>OX344753.2:29223688-29773688 GCA_947034885.2 Thuidium tamariscinum | reverse complement strand
AGGGAGAAGAGAATGGTTACACAACTTATCTATTCTATAGTTCAAAGCTTCGCCGTCCCCTATGGGACTAAATTAACCCCGTGACTAAGAGAAGAGGGAGAAGAGAATGTTTACAAAGTGCAAGCATACGTTCGAAGTCACCTCCCAAGTTACCCCTCGGTTCCTCACAATACTCTCCCCCAACAACCCTCAATGGTACACAACACAATGAATAATTAAGTTTAGATTGCAACAAGTTCCACCACTTGGGGGGGTTTCAAGTCCCCAAGTAAAGAAATCACACTTACCAAAGGGTGTAAAAACCCCAAAAGACCATCAAAGGCTCCCTTGGCATCAAAGGCCAAAGGAAATCCGGCATAACCCGGACTCAATAGTCCTCCTCCCTTAAATGGGTAGGAGTGAGAAAAGAGAGAGAATGAGAGGAGAATGCCGCCCCTTTTATGCCCAAAAGGGAGCAACACCCCCCCCTTAATCTACTAAGAATAACTAGATGAGGGAAATTAGGAGGTCCGTACATGTTTACCCCTCCCAAATCTAATTATCCACCTAAAATCTACACAATTTGAATTGGGAAATTCAAATCTTACCTAACCTCACAAGAACTTGCAAAACCGTCAAATTTACCTTCCCCAAATCTACAAGTTCTCACATGGGAGAAGTTCCCATGTGTTCCCACCTATTTAATTTGAAATTACTTACACCAAAGCACATGAGCCACCTCCACTAACTTTTTGAGGTGGTACTTGCTCCCACATGTGCCCGAAGTTCCCCACACGTTCCCTACGCGTTCCCCACGGCTAATGGGGCCCAAACTCCCCAAAAATGCATTGGGGGGCCTAAAACCCCCATTTCTTCTCCATGTGCTATCCCCCAAAGGCTAACTTTTGGAGTTTAGCTCCAAATGGCAAACGGATTGCGCCATTGGCTCCGGAAGGCCATAATTAGCCTAAAGGGAATTCCTTACCCCTTACACTATGTCCAAATTCTCGAGGAATCTTAGCGTAAGTTGGGATCCAAGTTGGGATCCAAGTTGGGATAAATTCCCAATTTTTGGAGTTTAGCAATTTTGGACCCCAAACCTTCGCCAGTCTTCCAAGTAGGTGGAAGGGGGTAGGAATAGACCCAAGATAGGCTCCGTTCCGATGTCGTATGGCCCCGGTACGCCGGTCAACCGCCGCTTTTGCCATTTAATTTGTCAGTTGGGGAGGAATGTTGCCGATTCGGGATCTTCTGACTATCGTTTTGTCTTGAAACTTGGGGAGGCGCTCCGTTGGTGTGAGACCGCCTTGCCGGATTTTTAGTGGGATTTTACCGCACTTTGGGATATTCTTTCGAATTCCCACCCAAAGTCCACCGCGGTTGACCATCTGGGAAAATATCCAAACAATGTCGAAAAATTCCCAAACTTTAGAGGGGACCACCCATGGGATCCCCCCACTTGGATGCAAATCTGCATCCCCACTGCGTGCTCCTAGAATTAGGAAATCGCCCGGTACCTGCATTTCAAGGTTAGTATTTGTGGCAACCTAGAATTCCCCTAAGCAGATTCTTACACAAAATACGGGAAGAGGGATCTATTCAATCCCCATTTTTTTTGTTGTTTTCTTAGTTTTTTACGCACAATTAGGACCAAGACCGGAAACCGGAAAACCCCAGACCGTAAACCAGAAACTACGTTAAGGGACAGCGTAAGAAGACCCGGATTCCGCCCACCTAGCTACCAAGATCGGATAGGCAATGAGTGGCTACCGAGTCTAGAGATTGTCGGGAACTCTCCCATGTGACCAGATTGGTTTAAACCTAACGGTCAGTAATTAATGCCGGGGGGAAAAGTATAAGACCAAGGAAGCAGGGCCAGGTCCTGCCACTTTCTTGCACACAATTCGAGAAAGGGTTTCCGGCCAGAGAGAGAGTATTCGGTCTACAGACAGAGAGAAGGGATAGGAAGTTGTCAATCCGGTCTGGCTTATAATTGAGCGATTAGCACTAAGCGGGTTAAGAGGTTCTTGAGCGTTGAGAGTTTAGTCAAGTTGGACCGCGCCTAGACGGTGTAATCGTAAAGAGAGCAATGGCAAGTGAGGTACAGGAGGGGATGATTCTAGCCTTCCGGAATGTCAATCCGGTCGTGCCAACTGACGCACAAGAGAAGCTGGAGTTGGAGGAAGACCTCAGGCAGATGGGCTGCGAGGGGTTTATGGCGCGCCTCTGGAACTTGAAAGACGAGGCGATGGTGGAGGAATTGGTGGAAGGCCAGACCAACAAATGGAAGGGGACGGTCCGGGCGCTGCCAAGGGAGTGGAATGCGGCTATGTGGCGCAAGGTGTACGCCTTTGAGCAAGGCGGAGACGCGACCGGCACCCGGACGAACAAGTTCCACTAGGGTAAGTTCCGCAGGCCCACCAACCCGAAGGATGGTTTCACAGTAGCAGAGTGCGTGTCTGCTAGACACAAGAGGCTGCTGCGGTTCATGATGGCAATCTTGAACCCGGACAGACCTAGGAGAATTACGGTCACCGTAGCCAACACCATTTTTGGTGCGCTGTCGGGAGATAGGAAGATAGATTGGGGTTTAGTCATGCGGGAGAAGATGGTTAAAATGGTGAATGGAATTGGGAAATCAAAACCCTCCCCCATTTCACCATTCTTATTTCACTTGTATCACTCGTTAGACCTCCTAAGGGAGCGAGAGAGAAAGGCTTACGAGGTGAGAGCCGCAATGATAGAATACGAGATAGAGGATCCGGAGGCCGACAAGGACCCGGAGGATGAGGTCTCGGAGGAAGAAGGTCAGGATGAGCAGCAAGAAGAGCTGTAGGAGAGGAAGGAAGAACCAGAGGTAGGAGAAGGTAGTGTGCCGATAGAAGCCTCTGTGTTAGCAAGAGAGACCCAAGGAGTGGATCCAGTCTGGGGACAGGACCCCTTGATGAGGATCATCCGGGACCTGGATGACTTTAGGAAGCACCACCTAGAGGAGAGAGGGTTGCTGCATGACATCAGCCGCGCCCTAGGCTCTATCCCACCCTCCAAAATCATGGAGGTATTGGGAGAGTTGATTCGGGAAGCCCATGAGAGCCGAGACAGGGAAGAAGTACTCCGGCTGACGAACCAGGTCTCAGCCCTGAAGAGGGAGCTCCATCACACCCAGGAGGAGCTGGACGAAGAGAGACGCCTCACCACGAAGGCCCGGACCACTCTCGGAGAAATCCGAGAGTTCATCACTCATCCAGGTGAGGTCGTCAACAAGGCCATGCTATTCGACAAGAAGGTGTTGGAGGCAGGCAAGATGGTAGGCCCACAGATGCTCATTGCTCTGGTGGCCTACAACAAGAAGATGGAGGCAGTCCTGGAGAAGTGGCGAGCGGTCGTCGCGGAGGTCTAGACTAGCCCTATTCCGGTCCCAAGACCGGAGGGACAAAAGATGGAGGTGGAACACCCGAAGGAACAACCACCACCAGCGGCTGTTGAGATGGAGGCCGGTGCGTCCGAGCCAGCAAAAGAAGAAATCAGGTTTGAAGCCGTGATGGAGGTACCTATCACACAGACCCAGATTGAAGAGCCCAGGGTTTCTCAACCCGAGAAGACCAAGGAGCCGGAACCCGAGCCAAGCGTGTTGCGGGAGATTATCCGGGGAACAACACCATCGCGGGAGAAGACCAAGTTCATCAACTTGCTGGACGATTCTCCCGGGAAGTCATCACCCACGGTCATCACGCAACCAAAGATCAGAGGGGAATCTAAGGCAACGGTGCCCATCCGCACCATACTGAAGACCGGATCTGGATCTGGCTCACCAAGCAAGGGACAGGTCCGGATTGTCGAGAGAGTGGGGGAGCAGACCCCGCAGAGCAAGGCAGTGCACCATCCGCCCATCACTGGGTTCAAGAAGAAGACCACGAAGACGCCCACGGCGAAGCGAAAGGCCCGGGTTGAAGAGGAGGAGGATTCAGAAGAGGAAGATGAGGACTCGGAGGAGGAGACCGACTCCGGTGATGAGTCGGACCAGTACTCAGACGCAGATCAAGCACTGGCGGAGACCAAGCAGACTTGCAGGTAGATAGGAAGGCGGCTAAAACAGGATATATTTAGATTAGGAACTTTTGAACTTAGACCGGATCCAGATATGTAGGATCTGGGATCCTATTTTGTTGGTATTTTTGTAGTTTTGTGGAAGTCAACCCGCCCAAGTTGTAGAGGAATGTTACGTGGCATTCTAGGCGGCTAGTATTGATTCCATTTGCGCTTTTAGGTTTCCTTGTAGTTTAGTATTTAAACCCGGTTCGTAATTGAATCCGGGCGCGCATTATGTTATCTTATTTTCGCAAGTTTTTGTGTTGCAAATACAAGTCAGAACCTTTCTGATTCACTCTGGAGTGGACTGTGTGCATGGGACCTTGTCAAAGTCTTATGGTGATGGTTAGGATTGCAGCCTTGTGTGGATAAGTGTGTGCCCGGATGTTCAGTTTATCCAGTCTCTGGACTTAAAGTGAATTCGGTTTGATAGAGAATTTGTGCAGGATCTCATAGTGTTTTCTGGAACAGGTCTAGGGAATATTCGATAGGGATAGACACTTATAAAGTCTGGGTTTGAGATCGGGAGCGTCCGGCCAAATGCCAACTGAATGGTGATCCGGTCCCTGTAGAAGAAAGAAGGATTAAGTGAGGAAATTCAGCTCTCTTGCATAAGCTACCGCCCTTATTCTACCAAGACTTAGACTAACTGGGTAATCCGTCGTTGTAGTCTTTGTTAGGATTAGGCAGGAGTACTTGTGTAACCTGTTGGGCTGGATTAGTCCTGGTCCAGTTGTGAGGTATTCCGGTCTAGTTGTAGTAGTAGTTTCTTTTTACTTACAAGTGGAACTTCTGACACTTTAAAACTTGAAGGGTAGGAGTAGGCTTCCTTCCTAAACGCCCAAATAAGCAGATCCCTCTTGTATCGAGGTAAAACTTACATTTGGTTACTACACTAGGGACTGGACCAACTACTAGTATCCGGTCTTTAGCCCCATATCTAGTAAGGATAAGTATAAAGGCGAATAAAACATACGGGTATAATAGATATACAAGTCTGGAAAGATAAAGGATTGATCTGGTAATCAGGTATAAGGAAATCTTAGAAACCATTGAGATCGGACCGGATTAGTCTTTTGCTTGGGTGTTGTTGTGGTAATCACTAACGTGTTCCGGTCTTTCGTTAACTTTCGACCAAATCCTTTGGGAACGATACACGAGTCACTTTAAGGCTAACTTAGTACATTCTAACGCCTTAGAGAAGGAATTGTGCTTTCCTGTGCTACGACAGTATTTTATCCGTATTCTCTTCGATGCTATGGGGAGTGGGGGATTCCTCCTAGATCCCCCTATGAGGACTTCCTAGCGTAGACAGGGCCTTCTTAGGCTTCTTACCCTAATTCTGCACATCTCCATCAATTTGGCGTCTATTTAGCTAAGACCGGGCCCGTTTTGGATGTAAACTATCCTAAATCCCACCTAATGACCAAATGGCACATTGGTATGTGTAATGCCAATATAGGTTTAATGCCCTTTTGTGGATGTTATGAGCCTAAATACGCCTTAGTTTATGTATAAATTCGAAAAAAGAACCCATGAGTCCCCGGTGACGAATCGGGGACTCATAGAAATCATCAGAACATTAATTACGTGAAGATTGTCAATTACAGCATGACTAACATTGGAATTGAGAATTTTCTATTTCAGTAATCAATTATTACTATTTCACTATTTTAAATCATTTTCTACATCTTTCTACTTACTAGTTTAGGCTATACTTTGTACAACTCCAAATGATTTCAAATGTTTAGGCATGTAGTGAACTTCCCAAAATAAATGAGTAAAATATATTCACATCCATTTTGGACTTCTTTCCGTATAAAAGCGAGCTGCCGGTGCCAAGGTATCTGCTTCTTTGGAGGGATAAGGTATGGGTTCTTCACAATTTAAAATCTTTTGTCTTCCAATCTAGAAGGTGGGAATTTAAGAAAAAAAATTCTATATATTCTCAAAGTAGCTTACTATAGGATCATATGGTTTGATCTGTCTTAACCCCTAAGTTACCAACGCATTCTTTGGCTAGAAAACCATTGAAAACTGCGATTTCTGCTGCAATCACTCAAAAACCCTAATAAAACTTTTTTCTTAGAATCTAACCGTAGGATCTTGTACTTTACTTGTCTCAAATCATAAGGTAATAATTTCATGAAGTTTGACCGTACGGATTGGAAGATTTTAGCATTTGAAGTTGAAAAAAAAAGTTTTTTTCATCTTTGGCTTGCAATTTCAGGTCACTTTGATGGCGATTTGTGGTTTCTTTTGCTCTACACACCATAAGAATAGTAACCGGAATACCCATCTGGTTATTTTAAGTACATACTTTAACAATTTGTCATTGAAAAAAGAAATACGGAATAAAAAACAATAGAATTGGGAGAAAATAGGTAGTGCCTCTAGAATGTGAGTGTAAAGAACAATAGTAAATGAAAAACAATGGAAGTTGTATAGGAATTAGAAGAGTAATGAACACTAATGCAATTCAAATGGAAAGTGTAAAGTAACTCGTAAATATCTGGAATGCAAACCAAAAATGTTGTAGAATTATAATTTTATACCAAAAAGTATATGGTATATTTAGGATTTAGGAAAATTAAAGTAATAAATGACCTCTCTATAGTAATTCAAATTAAAAAAATTACGTAATGATGAATTATTTAGTAATTGATTGACCAAAAGAATTCCCCCTTCAAAAAACCCCATTGTATACACGTATATCCTTACTTTGTTTGAAGACTATGAACTTCCACATGTCTACATTATTAATACATTTTGTTGGCTAATTCTACCATATAAATATTTGCAGTGTTGGCACTATGTATTTGAATTTCATATGCTATAATAATTTTTCAACTATTATCTCAGAATTTCTAAATGATAGCTAATTTAGGAATGAAGTTGTATAGAACATTGTTTTGTCATTGTCATTGTCATAGCTAGGCATGCATATCAGTCAGGGTTCTTTCTTCTGGCATCAAGGTGCAACAGTCATAGTATTGAGGCACAGTTACATTCCTTCAAATTTGGAGCGACCACCCTCCATTCTTACATGTTGTATTGCTACAGTTGCCCTTGGTGCCAAGAAAAGAAACCATGATATCAATGAAGTCCGAAATTCCGATGTATAGGTGAAGAAAATGCCAAACACAATGTTCATGACGCTTAAGGGTAGAACTAGCTAGTACAGGAACTAATGTCCTTCAAATACCTCTTGGAATGATTGTATTCCTTTGTAAATGAAGTAGTAATCATGATTAATGAGTAGGACAGGGTTTCCAAACTTGGGATACAATTTCGGCACCATTATTATTAGAACGCTAGTACGTGAGCAATCATTAGGGACAAGTTAGTACTTGCACAGTTGTCATTCTTTGAGGTAGTCAAATGTTAAAGAAGGTATATTTTTAGGAGTAAACCCACTACAATTGTTAAGAATATCTTTATTGGCTCAAACCCTCATTTTCAAATGAAACACTACACATTGAACTTTTTATTTCACCTTTTTTGAACTTTTGACTCTTCTCCTAACAGGTACATACATTTTTGGTTTTCAAACAATTGTTTCTTAGACACACTTGCAATGTTGTATAGTTAGTTTATTTCTTTAAATCCATTTTTAGGATTAGACATATTTACATTCATATTACTGTTGAATTTCAAGCTTCAATCTGAACAGTACAAATGAAAATCAATCATTCATACAATATGTGCCTATAATTGCAGTTCTAAAAAAATTACAAAACTGTATAAAATATCATTACTATAGAAAAATGTGTTTAGATTGTTTTGGTGTTATTTTCACACTTAAGGCCTAATTATTCATAGTATAGGTCATGATAGTGTCATTTCATCTATACTAGTACAGGTAGTATGGAGGTTAGCACGGATGAACTTCAATCTGTTCTAATGCACCATCATGACCCTATATTCACAATTTCACATGCCTTGAAGTTTCTAATGTACTCATTAACTATTTGAAGTTATATACAATTCTCACATACAAGAAGGATTTGCTTCTATAAAAAAAATGAAAAAATAATAGAATTATATTTTCTCAAGAAATTTAATAGAGTTCCTTAAGAACATCCTTGCGCATTGCATTTGTGTTCATCCAAAAATGAATATGATGCATTCTATTTTAACCCTTCACTACTTAGATGACCATACATAATAGAGAACCTAGAAATTTAGGCCTACTTGCATGTGGACAATCGAATTCCTTTGACCTTCCTAAATTCATTCTAAAGAAACTTTAAGAGTTCACTATACAGAAATATCATATTTCAATGAAAAAAAAATACTTCTAATGAATTATTGAGAGGTCTTTAACAACACCCTAATATCTTAAGCAAAGATGAAAGTGTACCAAAATATATATATATACCTAAAATTTGAAAATGGTGTCAATGGAAACAAAAGTACATATTGAAGTTTTTCACCTTTGAAAATTCAAACATGCAATTCTTGACAAGTTCAACATATTTGCAATATCGTTGTACTAAAAAATTTATTGCCTTTTAACAATTGCAAGAGTTAGGTTGGAATAGCTTAACTAGCTTTTTACATGACATGAAGTGTAAATTTTTAATCTACATTTCAATGTACTATCATTGTTTGTAAAGATACACGTGACATCCCACTATGGACCCAAAATTATATGCAAAATTGAGAATCACGGTGATAGTAGGTAGCACAATACAAATAGGGAATGTACCTTTCTCCTATTATAATCTCACAACACCCCTAAACCTAAACTGTACAATATCTAAGTGAGTATTAGAAAAGAAACTCTTTCAACATCTACAAACTATTATTTTTGGACAAGAATTAATTTCTTTAATTCGAAATGACTAAACCCAAATGTTTTATTTCCATAAATAAAAAACAATTTTAAAACCTTAGGCATTCAATAGTCAAACATTAACCTACATTTTTTTTCTTCAATATATTCCTTCCAATTTGTTCTTAACAAATTACTCCTCCAAATGTACTATTCTTTCTAAGTAGAAAGAAGAATTCAATGTAAATATTCCATTGTTTTCTAACCTATAGATGTTAATAATTTTTGTGCTATCTTAAATGCACTTATTTAAAGAAATTCCTCTTAGAGTTAAAGTTAAAGTTCTTAAAACTTTTTAGAAAAAGTCTCTAGAGTACAATTTGTTTTTGATACAATTTTAAAGCTTTAAACTTTAAACTTTTATAAATTCAAGTTAAAAAGGTTGAAAGTCATATAATTGTATCTTCAAACACAATGATAAGTTTTTTGTTTGTCATAGAATTGGCATTTTGAATATTTTATTGGGCACCAAAAAGGCCTTCATTGGTTCTTTATAGGTTCAACCTCCACTACAAATAAGTTTGGCTACGGTATTTTTAAAAGACACTGCTTTAGAAATCGCAAAAAGAAATATAATGTTGATAGGAGTTTGATTACTCTACTTACGTTTTATTAATTCAACAAGCACATACCTAACAAAGATGAAGTACTTTCTCTAGAATTCAACTAAAAAGAATGAGATTGCAATTTTGAGAGAAAATAGCGTTGTCTTCTTTACTATATTGAATAGGCTTATTAAGTAGTCAGACTAGACAACACCCTAAACCAAATAATTAAAGAAACTCATTTCCCAAATCAAAAATGTTTAAACCCAAAATCCTAAACCCTTACATACTTCCATAAATATTGATGTGCAACTATTGATGTAAGGTATGTGGCGTGAATTCCAATTTGGCATTATAAATACATATGTGTGGGAGGTAAATTTTGCTTAAACATTATATTCATTAAAATGAGAGTTTTCCGATGAAATGAGACATTGGGACAACTTACAAATTACAATCATAAACTAATCTACTAGTAATTACTACTAGTAAACCATAGAAGACCATATAAAAAAGACAATGAAGTCTCAAATATGAACAATATTACACAAACATTTTATAGAAAGTAGTAGCCTTTTGACATTGTAATGATGAAATGTACAAGCACAATGTGCATATGCTTTGGATGTATACATCTTTTGCCTCCAATATACAAAATACCATGAACCCTAATTTTCCTGTACCTCAAACATTGTTTTTAACTTTGTAGCCTACGAAGTTAAACATCTAAGATCGAGTGGAAAATGATTCTAGATTTAGATACATGAAAAGTGCATTACTATGTACAATTGATGCTCACCGTCACATTCTTGATAGTCGAAGCATCTCATCTCACCCGACTGTGTTGGGCTTGTCAGTAGAAGTTTCAAAAGACTAGCCATTGTTAGAAAAGAAGAAATTGGAGGAAAAGCTTCAATGCAATTCTTCGCAAAGAAACAGTAGACTCAATAACATCTAGGTGCCACTCCGCAGTTCCCTAAATGGCAATATCAAACACAGAGGTTCAAATTGCCACTCATGGAACTGCTTAGAGTGGCATCTGGATGTTTTTGTTTCTACAATTTCTGTGCAAAGATCTACGTTGAAGCCCATCTTCCAATTTTCTCCCTTCCTAACAATGACCCATCTTCTAAAACTTCTACTGACAAGGCCATCCCAGTCGAGGAAGATGAGATACTTTAACTACCTAGTTTGTAAATATTTTTTTCGGTCTGCATCGAAAGGCTTCAATACAATTTTACTATATACTGTTTTTTTCTATGAGTTCATTGTAGCTAACTATATCATCTACACTGTACTTATAACTCCCGGCTATACAATAGTAATTGTCTCAAAAACTAAGGGCTAGTCAATAAACAATTGACTGCTCGTATTCTATACCATAGAGACTACCAAAAAATATGTATTCCTAATGCGATGCACCCTTCAACTTCTCCATGGCCTTCATGATCTCAGGTCCCCGACTATATCCTGCGGCAATCTTCCCAGCCACTCGGATCTCTTCCATCCGCTGCGCCTTGAGGGATCGTTGTTCCCACGAATCCCACGACGGCGCGGAGTTCTGGCTACATGAGGGGCCATCATGCTTCCTCTTTCCCTTCTGACGCTGAGAGGATGTTCTCTGTCGGGGTAGCGTGGGCGGTTTTGCGTGGGAAAGAACTACTTTCTGATTGAGTTCCGAGCTCGGGGAAAGAGTATCCGTTGCCGCGATAGGGTAGTTTGCATCTCCATAGAGCTTCCTCTGGATCCCCTTCTTTGAGGCTGGCGGGTCTACTGAAGGTTCCCTGGAACATAGTGGCGAAGGTGATGCCGAGAAAGGCAGTCTGGTCTTCCAATCAGGAGGGCTGTCCATGACCCCATCATCGATGGGCTTTCTAGAGAAGTCCATGGAGGAATTCAGAGTAGGTGCCGATCCAAGGAAGTTCCCAGTGCTGAAGATGACGTATTGCCCGTAGTCCAGGATGGAGTCCTCGGACGCGCGGCAACGTAGATCCCCACTTGGCTCCCGGTAAGTGGAAGCGCTGATCATCTGCAACGCAAGAGAAAGGGATCAGAACCAAGTAATATGGAACACTTAGTTGATTCACAATAACAAACGTGAACAATATTTATTCCGACAAATACTTTAGCTCGATTCGAGCTTAAGTGCTAAGTCCCACAAACTAGTAAAGAGTGTCCACTCGCCAGATTTCAGCTCGACACGAGCTGAACCGCATACCTCGACATGTTCTACTAACTAATGACCGGTGATCCTCGAACGACCTCCATGAGCTTGTCATACTCCTTGCGACCTCTTTCGTTGCAAAGCATTCGTCGTCCAATTCTTCCTTTTTTGGCATCACGAAACAACTTCAGCCCCACGTCGCGATGGACGTGTAGTTGCTGAAACCATGGAAGCAGAGTTCCGAGTAGGAAATTGTCTTTGTCGCCGTTTCCTCGGTGGCTCCAGGATTCCGCGAGCACTACGTTCTCGGACTTGTTCATAATGTGTTTCCGTGGGTTGTCGTCCACTATTACGGTATTTTCAGAATTAAATCCCCCGCGCGGGTGCCCGAAAAGCACGTCTAAGTTCTTCAGGAATAAGTCTTTATCAGTACCGGGTTCTTTAAAGGAGGTGAGCCTCCCAAATTTGTATCGGCACTTCAGGGTCTTGCAGGCGTCCTGCCCGAGAACCAGGAGAGGCCTCTGGCCATCTCGGAAAAGATATTCGCAGATTTGGTCAGTGGTTGTTCTTTTCATGGAACTCCAGACTGACACGGATGCTATCTTTCCTAGTTCTCCAAGGAATATAGAGCAGTTAGGCCTTACGTACACAGCCTTCGGTCCCACAACCACAGCCATGGTGGCAGAGTGTGGTTCTGACTGGTTGTTGAATTGTTTTATTGACCCCTTCGACTTCCAGTCCTCCGCGACACATAATATGCCATTGAGATCCAGGACGACGTTTAGCCACTTCACTGCCACCCCGGACCTCAATGGCCGATGGACGTCTTCTGTTGCCCCCCCACCAGCTACTAGAGGGTCGGATTCCTGTTAGAAAACGGAGTACATCACAGCCAGTTACGAATCGTCGAACTGGCACAGAGCGGAGAATATGCAAAACCGAATCACAATAGCCATACGACACGCATACATCCAGAGTCAAAGGAAAAATATGTTCTCACCTCCATCTGTGTCGATTTGGAGGGCTCAAGCACATCCTCGATCGATAGCGACCGACCAACGGCAAAGGTGCTCTCTTCCCGTGCAACGGCTTCGCTCTCTACTCTGTCTTCTACTAGCGGATTGGCTTCAGGTGTGACTATAAGATAGGGCTCGGAGGAAGGTATCACACAATCAAGCAATTGCTCAACAACAACAAGACCTACGGGACAGAATTGAGCGAAAAACTCTCCGTGAGAAATAATATATTACATGCTCAGAAACTGAGTGATAATACAAAATATCAAAACAACGTTGGAAAACTCTTGTGCATCTAATCTTCACCATTGGTAAAGTCCCGCCAAAAATCGATTCATATCTACAATCAAAAACTCGGCACATGAGTCTGCCCTATACAATTAGCTCGAGTCGAGCTAAAACTACAGAAAAGCGAAATCGAGTTATCATTGGGCACAACCTGCAGGTGGATCTTCCGTTGGTTGTGCACCACTTCCGGCTTCCGTACCGGAAGCATCCATGGCCAGGTTGTGCCCAACCTCGACATCTGCTGCCTCCTTGGACGTCGCCTCCTGCTCTCCACGCTTGCGCTGGTCATGAATGACGTTGAGTTTCTTGTCGAAGGAGGTCTCCGAAAACTCGTCGATCGGCACCACTGCAGGCCTGCCGATGGGAGACTCTGTTGAAAGAGGCTCCTCCTCATGTGGTTGCAGAGGCGTGCCAATCGGAGACTCCGCGGGCAGGGTATCGTCGAGAGGTGGCGGCAGAGGCGTACGCATTGGAGACTCCGCCGGCAGAGGAGGCGCAACATTGACGATCGCCGGAGGGCTCGCAGCGTTGCTGTTGTTTGATCCCGACGGATTACCCTCAATCTGAAGCTGCTGAGGGGTGGTAGCGGGAGAAATAGAAGCAAGAGGCTTGATCCCCGCCTTGTCCATTAACAAGGCGAGGATTTCTCCATTTCTCCTGCTCTCTTCTCTCCTGTCCTCTGCTTGTTGCCGCATCCATTGGCTCTGCTGCTCTTGATGTAGCCAATTTCTTTCGTTAATCTTTGCCTGCTCCGCGCGGTCCCTCTCCCGCTCCTCCCGAAGCTGCTCCATTGCCAAGTCCGTCTTCCGTTGATTCGCTTGGGTGCTCTCCACTTGAATCTTCTGATATTCTGCCATTTGCTTCATGTACTCCTTCATGGACTCTCGTTTTCGTTTCTTCTCGGGCACACTGGCAAGTGTGGGAGTCCGGGGAGTCTGAGCAACAGGCGGAAGCATGGAGGACGCGGTAGACCCTGGGACGTCTAAAGCTGGACGGCTTGTAGAGGTCGGCATATCGTCTAAACCACCCTCTCCGCCGAAGTCCTCATCTTCTTCATCAGACTCTTCCGTTGAAGAGTCATCCAGATCCTCAATGGCAGGAGCAGACCTCTTCTTCTGTAAAGTGCTTGGCGAATCCTGACTGGATCTCAACTTCCGCTTCGAAGAGGAAGGTTCAGACTGCGACCCATGCATAGCATCTGCCCGAGAAATAGAGTACCCGCTAGGCAAGAAGTCATTCTTGTCTAAGGTCATTACGTTCTCGCAGATCTCTGCCCACCACGCACTTTCGATGTCTAAGCCAGAAGCATAGACATTAACACAATTCATCTGTACAAACAGAAAGGAGAAGTAAGATTCAGCTCGATTCAAGCTGAATAGGAGAGATTCTAGATTGAGAAACAAATGAAAAACGGAGAAAAGAAACTACGATATTTAGGAGAGACGATGCACTTTAGCTCAACTCGAGCTAAAGGGAAGCCCTGTAGCTTACCATTGTAGCGCAAGTAAATTTTCCTCCAGTAAAGCCGGAGAAGACACTCATCCCCGGAGTACAGAACTTCCTCACAAGCCACAAGTAAAACTCCATTCGCAATTCCAGATTATGCATGCGGTACTCCAGCTCACTGTAGGCACGGGCTTTCATGTACCTTGTAGTGTCAGGACACTGAAACTCCTCTGGAATTTTAACTTGATGTGCATTCTTTGGATTCTGCACAAACATAAGAAGCACCTTCTTCGGTGTTCTTGCAGCGGACACATTGCCGAGCCGGTCATTCTTCCCGGCGTAGTAGTCAGCATACTCAATGTTCTAGGTACTGAGCACGTCATTCATCTCCACAAATCTTAGTACCTGTGCCTACTCTTTCTCATCGGCGCAGATATAAAGCCAAGATGGGATTTCCTCAACTTTGGGCTCCTTCTTGAACATGGTATTGATTACTTCAAAGAAGTAAGGGTTGTCGACTGTCGACTTGTCCTTCTTCCCAAGCCCAGGCAACCATCGGAAGTCAACTACTCCCAATGACATCCGCTTCGGTGTATCTACCGTCCAGGCACGCGGGGGCCATGCAGAATGAACGTTTCTGTTTTCATCGTATGTTCTGTAGTGCCCCTTCGCCGTAGGCTTCACGAATTTCGCCTTCCGCTCCAAGAACAGCTTGAAGAAATCATACGCGTCTTGCGACAGCTCTGCGCATGTCTTGTTCTTTGACCTCACAAGCTTGGCCTCCGCGAAGTACCTCTCCCCTGGCCTGTCCAGGAGGACGTCCATTGTAGCCCTGGAAAACATGCGCTCCTTCTTGAACGCCTTCCAGTTCTCGACGATGATCTCGTTCTTTGCGTTCATCAACCCGAGCTCAGGATTAATTTGGTGCAATTCTTTTTTCACCAAATGCTTCCTCTTCCGACGCTCAATCCACTCTTTTGTCGTGTAACAGCTTTCAAGAACTAATGATATAGCTTTTATTGTCACATTCGGATAACTGTGCTTGCGCTTGTCGCCCGACTGGTTCAAAATGTGCTTGGCAAGCTTTCCCAGCTCATCGTAGCTGAGATTGCCCAAGAACTTGAAAAATTCACGCGAAAGCATACAGTTATCCGGGTTCCAATCAGTCTTAGCGTTAAACTTTTTCTCTGTATCCTGGTTCAACAGCTCTCCATGAGTAGCGGCAGAGACCACCTCACTCCAGAGCTTATATACATCGTCGGGTGCTGTGATGAGTTTTAACTCATTCGTCAGCTTCAGCTTTTCTTCCTTGTCCTTCGTCTTGGATAATTTCAAATTCTTGTTCACGTCGATCATAGAGAATCGTACGTAAACAGCCTTCTCAAATTCCTGACAACAACACATGGAGAAATTTTAGGACTTGGATTTCTGATTGCATCTGCATGAGAAATTCAGAATACGAATACTATAAATCTATGAAAATGATGAGAAGTAAATTCAATAGTGCCATTCAGCTCGAGTCGAGCTCAATTGCTTACACTGAATTTGTCCTTGTTCTTCAGGTTCTCGACTGTTCTTCTAAGGGCACTGAGGGTTCCAACAGATACTGCTTCCTTTGGATTCTTTGGTCTGTCCATGGCCTCCCACACTACACGGGCACCAAGAATATTTGTCGCCCATGAGGGTTGAGTCGCAATGAAATGGTTGGTTCGATTATAATATGCAGAAATGCATCGAAGCTTTTCCTCATCGTCGGACCAAACAAGGAAGCAATTCCATTTACGGAAGTCCTTTCTAACGTCCTCAGCGATCCCATTGCTGTCCTCCATCATCCACTTGCTCGCTGCAACGCTGTGTTGGCCATTTATAATGTAGAACTGGCTCTTCTCAACCTGTTCCCACTTTGTAGGCTTCTCTGTGAAACCGACCGGCATGACGCACAAAGTTTGTCTGCCACTCTTATCTGGAATGTTGAGTAGCTAGTTCACCATGTCCACAACGATTCGGTCTTCCTTTGAACGAATGTTGAATGTCAGCGGTGTAGAGATCATCTTTGAGATGTCGATCTCTTTCTTCTCTCCGATTGGCAGAATGTAGGCATCCTCACAAGTCGACCAGAATTTCTGGTACACATCACTGACTGTGTTGTAATCAGGCTTCTTCTGTGTCGCACGAGAGTGAGGGACATTTTGCATCTCCTCAACATAGCTACCTGATGCGATCTCTGATTGCTCTGAGGACTTTGAGGCCTTTTTTGCAGTGGAGGGAGAGGCACTGCTTTTCTTTGTCTGGCTCTGCCTAGGCAATTTTGGTTGCCTCTGACTGCTTCTTCTCTCCTTCGCAGTAGCCGATTCCACCACAGAATTTCGCTTGGAAATATCACTGCCACCGGCGGCTGGTGCGCTCATGGAAACGGAGCGAGGGTTCTGCAACTCTTGTTTCAACTTCAGTTTGCCCTTAAGGGTGCTCAGATCGCTGAACATGAAGCGGAGTTTCACGCACAGACGCCTGCCGCTTAGCGGAGCTCCATTCCCATCTTGCCACTCCTTATTGTCCATTTTCTTTTCGAGCTCCTTTACTTCGTCGACAAAAATGGAGGATTCTAGGCTTTTAAGAAACGGTGTCATGGTGAATGGAATGAGTGTTGAGTCCAAGCAGATCGTGAAGTGGTACTGATCATTCATTGGAATGTCTTTATCAAGCGTCATGCACTTGATCTTGATAGCTGGATGAGCATCAGCTTCAACGTCCTTTACTTTCTCTTCGAAGGACAATTCAATAAAGACGGGAGAATTCTTAAATTTATACGAGAAGGCACTCTCGTTCGCATACGGGATCATCTTCAAGCTCCACGCCTCTACTTGCTCTGGGTCCTTGAATTCCCAGAACTCTCCCTCTGAGAGCATCATGTCGCCGTCATTGTTCTCATCAGGACTCTGAACTTCACATTTTTTGAAGTACATTTCCAGGCTGGCGATCATTTCTTCCATTTTGAATCTGCAAAATGATATATGTTAGTTGTCTTTTAGCTCGAGTCGAGCTGAAAGAGCAATCAAAACGAATCAAGTTGTTTGCGGACTGTTTCTGAATGTGTTCAGGAATATATTACAGAGAGACATGTTATTGGTATTGATTTAACATATTAGTGTTCATTGATTTTAAAGGTACGCACAAATCTGAGAAGGGTGTTTGATGAAGGGCATTATCTATTGCTTTGTTATCGGGAGAAGGGTGAGCTCTTAGCTCGACTCGAGTTAAAAAAGACATAACGCCAGCTAATTTTATTTTTTGTTCGTATTTTCTTATGTAATATTTTATTTTATGGGCATGTTGAGCTTTTAGCTCGACTCGAGCTAAAAGGACATGACGCCAGCTACGTTTATTGTTTTGTTTGTATTTTCTCCTGTAATATTTTGATTTACGGGCATGTTGAGCTTTTAGCTCGACTCGAGCTAAAAGGACATGACACCAGCTACGTTTATTGTTTTGTTCGTATTTTCTTTTGTTTTATTTTGATTTTCGAATTGTCTATTCTGGTATTTCCTTTTACCTATTCTGCCTTTTCCTGCTCGTACTACATCCAGCAGTTCAGCTCGACTCGAGCTAAACTGCACTATGGACACCGAGGATGTGGGGACTAAGGACATGAATCGTTAAACTGAAATTTCAGGGGTAGGGTTCCGTACCTCTGATTTCAATGAAGTCGGCTTCTATTTAATAAGAAGTGCACACAGTTTTCCCAATCTGGACACATGCGCACAACAAATCAAATTAGGGTTTAGGGTTTAGTGATAGCAGAACAAAGAGTGAAATATGATAACAGTCAAGGCAGAACAAGATCCCCAAACACACACAAACACCTGTAAACGCTTGTAAAGCATGGATTGGTTCACGCACTTCAAGATGTTGTTTTCAATGTACTATCACTAATACCCTCAACCCTGAATCCTTTGACTTCCCCAGTGTTTGGGTTCAGCCTTCAACACCTGTACTAAAACACTCAATTGTAATTGCATTTCACAAAAACAACCTTCATCATTCGCTAAGCACCTAAACACAAACCAAACATGAACCAAACACAAACCAGCATTAAGAACGACTCAGCACAATGAATTCAATCCAAACCAGAACAATGCATGATCCTTGGAAGCTCTGAATTGTCCCTAAACCCCAAGTATTTCATGCCAACAACTACAGCAAAGTCCAATGACAAAAGAAAATCCTAAGAATTCTCAAGGACAAACACTGAACTGCCATCACATTCATTGAACCCTGCAATTATACAAGATTGCCCCAAACCTTTGAAAACAGAGGACCAACATCATCTGAAAGCTCTATTCAAACAACCGAATGCTTCTCATATTAACAACCATGACAGAAATTGATGCAGCCAACATTGAAAGCAAAACTTGAGGATTACAACTTCACCACAATTGAAGAACTCCATCCACTCAGATCTGCTCTTCAGAAACAAGACTGCTTCACTAGAAGGGGAGAAATGAAAGAGGGGAATGAATATGGACTTACCAGAGATGCCTACGGTTTAGGCTAAGAAGACGCCGCGATCACGGAAGCTCCCCAATCACGCTTCCACAAATACGGTATAGAAAACTTGAACTGCCTCCTCAATCCGTTGCGAGGAATATCCGGTCGCTCCACGCTGCTCCACAACGTCTGAGAATGCTCACAAACTCACTCTTTAACAGAGAAAACAGTGATCAAAGCACGCAGGGAGAGCGACAAAGAAAACGAGTGATCATTGCACACACGGAGAGCGACGTCTGTGACCGCGATCACCGATGCCCGACACTCACAACATTAAAAAACGGAGCACTGTCCGCAGTTGAAGCTGAAGGAGGAACCAAGACACCCTGAAAATCCTCCCTAAAACTAAACGTGAAGTTATTACCAACCTCAATATACCCTTATCCTCACAAAAACCGGAACAAAAAAAACCCCGACGTGTGCACTACAGAACGAAGAATGATTTGCGCAAACGGTAACGCAAACAAGGCAGCAGCAAACAACTCACACAATCGGACAAACCTAACTCCCAGATCTCAAGAAAGGACTATCCTGAACAGACGCGCGTGCACTCCTCATGCGACCTCGCTTCGAATGAGCCAGCCCACAATCTCCGGAAGGTCGGACCGCAAGGAATCACCAAAACCCCGGCAATGTCGCGCAAAGCAGAAAGCAGAAAGCAGAAAAAACAAAAACGAAGTGAATGACGGAGCGCCAAACCCTAGGTGCATCGCGACTCCTCCTGCCATACCCGGCTGATATCCTACCCAGCAGCCCGGGTAGCTGATACCCGGCCATTCTCCATACCCGTACATTCTCTATACCCGGCCATTCTTCCATGCCCGGGCAGGGCTTTTTTTTCATTTGTAGGTAATAATTACAATGGCGACATAAAATGTTATGGGGATGCTCGAAATTGCAACATTCATCCATTTTTTGAATGTATAGTTAGGTTTTCATCCAAAATTAGGCGAAATCATCTACTATTTTTCTTTATTTCAAAGTTGTCTAGCGATTTCTTCCAAATTTTTCAGCATTTTTTGAGGTGTTCTTTAGCCATATCTTTTTTTCGGGTGCAAATTGGCACCAAAATGCCCAAAAAAAACACCCTGTACCCGTCTACTCTTCGATACCCATGCCATACCTACCTAATACTTGGGTAATTGCCCTTGAGCATCATCCGTTTATTTCTCTTTACGTGGTAAAATATTTAAGTAATACTATGCTAGATGTAGTGAAGACTACATGCATGTGTTAATTGTTAGTAAGCATGTTTTAGAACCCATATTATTTTCCTGTAAACATAGTAAAATGCACCCAACCTTTTCATACGTGCAAAACGTCTTCCATTTCTTAAAAAAAAAATAGTTTAGTCTCCATAACTTTGAAGCTCTAGTATTCAATTTCAGAGGACATTGTATAATGCTTTATTTTTTATAGTTTTCTTGTGAAGGTCATATGTGGGACCGTAAACCTATTTAGTATAATTGCCATTTATTACACAATAAAAATAACAAGGATTATAAAGTTGCACTTACATTTTAATTAAATCTTGTAACATCTTTAGATTAAAAAAAATAGTAGTTATTAAACGTAAGTTCTCCACAAAGATTAAAGCTCTTAAAAAGTGCTATATTAATTACCTAATAGGATTTTGAATTATTGACAACTACCTTAGCTATTTATGAAACTTTAATTCAAGTATAGATTTAAATCGATTATACATTATAGGAACTTCAATAAAAATCACAACTACCTTTTATATTATTGAAATTTTCAATGAGTTATACATTATAAGAAGTTCGATTACTCACAATTGTCATTTGTATTTGAAACTTGAAATCACTTATAGATATAGCCATTTCTATTGCAATAAATAACATGTGACCCTGATTTCAAAACATTTTTTGAAAAGAAAAATGTTTATGTACTCTTCAAATCAAAATGTCATACCAAAAAATTTAAATGGATAATGTACTAAGTATGCCTTCATTGTAAAAAATTCAAAATATTTGGATGAAAATTGAAAAACAAAAATCAGTAACAAATTTTAGACCCTAAACCTTAAAATTTTAGAAAAAGCTTTAAATATTGAGTATTAAACTTCATTTTGTTTAATTGAAAACTACAACTTCTAAAAAATAAATTGAGATAGATTTAGAGACTCTAAAAATTCTAATGTCATAGTTCAATTTTATTACTAAAAAACATTTTTTTATGTCATAGAATTCTATGATTATTTAAAAGTATATTCAAACAATTGTACACAATTATAGAATCCTATTTCAAGAGTCATGATTTCAGGATACATTAGCGAAGAGAAATGAAACAATGAAGTTCAAAGAAGTTTACAAATGAGGTATTAATGACTTCAATCATTTGATTTAACTTTGGTCCCTCTTAATAATAGGTGGAAAATTAAAAAACTTTTTGCTGTACTTATTGGTTAAGTTTCCAAATGTCATGGACGTAGAATACATAAGCTGTGACAAATCATCCAAAAAATTCAAAGAAGTTCACAAATGAAGTATTAATGTCTTCATTCATTTTATTTCACTTTCTTCCCTTTTGAAAATTGGTGAAGAAAAAAAGACTTGTTGTTGTATGGAAGTGTTATTTTTTCAAACGTAATGGAATTGTGCACCATGTGCCGTGAAAAAGAGAATGTAGAAGTTCAAAAATAGGTTCGAATATAGGATTCATGACTTACTTCATCTTATTCGATTTTAATCCTTTCTAAACAAAAAAAAGTCATAGTAGTTAAAGCATCTCTTTACAACTATATATGGTTTCATTATACAAATTATTGGTGAGAATGTAGTCAATACTTGTTCAACAAGAAGGCATGGCTAATACTCAAACATTGAGGTTGCAACACTTTCAAATATTAAAGAGTCATAGGAGAATCAAAAATTGGCCACTATTTAATTTTCTATTAGCATCTCTATAAAAATTTAAATAAACAAGCAATTATTCTATTTTATATTAACCTAACCATTGATAAATTGAGATTTGTACATGGCAATAAAAGTAGTATACAAATTTGGAAGATTTTAGATTCACGATTTCATGCAAATTTTCAATTTCAGCTAATTATTTATTCTTTGTTGTTTTCTTTATTTCCACTAAAAAATGTTAGCACTTATTTGGGTTGACTTTTTACTTATTCAATGTCCCATTTGTTTAAAAATTTTAGTAGTCTACATTAAATTTAAAGCTAACAATGTCTTATGTAATAAATTTCAAAGAATTTCAAATGACCCACAAGATCGCAACTTCAATGTTCAATTTAGTAGCTTCTTTATACAACGTAAACCCTGAACCCTAAAACCCTGAACCCAAAAAAACAAACCGTTTTACTTAAGAGCATTCAATCGTACTTTAATTAAAACACTTTGACTATTTGTATTAAAATTTAAATGACACCCACAAGTTCTATTCTTTTCCTATAGTCCACGTTAATTTTTTCATACAGTTTTACACATGTTTGAATATTTTTAGATATTATAGAATTTTCATCTAATTGTTCGCTGTACTTAAAAACCCCAAATCAAACTTTTAGACATGTGGGATTTCTCAACCCACAAATAAATCAAACATGCAAGTTCTATTATTTTTTTCAAACTCACATCAATTTTTCTATACATTTTTTTACGTGTTAGAGTACTAGTAAAGTCCATGAAATTTTTACTAGAAATAACTGTTGTACTTAAAAGCATTTTATTTTACTTTTTACCACTTTGGCTATTATTATGGAAAATTAGATGACCCCCACAAGGTCTACGATTTTTTTTAAATCCACGTCAATTTTTTTATACACTTTTACACGCGTTTGAATATTAATCAATCTCATGGAATTTTCATCAAATTCTCAACTGTATTTAAGAGCCTTAACTCAAACTTCTAGATGTTTTGGATTTTCAATCCATAAATGAATCACACATGAAAGTTCTATTATTTTTATCCACACATACATTAATTTTTTCATGCATTGTTGTACGTATTAGAGTACTAATCAAGTCCATTGAATTTCAAAGAAATTAAGCGCTATAATTAAAAGCATTTGATTGTAATTTTAAACACTTTGGCTATTTTAATCAAAAATTAAATGAAACCCGCAAGTTCTATTGTTTTTTTTGAACCCATGTTAATTTTTCATACACTATTTTACATGTTAGAGTACTAATTCAGTCTATGGAATTTTAAATAAAAAAACTGCTGTACTTAAGAGCATTTCATCGTATTTTTAAGCACTTAGGTTATTTGTACCAAAAATTAAATGACACTCCTAAACCCTAAACGTTTTAACAAAATCAAATCGTTGCCCTTTTTTAATGATGGAAGATTTAAGATATTTAATGGGGCCCTTGAAATTTTAATTCAATTAATCGCTGTATTTAATAGGTCTTCATGCAAATATCTCATGTATTATGTACCAAATCTAAGAACGAAACCAACCCACAACTTGGGAATGTTTTAAGAAAATCAAATACTTGTTCCTCTTGAATTATGAAAGAATTTGGATATTCAATGGGGCCCTTGAGATTTTAATTCAATTAATCGCTGTATTTAATAGGCCTTCATGCAAATATCTCATGCATTATGTACCAAATCTAAGAACGAAACCAACCCACAACTT
The DNA here is from genome assembly GCA_947034885.2 of Thuidium tamariscinum. Classification (NCBI taxonomy): domain Eukaryota; kingdom Viridiplantae; phylum Streptophyta; class Bryopsida; order Hypnales; family Thuidiaceae; genus Thuidium; species Thuidium tamariscinum. The sequence goes on along the minus strand of OX344753.2, from coordinate 29,750,161 downwards.
GGGAATGTTTTAAGAAAATCAAATACTTGTTCCTTTTGAATTATGAAAGAATTTGGATATTCAATGGGGCCCTTGAAATTTTAATTCAATTAATCGCTGTATTTAATAGGCCTTCATGCAAATATCTCATGCATTATGTACCAAATCTAAGAACGAAACCAACCCACAACTTGGGAATATTTGAACAATGCAAATCATTGTCCATCTTTTTAATGATGGAAGTACTTCGGTATTTAATGGGGCACTTAAAAATTATAATTCAATAAATTCAAAATATTTAAGTAGGCCTTATTTCAAATATCTCATGCATTTTGAATGGAATAATAAGAGAAGATCAACCCTGAACTTGGGAATGTTACCACAAACCGAAACCATAGTCAATTGTCAATATGCACAAGTGTTTTGATGTTTAAAAAGGCCTTCATAAATTTAATTATATATATTTGTTATATATAATGAATCTTAATTCAATTATATCATGCGTGTTAAATATAAATCATATAACTTCAAATTTTATGAGTTATGTTATGAATTTTACTTTGCATTGTTCGAAGTCGGTTCTGCAATATTCAGAATGCAATTGAGCACTATATTTTTGTGGGATTTTATGCAAAATTCCCATGATTTTTATATGTGTTTAGGAAAGAAGTTGATTTAATACATCTAAGTTGTCTTATTTTCTGGGATTTGCAATTCTTGAGTTTTGCTCATGAATTATGATTTTTTGAAGGTGAATTTGGCCATGGAGTTTCTAAAAATAAAGTTGCTCTGTATTGTGGTTTAAAGTTTAAAATTCCCATGTACTGAATACGTGATTGTGCAAGATTTTAGGTCATTCAAGTTGTCCAACTCTTCGGAACTTCGAAATTATGAGTTTTGCTTATGAAATTTAATTTGTTTTGAAGAAATTGAACACAGAATGTTAAAAATTTGTTGCTGTATTTTGTGGAGGTCAATCCCGAATTCCTACATACAAGGTACATGAATGTGTATGTTTTTGACGCACCAAAGTGGTTCAATTTTTGAAGACTTCAAATTCATTAATTGTTCTCATGAGTTTTGCTCTTATGAAGATTAATTTTATACTGGAGTTTCAAAAAATACAGTTGCTGTATTTTATGGAATATAATCCAAAGTTTCTAGGGATCTTGTACATGATTATGGAAGATTTTGACTCATTTGGTTGTTCAATTTCTTGGGATTTGGAGTTTATGAATTCCTTTCATAACATTAGAAAATACTTGAACCCCAAAAGAGGCCACTTTGTAATGCAAAAATTTGAGTGGAAAGAGCCTTCACAACTTACTAATTAGGCCAAGAATTCTATGATGAATTCAAAAATTAGTCATTATTACTCAATTCATCTTCATGATCTCATGAATTAGTGGGTGGGAAGAGCCTTCTAAATTCACTAATTGGCCAAGAATTGCACTATGAATTCAAAAATTCACCATCATTACCCAATACAACTTCAAGATATCATAAATCTCATGATGATTTCGTCATGAAGGATGGAATACATGCCAAGTGCTGGTTGTCTCATGATGGTTTCTTCATGACGGATGGTGTACATGCCAAGTGGTGGGTGTAATGCCACATATGATTGCTGTCATACTCATGCAATTACATGCAATTACATCCAATTAGTGCTAAAATTGATAAGAAACTCAAGGCCTCTTTTGGGGTTCAATTCTTTTCTAATGATTTTTCTTTGTATTGGATTTACGAAGCTATGGAATGTTCAAAATTTTTTTAACATTCATTTGGCCATGGATTCTTTAGAAATGCTATTGATGTATTCTGTTAAGTTTAATCCTAGAGTTCCTTGCATGAAGTACGTAAATGTGCAACGTTTTAACCCACCTAAGTTGTCTAAATTTCTTGGACTTGATATTCATGACTTTTTATCATGATTTGTACTTTGCAATGTTTTGAACCGGCCAATAATGGAATGTTCAAAATGCAGTTGCTGTACTTTGTGGGATTCAACGCAAAATTCTCATGATTTTAGTATGTGATTGAACAAAATTTTAGTACTTCAAGTTGTCTAATTTTTTGAGGCTTCGGATTCATGATTTATCCTCTTGAATTTTATTTTTTCAAGAGTAATTGGGCATTGGGATTTAGGGAAGTACAGTTGCTGTACTTTGTGGATTTCAATCTAAATTTCCTATATATTGGGTACGCGAATGTGCATGATTTTGATTCACCCAAGTTGTCTATTTTTTTGAGACTTGAAGTTCATGAAATTCATTTGTGAATCTTGATTTTTTATGATGATTTTGACCATTGAATTATTCAAAATACAGTTCTTGTATTTCGTGGGGTTCAATTTAGAATTCCAATGTACCGGAGAAATAACTGAGCAAGATTTAGGCTCATTCAAGATCCTTAATTTTTTGGAAATTGAAATTCATGACTTTTGCTTATAAATTTTGATTTGTATTTGGAGAGATTGGTCATGGACCCGTTAAAAATACAGTTGCTGTACTTTATGTGGTTCAATCTAAAATTTCCACGCATAGGGTACATGAATGAGTAAGATTTTGGCTCACTCAAGTTGTCCAATTTTTAAGGACTTCAAATTCATGAGTTTCGCTCATGAATTTTAATTTGTATTCGGTTTAAGGGTTAGGAAATCATGTGAAAATTACGTTATTGTATTGTGTGGGATTCAACTCTAACTTCTAACGTATTGAGCACTTGAATGTGTATAGTTTTCATGCACGCAAGTTGTCCATGTTCTTAAGACTTTCGACTCATTAATTGTTCTTTTGAATGTTGCTTTTTGTGAAGGTTAATTTGGCCATGGAGTTCTCGAAAATGCAATTGTTGTATTTCATGGGATTTAATCCAAAATGTTTACATAACACATATGTGATTATGCAATTTTTTGGCTCATTGATATTCTCAAATTTTTTGGGACTTCAGTTCATGACTTTGCTTTTGAATTTAGATTTGTATTGCGTGGAATTGGCCATGGAATGTTAAAAAATATAATTACTGCATTTAATGGGTTTCAATTCAAAATTCTCATGCATGGGGTAATTGAATGTGTAAGATTTTGGCTCACTCAAGCTATCCTATTTTTGGGGACTTTTAATTCATGATTTTTGCTCGTGAATTTTAATTTGTATTGTGGAAAAACAACCATGGAATGTTAAACACCATTGTTGTATTGTGTGGGATGCAATTCAAAATTCCTATGCATTCGATACATGAATCTGTATGATTATGATCCACCCAAGTTGTCTAATTTCTTAGGACTTGAAGTTGATGCTTTATGTTTGTGCATTTTGATTTTTTTACAATTAATTTGGCTGTGGAGTTTTTAAAAATAAAGGTATTGTATTTTATGGGATTAAATCCAGAAATTTAACATACCAAAGACGTGGTTTTTCCTTAATATTTGTGATTAGAAATTCATGGCTTTTGGTTGTGAATTTAGATTTGTATTGCGTGAAGTTGGGCATAGACTACTAAAAATACGTTCTTGTATTTTGTGGGATTCAATTGAAAATTCCTATGCATTGGCTATGTGAATGTGTATGATTATGATGCACCCAAGTTGTCTTAATTCTTGGGAATTCAAATTGATGATTTTAGTCCATGAATTTTCATTTTTTTATGGTTCATTTAGCCATGGAGTTCTTAAAATATACTTGCTATATTTTGTGGAATTGAATCGAAAATTCCTACGTAACGAGGACAAATCTTAAACTCTTTAAACACTTAAACTCTATAACTCAAATCCTAAACTGTAACCCCTAAATTGCAAAGCACTGGAAGATTTTAGATTCATGATCTCATACAAAATTTCAATTTCAAGTATTTCTTTCTTCTATGTTGTTTTCTATACTTCCACTAATAAATGTTAGCACTTTTATGGTTTGATTTTTTTCTTATTCAATGCCACATTTGTTAAAATATTTTAGCAATCTACATGAAATTTAAAGCTAAGGATGTCTTTTGTAAAACTTTTCCAAGAATCTGAAATGACCAACAAAATCGCAACTTCTATGTTAACCCTGAACCCATTTTTAAAATGGAACTTCATTATCCTAGAGCATTCCAACTTGCAATCATTTTTCCCCGCTACTTTGTACGCAAAAGTGAAGATATTCTTTTTGGCTTTGGACTCCTTCTCTAAAAAATGGCATGACTTTCTGTTTTTTGCTGTACATTACAAAATTGGCACAATTGTAGCATGAAAAGAAATTTGGATGTACAATTTTCATATTCTATAGCATTGCAACTTACACCTAATTTTTCTTGTTATTTTAAATGTGAAAGTAAAGATATTTGATGCATTGGTCCTCTTTTCTAGAAAATGGCAAGATTTTGTATTTTTCGGTTTAAGACTTTAGGGTACAAATTTGCCAATTGGTAAGCATGAAATTCATTTTAAACATGAATTTCCATTATTCTAAGGCATTCCAACTTGCACTCATTTTTCCACGCTTTTCAGTACGTGAAATTGAGAACATTTGAGGCTTTCGACTCCGTCTCTAAAAAATGGCAACATTCTCTGCTTGTTTTTTCATTACCAATGTGCCATCTCTTTAGCATGAAAATAAATTTGGATGTACTACATTCATATTCTATAGCATTGCAACTTACACCTACTTTTTTTGCTATTTCGAATGTGAAATTGAAGACATTTGAGGCGTTGGTCCTCTTTTCCCAATAGTGATTGAATTTTCTATTTCTGTGGTGTTCATTACAAATTTGCCAATTAGTAAGCATGAAATTCATTTTGGAAATGAAACTCCATGTTTCTAGGGCATTTTAACTTACACTCATTTTTTCACGCTATTTTGTACGTGAAATTGAGGACATTTGAGCCCTTGAACTCCTTTTCAAAAAAATGGCAGGTTCTTCTTTTTCTACTTTACATTACAACTTTGCCACAATTTTAGCATGAAAATAAATTTGAACAAAGAAACTCGCATACATGACTCCCATGGTACATGGTCTTCATTATAATCACTTTTAATGGATGTTAATGTACTCTGAAAGTATTTAATGTGCTTTTAGGTAGAACAACAAATTCCAAAATGTAACTATGTATATGAAATAAATATTCTTTGAGAACAATAAAAGCATTGAAATCCTAATTATGTAAAATTGTTAAAAACATGTATCATAGGCTAAGGTTTCCAACTTTCAATGCTTTCAAATAAGATTTTAATTTTAATTGGAGAGAACTTTTCGTATAGATTTTGAAGAACTGTATAATTATGAATGTTTCGATTCATCATACTTAGATGTTGTAGGTTTCTTAGTACCCTTTATATAGTGCAATCAATTTTGCATATAATTTTTTTTTAATTTGACCTTCAACTACCTTTTTGGTCTTCTGAATTTGATATACTTTTAAGAAAAGCCATGGATTAAGCCGTTTTAATGTCAATGTCCATTGCATGTAATTCAAGAGTAAGTTGCATATGTGGGCATGAAGCGAACATGTACTATGACATTCGAAGTAACTTATATTTTTTGTGTACCTATTTTGGATGTGGAATAGAATACAGTTGATGTTTTCCACTTTTTTTCTTAAAAAATGTAGAGTTCTTTAATTTTTAGTTTAAACTAGGAAGTGGGCAATTATAGAGGATGAAAATAGTTTTGAACATAAAACAATAATGTTCAGTACAGTTCCAACAGTCATTGCTTTTTGGGGCCTTCCTGTATATAGAATAAATTGAAAGCATTTGATGCTTTCTAATTGTTTTCTAAAAAATGGAAGGGTTGCTTATTTTGTAGTTTGAATGAGATAGTATTTGACAGGAATACATGTGAATAACTATGAATACGAAACTTGTTTGTTCTATGCAGGGTTGTTCTGCCGGACATTGCGACATCGCGACATTGCGACGTCACGAAACGTCCAGTAGACCCTCCGCGACGTCCATAAAAGTCAAATTTACCTTTGACTTTTTAAAAATTACCACGTGGAAAATAATGCCACCTGGATGCCCGCGTAGCAAAAATTAGGGCGCATGCGGGTAGGGCGACTGCGGATAGGGCGAACGCGGGTCGGGGCGACTGCGGCTAGGGCGACCACGGGTAGCGGTTTAGTGTGGGGGCGACCGCGCTAGGGGCGACTGTAGGATTAGGCGACCGCGGCTCACCCGAAGTCGCCCCATGCGCAGCCGCGGTCGCCCTTCAAGGACCCGTGGTCGCCCCCCCCACATCCGCGGTCGCCCCATCCGCACCCGAGGTCGCCCTACTCGGACCCGCGGTCGCCCCCTTCCAATACGCGGTCGCCCTAAGCCACAGTCGCCTCTAGCCGCAGTCGCCCTGGCGCCACCCGTGGTCGCCTCTGATTCGCACGCGCCCTGGATTTTACCCGTACTCGCGCCTATAAAGCCGTGCTCGCACAAGGCATTGGTACCTTAATTCTCCATCGAGGCTCTTCGTCTTGCATCCTTCATTGGCTGCATGCATTAACTTCGGGTTGAATAATTACTTCTTTCTTCATCCATCCACGTTTCCTTATTGGTGTTTTGAACACCAACTTATCTCATGGCTACAGAGCAGACCCCGGAGGTGCCCCCCGTTGTTCCACGCAATACACGAATCACTTATGCTGCGAGGAAGTCTATACTAGACAAAAATCGGAAGTGCAGAGGCAATACTCATCGCAAGCGATTACACGTGCTGAACAATCCTGATCACCCCGCATTTAAAGGCTGGAGTGAGGAGGAGGAGCCTTGGTCAATTCAAATGTGCGAAGACTACATTGAATGGTGTCACATTGGGAAATTGTTTCCGGCATGGCGCCATCATCACAATCGGCACACAAACAAGGCGAACTTGAAATATTGTGAAAATCCAGCTTTTGTTCAAAGGTGCATCGAAATTTGGCAAGTCCTCTACAACACTCCTTTTGTAGAAAGGAATGAAGTCACGCTTTCCATTGCTCGAGGAGCGTATGCTGAGGTGGTTCTAAAAAAAGAAGTGGATTGGTCCACCATCAAGGAAAGTATGTATGTTTCACCTCCAGAAATTGGATCAATACCAAGAGGAGTCTTGAAGTTTCCGGAGGGTGGACTTGGACCAATTCGAAAAGATCCTTTCGATAAGAGTGTCATTGAAGTTATCACATCGGAATCTGAAGAAGATAGCGATTCCGATGGCACACATGCTCCAAGGCCAATACGGATTGCTCCACAAATTGCCCCTGTACCAGTAATTCAAGATCCAGCTGTCAGAGGAGCTTCATCATCACGAAGACGGAAACCTAGACGCCCCTCTAAGGTTCCACGCTCGCCGAATCAAATCGGACTTGGATCGACCTCAGCAACAGTTCGCAGTCCATCATTACCACTGCAAAATGCGACCGATGTCTTCGACTTCGAACCAAATGATGAAACGCCTGTGGATGCGAGCATTCCTGTTCTTTTAGCTCAAGGGGATTCAACCACGGCTCTCAATAAGGCTCTTGACCTCTTGAAGACCAAAGACACGACAATTGCTTCACTCCAATCTGATGTGAAGAAATTGCAATCAAATTTGGACCAGAAGAATGCTCTCATTTTAGAACAAGCCAAAGAACTTCAACGCCTTCGACAAAAACAACATGAGACGATTACTTTGTCAGATATGGACGAAGGTTTCATTGAACATGATCCTCATCATTTGGAGAGGGTCGTGGAAGACCTCACTAGCGGTCTCATTGAGTGTACTCCTCCTGGCAAGCGTGTCAAACGTTCTTCAGTATTGCCAGCTACGATTTTGCCTACCGTCACGGAAGATGCTATCATGGGGGCAGATGGTGTTCACGAGACTCAAGATTCACTTTCATTTCCATCACTTTCACTCCCAGTACCGGTACCATCTCCGAAGAAACTAGGCCTTCGAGAGGAAAACAAGATGCTTCGTGCACGATTGAATGAGTTGGCAGCAACATACTATCACTGGAAGGTTGCGTGCATTCTCTCCGTGGACAGATCACAGCAAGTTGCAAAGGAGTTGGACAAAATTTCAAAGAACTTTGTCGCAAATGCCCCTAAACGTGAGAATGGACTCACATCGTGGGCATTTATGGAGGACATGTTTCCTGAGAATATGCCTATGTTGAACACCCCTGGAAATGAAGGAATCAATTGGACACAGCTTGGTTGGGACCACAAAAACCAGATGTCGTGCCACGTAGATGAGAAACAACGACAACTTTTGTGGCCAAAGCCAGCAACTTTTGTTTTGGACCATACAAAATGTCCTATATGTCAAGAATCCTTCGGCCCTGAAGGAGGATGGGCACTTGGATCATGCGTGCACGTATACCATCCTCAATGTCTAATTACACAATGCCTCATACGGAGACGTTGTGTTATTTGTTCAGCCCCATTCCATGATCGTTTATACGCCTTGTTCAACTTGATGACATATATGCCGCCCTCTTGGGAACACACAGGTGACACAACTCCGGAGACCAGATTATGGGGCCGAGACCTGATTTGGAGTTGGCGACAAGGCCAACATGATCAAGAAAAGGGCACAGATAGTTCTCAATTGAATTGGGAAACTGACCCAGAAGAGATCGTGCAAGTTGCATCCAAGCTCATGGGAAACGGTCCACAGAACGAGGGACGAAGGGCATTTTTTTTCCAATGCCTTGGTGGATTTTTCGATAAACAATCACAAAGCTTCATGTGGGGACGTCATTCGGAATGTCACTGTTGGGATTTTGAAGGAAAAAGAGTGTGCGACCAGACTGCAAATGCCTCTGAAGAAGATCTTACTAGTATGGCATTGCTGGACTCTACATATGGGCCCTACTACACGAGTCAAACTGTTGACTATTTGTTGGAGAAACACTCTCCACAGACCATGAGGACCCTCCAAGCCTTGAAGGATTCCAACGTCTTAGAATCCATTCTAAATGCGAATGGACCAGCTTCACGCACTCGCGCCAAGCGCAAACTTGTGGTTGGAGAATCATCCAACCACGAGCGTGGTGAATCAAGCAATGCACATGAAGACCCAAATGTTTAGGGTTTAAGATGCTAACTATGGTTCTATAGCTAGCCTCGTAATCATCTAGGTCACTTGTGACTTTTCGTCATACTATATATATAAAAGAAGGCTCTTAGAGTCTTCTTATACGATAATACGATGGAACTTCATCACTATTTGCATTGTGAAGTATTAGCCTATGTGTTATTGTTATAGTTTTATTTGATGGATTCTAGTAGGTTTTCTTCATTAATTGTTATTTCATAACAATTTTGTGTTTATCTCTTTTTAATATATACTTTTTTTTCGGCTTTACCTTACTGTATAGAAATTCTATTGTTTGCACTTGTCTAAATAGTGAATGGCTTCATTTCTATAAATACGAATTGAATCTTTGTATTAAGGAAATTGATTTGTTTTTTATTCTTGTTTTATAACAAAGTACTCTTTCATGTTGGATCATGGAAAGAAGTAGCCTACGTCGGTTTTATTTTTGAATGAAAGAAAGGTACTTTGATCATTAAATCCCATACAAGAAGACCGCATTTTTTTATTCTAATAATTTATATGATAAATATCAAAAAATGAACAATGAGAGAAGTTGAAGGTTCAAATTTTTTTTTTACATACATACTTTTATGGAATAATATAGACAAAATATGTCTCATGAATTTTGTTTTTCCATAATTCATTGTTCATTGACATATTAGAGGAAAATTTATTTTCCTAATTTTATGTTCTTTGAAAACCATAGGCAAATGTATTTGTAAACCTAGGATTGTACAAATATAGATTCATTTTTCAAAAAATCACGTATTATTTGAATTCTCTACAAAGTCTAGAATCCATGTTATAATTAGAAATCATATAATTTGAAACCAAATCAACACACTTCGGACATCCATTAGGTATAATAAATGAATTTTTGAAGGAAATTTCTAAACCAAAAAAAGGGTTGAATTGAAGTTCAATTAAATGTCCAAGAATTGATTTGACATTTGGATCTTTATTTCAAAATTTATGGATAAAAAGGAGAAATAATGTTGAAGTTTTTGGTAATTTTTTGGCCTTTGAAGCCTTCTATGATTTTTGCACATTACTTTTGATCAGAAGCTTGAAATCTCAATTCTCAAACGGATCTTTGGAAAAAATAAGTGAACTTTGTCACACAATTTTTTTTAGAAAGTTCTCTTTTTATCAATGACTGTTAATTTACTATGCCAAAAAGATTATCAAAGTTTGCTAAAAAATATCATAATTTTTTTATTATTACCACAACTGGAAATTGGAAATGTACCTAATCTATTTTTCTTAAAACTCCACTTTCATTCCACCATAAAAACATGAAGTATTTCTTCTAGCAAATGAATGTAATTAGTATTTTGTATTCTCCATTTATAGGCATTGCATCTCGGAAAACTTTATTTCGAACTTTCGATGGCCATATCTTTCAATCTGTCCGGTCAAACTTCCTAAACATTTCACCACATGATCTTAGGCAAGCAAAGTACAAGATCCTACGGTTGGATATTATGGAAAAAAAAGTCTTCTTTTGGATGAATGCAACAGGAATGGCACCACAAAGTAATTTTTCGAAAAATTTGACATTCTTCCTTTAGAAGTTAATCATTATTGGTTCTTTTTTATAGATAAACATTTGTCATTACAATGTCCTAACTCCTAAACAACAGAAAATAATTGATTTTATATTGATTTGGGTAGGGTTTTCAATTGGTGGAACAATTATTCAAGTGGTTATGTCCTAAACTATCATAATACTATTTCACATCTTCAATAAAATATCCTCACGACTTGCACATTTTTTCCGAAAATTGCTTTTTACATTAATTACCAAAAAATTACATCCTAAAATTAGACACATTTGTCCAAAACGCAAAATCAAAGCACAACCCTATAATACTTCACTTCAACGTGTGGTATTACAAAAATCTTCTTCTTTGGGTTCTGGACCTATCTCTTCAAGGTCTTTACGAGTAACACCTCGAGCTGTAGTACGCACTTTCCACTTCATCCAAGCGTGCTCAAATTTAATTTGTGAATCCAATTGTCCCACCTCTTTCACTGATTCCACAAATTTCTTCTCATGTAGCTTTACAAGTTTCTGCAATACTGATACTTCTTCTTCTGTGGTACCGTATTGAGGAGCCATAGCAAGAAAATCTAGCTCTGAGGCACATTGTAGAGCAGCAACGTAGTTGGTCTTTTCTTCCTCATCTATTTGCCGATTGAGGACTCTTACGTCATTGTGCACCCGCCAACGTTCGCGTTCAAGAATTCTCAATTTTTGTTGAAGTATGGCATACACGTCCATTGGGTGTCCACGCTTCTCTTGTTTCTTCTTGTAATAAAGATCTCTATTTTTTTTCATAGAAGCTAGGCGCTCGTCATTTTCAGAGATGGCCCTATGTATGGCCTTCATCTCTTCCTTCAACATAGGGATGGTGTGTGCAGTTGTGCCAGCACTAAGTTCCAATGCTCTTATTTGGCGCAATTCTAACACATGTCTTTTCACCAAATCCAAGGCCTCAATTGCTGAATCTAATTGAGCTTGGATAATGTCCACACTCTCTTCTCCATCACCTACTCTCCCATCTTGGAGGCCTTCAACAATTTTTTGGCCTACTTCCATATGCTCATGACCCTCCCTGACTTGTTTTGGGATGTTTGATGGAGTCCCTCGGTCCTCCACCTTTCTTTTGCCTTTCTTGGCAAGTTCCAACTCCAAGGCCTTTTTTTGGTCGCCCATGCCAACATCCTCATCGTCGCTCTGGAAATTATACCCATCGTATTCATGGGTGTGTTCATCCGAGCTAGAATTAGGCGACCATACTACGTCTTCATCCAAAACAGCTAACTTCCCAGGCTTCACTCGTGCCAATGACTTCTTCACATCAATTGTTTCACCTTCTGCCACAATAAATGCTTCTTCCACATGGTCTCCAACTAGAAGCTCCTTCAATGTTGACCAGTCCACTTTTTTCTTCAATATGTTTTCAGCATACACCATTTGGACCAGGAAGAAACAGAAATTGTCGTTTCTATATGGCTTGGTCTCCCCATACAACCTCATCCATACTTCCAAGCATCTGAGTGTGAAGTCTTCATCTTTGCAATATGCAAGATTGGCCTTGTTTTGCCCCAAATGAATCTTGTGGCGCCAATGTGGAAACAACTTGTTGATGTGGCACCAATCAACATATTTGTTGACTGTTTTGTAAGTCCAAGGCTCAGGTTCAGTCCTCCAACCCAAAAAAGCCTTGATTTTTAGATGTTGAAGGAGAGGCACTCACTTCTTGTGACATTTCCCCTTCCTTTTACGGTCCTTGTCTCGAGCTGCCCTCTTCTGTGGTGAAGTCAATGGTTTACCTGTACTAGGCTGGGCTGCTCCAGTCTCATCCTCCATAACTATTGCTACCTGAGTACTATGCTACTCTATGGTTAACTTAACTAATTGTTCTACGACTAAAATGTTCTTTTCTAAAAACCTAAATCCCTAGAACAAGCAAACTACACATTTACAAACCTATATGCATTTACAAAAAAAAAATTTTATAAAAAAAAAGGCACATACTCATACATAACAGTATGCCAAGCATGTGCAGAGCTCGAGCGCAAAAATGGCAAATCCCGACGTGAAGTATGGAATCCCTTGCTCACGGGCACGCAATCAGCCACATCTAAGTGGGTGAAGGTCAATGCGCAAAGCAAGGGAGGTGGACTACGGGTCGGGGCGACTACTTAAGTACCCGCAGTCGCCTAGGGCGCGTGCGCAAGGGCGACTGCGCATTCAAGGCGACCGCGAGTCCAGGAAGGTGCGCGTTCGTGGGGTGCGACCGCGGGTGCGCGACCACGGGTGCGCGTTTGCGGGATGGGCGACCGCGCCTTCGGGTTTGGGGCTTCTAGTTCTTTTGTTGTTTTAACACCTTCATTATCAAATATTATAGTCTTTCACTCTATAAGTGATATATTTTTTTTCCTATGCAACCTTTGATGATAATGTTTGTCATTTCTAATCAAGAGTGAAATAATAAAAACTTATGAAAATGTTTACATTCCGTTTTAATGAAAGCAAATTCGAAGGAGCTCAAAATAGGCCCTGGCCATTTACTGGTTAATGATTAGTTCAGTGACTTCTACGAAGTTAGCATCCCCTAAAGTCGTGAAGTCCCAAATTTGTAAGAATTTTGTATGGTTGAAATCGAAAAATCCTTTGTGTTGTAACTTTCTATAATCTTTGAAGATAATAGTTCACCAAAAAAAAGATATCTATTTTCAATAATTTATTTCTGAGGAACCTCTCATGTATCTAGAAATGGTTTTGCAAGTAGTTAAAAAATAGTAGTCTTCTTCTATATTTACGAAAAAAACAAATTTGATACTGTATTAAAAGGTTTTAAAACTATTCAAATTATATATGATAAGGGAAATAAATTGTAAATAGGCAAAGGTAGAAAATTATTGTACATGCCAAAATGGCAAAAAAGTGTTGATGGAATAACATAATTGACCATCCCTATGGTTTAAATGATTTCTAAACAACATAGTTCAGTACTATCTATCATTTTCTTCCTTCTTTGAAAATATTGCAAACAAAACAAAATAAAGGAATTCAATCTATAATAGTATATAAGATAAAGAAGTTAAATATACCATGAATAAATGAATTCACATCCATTCTTCCAAAATGTAATAAACAAATTATTGTAAAGCATGATGACAAACTCCATTTCCTCATCCAAATATCCAATATGTCAGTAAGCCAATCTAAAATCATTAAAGAAAATAAAAAAATATAGTGCCTTTCAATATTTTCTTGGTTTCTCCCATTACAAATTTATAACTTCATTTTGACATTCAAACTTAACCAATTAGCTATTCATAAAAGGTAACAAAACCGAATATTTGGAATTAAATTTCGTTTCCATTCAAAATTTCTAAATTGAAATCTTGTACTTTATTCAAGATCTATAGCAAAACTATCAAACATGGAATGGCACAAGAAACTTCTCCACACGTAAAGCCATTAACTCCTTAATGACAAGGCGCCAAGGCCTATTTTGAGCTTCTTGGAATTTGTTGTAAATTGAAAAAATTGTCTACATTTTGACAAGTTCGACAACTTTCTTTTAATTAAAATTGTTCAAATTCTAATTCAAGTATTCAACATGTTAGATCTTTCAAAGAATTTTATGTTGTAGACCATTTATCGTAAGTTCAAGAAAGACTAGGGTGGCCCGTGCCGTTGCCACGGTCTAAAAGAAAAGAAAAAAATATTTTTATAAATGTATAAAAACTTCAAAATTCAATAACTTTCATTTCGTAGGTTGGAACACCGTGAATCAAAGCCCGTGCACCCCTCCTCACCGAGGGCTTTCCGACGGTACCAAACAGGCACCCGAGGGACTCACGGTCCGGGAGATCTCAACGTAACATATAGAAACTTCAAAATTCAATAACTTTCATGCCGTAGGTCAGAACACCATGAATCAAAGCCCGTGCACCCCTCCTCGCCGAGGGCTTTCCAATGGTACCAAACACGCACCCGGGGGACTCACGGTCCGGGAGATCTCAACGTAACAAACAAACAAACAGCCTATCTTCATAGGAGGGTTGACCGGTTTTGGTACACTTTGGCCATAGTACTCTTGATTTTCCGGGAGTACTTTCAAAATACAAAAACAATTTTTAAAAAATATAAAAAATATAGGGAATGTATATTTCTTCTAGAAGAAGATATCCGATGAAGGAAAAGTGTAGAAAAGGTTTCTAAGTAGGTGAAGTGGTGAACTAGAAAAATACAAATGGCTCATGGAAATAGGCACTTTTATTTTTCAATTTGTAAAAAATAGGGAAATTGGCCAAATTGGATCTTAACATTTTTATAAAAACTATATATGTGTAAATTTTCAAATTTTATAAATCTTTTATTATCATTCCATAAATAGAAACATCTTCCCAGAAAATTGGAATCATTCTAATTATTTGGTATTTTCTATCATACATTCACACTATAATTCTAGAACTCTAGGTTTAGGGTAATATTTTTCAGATTTATAATAAATAAAATTTGAAAATAAAATTAAAGTTTTCTTTGTGTATTAAGAATGAAGACTTAAATTAGTTTTGCCCTATCGGGAATTTGTCATTGAAAATTTCGAGTAAGTACATTATGTCCCCCTTTGCCCTTCAAGGATTAAGTATTGAATATTAGTTTCTTTTAAGCTTTCTTCATAAATTCATATTTCATAATGATTGGAAATTTTTAATAGAAAATTCAAATTCTGAATACATGCACTAGTCAATCATGTCAATTCATCTCTAATTCATCTCTAATCTAAAAAATCACCTAAAAATCTTTGCACGTAAGGATTGAGGAGCAAAGAAATGGAGGATACAATTATCAAGGACTTTTTAGTTTCACTATACGGATAAAGGCTCATCATATTTTATTTAATTACTACCAACTTGAACTCTTGAAGTGAATGAAGTCTCAAATGTTTGGGTCCTTTGTTGTTTGAAGTCCCATATCTCTTAAGTCTATTTTAAATCTTTAAGGATGTAAATTACTAGAGGAAAAAAATCCCTTATACTATAGAGTACTATGGACAAAAAAAACCTATAACATTTTGGGAATTGTAATTTTACTCAATATTGTCTATTATTGGGAAAAAAATTGCACACTAAAGGGCCAACAAACATGTCAATGTCATTGACTTCAAGCAATCAAGTGACTATTTAAAAATATGACAAAATATTTTAAAAAAAAATAAAAATAAAAAATGACAAAATAATGAAAATCCTTTAACACAATTTAACAAGTAATTTGAACACGTTCACTTTCAACGACACTAGTATGAGAGCTTGCAACAAAGAGCTTGTGAGCTAAGAGCCATGACTCCATGAGGCATGAGCATGAAATTTGTGAGCATATTAAGGGTGAATGCACGAAACACTTGTACTATTTGTTGCATTTTTTTGGGTTGACCGCTTTAAGATGGCTCTAACTTTTGAATAAAAAACTAAGTGTCCAAAATAAAAAAACACTTCCTCGATATCTTGACTCAAATTATTATTCTTATTTCTTACAAATTAAAAAAAAACATTTGATATTTAAAATTCAATTTTGTTAATTTGTCACACTTTGACATTGTGGGGTTTTTAGTACTATTTAGAACCCAGAAAACCGAATTTTGAGTTGAATATTTGAGTGGATATTTTATTAGTAGACTTGTAGCTTATCTCCAAAGGAATTATAAAAATAGTCATTTTTTGGATGTATAGAAGTCCACAAAGAGACCTTCTTTCTACTTGCTTTTTGAAACATATTAAACATTTTTTTGGTGATTTTCTTGGTCAAGCCTTATCACCAAAAAGTCTTCTCAAATGGCCAATTTTTAGATTTCATTAAATTTGTTTTTTCTATTTTTTACAAATTAAAATGTTGAAGTTGTATTTTTCTTCACTAGGATTTTGGACATAGAACACATAGAATTCCGGTGAAGAAAATACATACTTCAATGTTCTAATTAATAAAAAATAAAAAACATTTTTGAAAATAAAAATAAAAATTGGCCATTTGAGAAGATTTTTTGGTGATAAGGCTTGACCAAGAAAATCACCAAAAAAATGTTTAATATGTTTCAAAAAGCAAGTAGAAAGAAGGTCTCTTTGTGGACTTCTATACATCCAAAAAATGACTATTTTTATAATTCCTTTGGAGGTAAGCTATAATTCTACTAAAAAAACATTCTCTCAAAATTTCAGCTCAAAATTCTTTTTTTGGGGTTCTAAATAGTACTAAAAACCCCTAAATTGGAATATGTGACAAAAAATTGGGGGCTATTTAAAAATAGTAAAATATTTTTTTTAAATCTTCAAAAATTCTAAATGATGTATAATAGTTATGAGTACCCATTTTTTAAAATTTGAATCATTTGGAGCTAAAAAACATAAGTTATGGCTAAAAAACTAGTCACCACAAAACATGATGCAACACAGCAGTACAAGTGTTTCATGCAATCACCCATAAAGCCTGCGTAATATATTATTTCCCCATACTCCCCAAAAAGGTGATCTTATGGACTTGATACAAACATGTCATATGACATTTCAACTCACAGTGAAGACAAATTTGACTCCAAGATAAATTATATTTTAACTTTTAAAATACAATGCATGGAAGGCAATGGTATGTACACTTTGTTTTGCCAAAGAAAAATTTATATATTCGTGTATAGTAATACAAAATGATAGGCTCACATTGTTGCCAACAATTTCTTCTAAGAGCTCAACAATTTGCCTTCAACTAATGCATTCATCACTACAGGGGGGAATCGCGCAATACAAATGTTGGAGGCTTCATATACCATGGAGGCCCCAGGACCAAATTCACCACCTCTGTACATGTTGGTCTCTCCTTCAGATCTTCATTTTTGAGTTGGCCCACCTTCATAGCAAAATACCTACATGCATCCATCGTTGTGAATGTCTCTTTGTCAAAAGGATACATATCCCCAATCTTCATAGCTTCCACCAGCTTTCCAATAGAATACGAGTCTGACTGCTTTGTATATTTATGCCTCGATTGCATAATTGGTATGCTTGTATCCGAATTAGGTGGTCCAAATGTATAAAACAACTCTGGAGCCACCCACCATCGTCCCTCTTGTTGCTTCCGTGTCTCTTCCTTGGTAGGATATCCATAATGCGATGGGGCTTTTTCGTTTACACGGCTTGTAATTCCGAAATCACAAATCCCAATGTTGATTATTTCATTTGAATAATCAGGATAGTGCAACAATACATTTCTCGGAGATAAATCGTTGTGTAGCACTGATGATTGGTGCATGAGGTGAGTCACATACACCAAGGTCCATGCCAACTTTGCCTTATGCCTTCGAAAAAGGCTAACTTCCTTTTGTTTCTCTTCAGGAAGTTCTCTGATTCGATGTACTTCGTGCCATTCAGTAGTTCGTGACACCAGCTTATCCACATTCAGTAAGTCACCCAAATGACCTCCATTCCACCACAATGTATATGCTTCCATGGTAATTGAGTTTAAGGCAAAAAACTTAATTAAGCCTGCATGATTTAAAGGGCATGCCAAGGCCTCTACGGACCGCTCCACCTGTTGATCACGCAAGTCCTTCGTTTTTGGCATTTTCCCCGCAAGAGCAATATTTGGTGGAATGGTATCTAGACCTGTTATTCGAACCTTTCGCACCTTTCCGTGGCCACCTTCACGAGAAAAACCACCGAGGGCCTCAACCTTTGCCGTGGGTGGAATCCATATGATACTCACTCCACCATCTCTTGCAAATGCAGCCTTCACAGCGTCATTTTTCCACTTGAAACCCCTCGATCCAAACTTTGACAATCTCTTGGCCGCAGTATGCCACCACTCCATCTTTGCACGGAATTCCTTTGCCTCTTCATCTTCCACTCGTCCTGTGGTTGGTGCACGGAACTCTATCATCAATTTCTTGGTATTAAAAGTTACTGCCTGAATAGTATCAGTCATCCAATCACAAAATCTGGAATTGTACGTTAAGTCCACGTCTTTGAAGTCCTCTGATTCATAACACTTGCTTAAGATTCGGGCCTCCAAATCCCCCGTCAGCTTCTCCGTGCCTGTTCCAGCATCCCTCAAATAGTTTGCCTCCAAAAATTGTACACTTTTGCCAGCGTACCATTGAAGGCACACCTCGTATGCATACTTCATATAACTTGAAGGAGGATATGTTGGATCCTTATCATGAGCAGACCTGGACTTCTTTTTCTTCAATCGAGCTTCATTCCCTGTTGTTTCGCTTGTAAATATAGGCTCTAGAAAGTGTTGTGGATCATCCAAATCCCAAAGGGATTTTCGCCTCAAGGTACTGGTACCCTCTGTGGGATTAGGCATTTCTGAGAATATTGGATGAGTATCCAAAACACCTTTGTGCCTCACGTCGCCATCTTCTATTGGGTTGGACATTGCGTGTAATCGAAAGCTTCACCGTAGCTTTGAGGAATTTTATAGATCAAAATGACAAAAAAATCCCCCCAAAATCGAATAAAGGACCCCGGCCCACGGGCATGCATTCAGCCACTCCAAGGCGGGTGAAAGACAATGCGCAAGGCCGAGGCAAGATGGCGAATGCGGTCCCGGAGACTGCTTAAGTACCCGAAGTCGCCCCAGGCGCGTGCGGATCCAGACGCGACCGCGGGTAGGCGACCTCGGGTGCGTAGGGCGACCGCGGGTAGGGCGACCACGACTGGGGGCGACCGCGACTGGAGGGCGACCGCGGCTGGGGGTGACCGCGGCTGGGGGGCGACCGCGGATGGGGGGCGACCGCGGATGGGTGGCGACCGCGGTTGGGGGGCCACCGCGGTTGGGGGGCGACCGCGGTTGGGAGGCGACCGCGGTTGGGGGGCCACCGCGGTTGGGAGGCGACCGCGGTTGGGGGGCGACCGCGTTTGAGGAGCTCCCTTACTCTGAAGAAAGAGCTTCCTCCACGCAAGGCCGGGAAGGAGGTGTTTATATCGCAAGGCAGTATCAAGGGAGTTGAGAATGAGAATGTGGTGGAAGTTTTGCTCGGGAAGGCAATTGTGCTGTGCACTGCCAAGTGTCGAGATAATCCCGTGTCGTCGGAGCTGCAAGTGAAAAGTGCTCATCATGTTTTCAATCGAGTTTATGATGTCTACAACAAAAAACTTCTAAAGATGGATAAAATCGAGAAATGTCTCGTTGAAACTCGAACTTCAACCCTGCTGATAGAGCATTGCGGGACACTGGATGAAACCTATTTAGTAAATAGAATATTCTCTTAAGGGGCGATCGAGCCTGGAATGGTAGTGTGTTCTGACGCAACTTGTGGCACTGGCGATCGCCCTTGAGGCGCGGTCGCCCCTTACCCGCGGTCGCCTTACTTTCAGGGTTTGCAAATTTTGTTAAGCTTCTTCATGCAAAGGGCTTGCCCCTTTGGTTCAAAATAAATAAATAAATTGTGAAGTGTGGTCGCTCTAAAGGCGGTCGCTTTACATGACAACTAAAAATTTGTCATTAGGGAATAGTTTAATGTATTGTATCCTAGTTTTTTAGTAAATGGAAAATCTCATTGTACTAAAATCTAACATTTAATAGAACAAAGCATTTGAGCCAAATGGAGTGAAGAATTAGAAGAGGTTATACCTTTGCCAAACTAATGCAAATCTTTGAATGCAATTCAATGAACATTCTCCAACTATGAATTTTAAACCTCTAAGTGATTTGAATTTTGTTTTATCCATAATTGCTCTTTTGAATACAAGTAGTAGATTTTGAGGAAAAAAATGAATTGAGGCACATATAGTTGTAGTATCCTATATTATGCTAGTTTGAAAAGTGGTGGAGGAAATTTCAAATTTTTCTACCATGAGAATTACCTTGCTATTAACATTTGAATTGGTTGAAATTCTTTTGAGGGCCGTGACATGTAAGAAAATCTGGAAGTTGCCCTTCATACAATCACATTTATATAAAACAATTGCCGTAAATGGTGGTGCTTATTTATACCAATGTTTAGAGGCAATTGATAATATACTTGAGAACTTTTTAACCATTTGGAAGTGTATAACATTTTGGGAAAACATAGCAAGTAGATAGGAATATTGAATGATTTCAAAGACTAAGTTGTTAGTAGTTCAATTCTAGAATTGAAAATGCTAATTTCAATGGTTCAAATTTCAAAGAATTATCCTACACATTATATTTTAATTATTGTAATAAATTTTGAATATTGAATTAAATGAAGAACTTTACAAACCATTGTACAATTTTTTATTTTTTATTTTTTGAACAAATGGGAGATCTATTGCATCCCAAATCCCTCTTAAAACTCGTGACGGATGCTACTATATGAGCCTAAGAATGTGAGTCCCTAAGACTAGAAGACGATTCACTTATAATATACGTGTCTGGATCATAGAAAAGAGATTTCTAGTACACTTATGTTATACACACTTATATTATAGGGTATATGTTATAAACACGTTGAAATATTCTATAGTTGTGGCATACCTATTTATACTCTCTTGATCCATAATTCCATAAGTGATAATATTATATTTTCTTTACCTTGATAATCTCTGCATTTACCTAGTTAGAACTTGTACGCTTATAATTTTAAGGAATTGTTAAAGTGTATAAGAACTTGTCCTATCTCAAAAAACTAAAGAGGATTGATATTAATTTGTAAAGGATAAAGGCAAGGATTAGAATAGAAGAAAACTCAAAATAATCCTTGATATTTTAATAAGATTATAACATATTGTTGGACAATAATACCATATACAATACCTACGTTTTAGAATATTTAGATCCTAAAATTTTTCCACTTTGAATTTAGATTTTGTAATACTTTATTTTTGAAATGAATTTGCAAAAAATAAAATTAAATATGTATTTGAAAAAATGGAAGAACTATTGCATTAAGATGAATCCAATATACAAAGCGGCCAAGCTTGAAAAGGGCCGAAAGGCTAGATAGAAAAGGAAATTGAGCACTAAAATCCCCCCCCTTCATGTTCCAAATGATGATATCATCAATCCTGTGACCAATAACTAAGGAATCTTTCAATATTTGATCTACGATTTCACCCTAAAGAAAATAATGTTTTGTTCTCTCTAAATAGTTATTTAAATAGAGGTTGATTTAAAGTTGACCCCTAACCTCAACTACTAATAGCTTAAAAATTTAATTTTTTTCCGAGAATTCCAAAGGTGAGGTTATATCACTTAACATCTTTTGAATGAGTATTCCAAATAAGGCATCACAGAATTTAATGCATATGAGTTTATGCACAACAAGAACCAAATTTTTTATAAAATAAAACAAATTATTGGATTGAATGAGGTTCCCAATGCAAACCTCTTTTGAAAAAGAGGGAAATTGTTTTTTTTTATGAAATGAGGTTTGCAATGTAAACCACGCCAAAAAAAGAGGGAATTGTGTTTTTGAAATAAATGAGGTTTCCAATGGGAACCACATCCAAAAAAATGTGTTTTTGAGTGCAATGAAGTTCTCAGTGGGAACCCTTTAAAAAAAGGGGTTCAAGATAAATATGTTTTTGAATTAAATAAGGTTCCTAATGAAAACCCTTACTAAATAATTAAGATATTAGTTTTATAATTAAATGAGATTTGTGATGTGAACCTCTTAAAAGAAAATGCTCTTTTGAATTTAATGAAGTTATGATGGGAAACTTTCTAAAAAAATAAAAAAATATGTCTTAGAATTAAATGAGGTTCCCAATAGAAACCTCCCACAAAAACAAGGCTAATGTGCTTTTGGATTCAGGGTCTTTCACACCATAATCATCATATTCTAAAACCCAAAAAAGAAATTCATGTTTTATTATGCTCTTGGATGTTGATTGGGGGTCGTAAGGAAAACAAAGAAATGATGTGATTTTGTATTTACAATGGCTCTCAAATGTCACCTTCAACTTAAATAAAAAAACAATAAAGAATAGACATGCTTCTATATTTTTTTATGTAAGCAATATGGATCCAAAAAAGAAGGTTGAATAATACTTAGTAGTCCACTTGGTAGTTATTTTTATATAGAATACTTTTGCAACAATTTCTTTAGTTAGATATTTTTCCCACCAAATTAGATGGTGTACAACTTTGGACATCATTATTAATCTATATAAAATGAATCTCAGCTTCCTATGCTCAAAAATTACACACCAAATATTGGTGGAAATGTATACCATTGCATTTTAACTTATATAGGCATTCAATTACATTATTGAGCATTTAGCTTTGACATACTTCAGGTCATTACTGCACTATTGTAGTTGAATTCATGATTTTTTTTATTGATACTGAGATTTTTCTTTTCATTCCTACAATGCATTTTTCTTTCAAGCCTTTCATTGATTGTGTTATTTTTATATTTATTTTCTCATGGAATTTTCTCCAAATGAGCATTCTTTAGTTAATATGATTTCCCTTTTTATTTTTATAAACTTTTATTTTTTGAAAAAATGGGCATTTCCTTGTTCTTTTACACACCATTTCTTCCCATGAATCCTTTTTTTAGTTCACATCGGCTTCCTTTTCATTTCTACAACTATTTTTCAGAGGGCGAAATCCAAAATTCAGATTTCCTTGGTGAACAACCTGTGGTCGCCCAAGTCAGAAGGCGGGAAATTCAGAAATAAATGACCTCGTAAAAGGACCCGCGGTCGCCCTACCCGCGGTCGCCACTGTTGTGAAGGACCCGCGGTCGCCTTTCCCGTGGTCGCCCTTCGCGCACTCGCCCAGACCGCAAAACAGGTCCTTCAAAGGACCCGCGGTCGCCCTTCCCGCACTCGCCCTACCCGCAGTCGCCCTCGCACGGAACGCACGCGCCCCAGGCGACATCGGGTTTATAAGTGGTCGCCCCATCCGCATTCGCCCACTTGCAATTCCAGCGCTGCACACTGCTCTGTCACCCGCTTCTCGTGGCTGACTGCGTGTCCAGTACTTGGGTTTTTTTTACTGTGATTGTGTGGTTCGTGCATCTATTGGGGCAGCTATTGTTGCATTTTGGTATTTTTTAATACCTCCATCTACTTCAATCCAATGGACGCCACCCGGAGGAACCGTAAAGCCAAAGGCAAGATGCAAAAAAGACAACGACACGTCCTTGTGGACTCTAATGTCGTGGCTCATGGAGGTTGGGAGAGGATCGAAGGCTTTTGGACCGCGACCACTTGTAGGGCATTTGTACAATGGTGCCACATCGATAAGCTTTTCCCCTATCATCGATACAAAATCCACTTGAAGTCAAATATGGCAAATCTTCATGCTTGCACTCACGATGGATTTGTACAAAGATGTATCGAAGTATATCGATACTTGTACAAGACACGAAGTGTGCCTCGGAATGAAATTCCCTTGTTTCTGTGTGAGATGGTGTACGCGGAAGTTATTCTTCGACGAAGGGTGGATTGGAGCACCATTAAGGGAGCAAAGCTTGTCCAAAAACCGTCAACCAAGGACATTCCTAGGGCGGGTCCCTCCCAAAACCCACGTGAAGGTTTAGGGAAAAAGATTTTCATCAAGAATGAAGTTCCGAACAATGAGTTCGTGTGGTCGGATCACGAAAGTAGTGAAGATGAGTTGATGGATGTTGGACTGCCACATGTGGGTGAGACATTGGCTAATTTGGAGCCTTTGGAGGAGGGGGAAGTGGAGGCGGGCCCCACGTTGACATTGCCTTCATTGGAAGGGATGCCAAGAATTGAAGGATCTGTTGAAGCTGCAAGTGTGGAGGCCAACAACGATATTCCATTGAACGACTTTTATAAAGTTCAATTGGAGAGTGTGCTTGAAGAGTTGGATAGAGCAAATGAAGAGAAAGGACTTTGGAGGAAGGGGCAGTGACTGATACTTCTGATGATGTTCCAACCCTTCAAGCCCTCATTGAATCGGGACGAATTCAGTTGTCCAAGCAACATGAGCAAATCTTGAACTTGGAAGCACTCTATCTGAACTTCTCCGTTTCAGGGGGTGAAGGTTCTAGTTCTTCAACTAACAAATTTGTAGAAGAACGATTGGCTAAACTCAAGGAAGATTGTCACATCGAAGCTGACTGCTTGGAAAATGAAAAAAGATCTCTTGAAGGTGCACAATCAAAATTACATGACCTTCAGAAAATGAAGGACAAAGCCCCTCTTGATCGTATTGTTGATATACAAGATTCTGAAGATCATGAGAGGCAACATGAGACATTGAAGTTGGAAGCAGAGGACCTAAAGAAGAAGTTAGCCCATGCTCTCGCATTGGAAAGTGATGTGGCCGGGGAAGTGGAGAAGAAGAAGATGAATTTGCTCAATGCACTGAATTTGAAGAAAGAGTACATGAAAAATAAATGGTGGGATTTTCCTCTTCAATCCAATTTGGATAGTGCCTACAAGGAGGCGAAGAAAGACTTGGAAGCTAAGAAAAGGCTAAAGACAGATGAACAAAGCAAGTAGAATGTTGTATGATCTTTTGGGGGGCTAGCAATGCTAGCATTTTTTGGAGGACTTATGACTTTTGTAAACATCTATATATAAAAAGGCTACTATTATTTTTTAGTATTATTTTGCAAACTTGGGGTGTTTCATTTCTATCATTGATGTGTATGGATGCAAAAGAATTCATATTCCTTTGTTTGCATGTTGATGGGTTTTTTTAAACATC
This sequence comes from Thuidium tamariscinum, assembly GCA_947034885.2. Taxonomy (NCBI): domain Eukaryota; kingdom Viridiplantae; phylum Streptophyta; class Bryopsida; order Hypnales; family Thuidiaceae; genus Thuidium; species Thuidium tamariscinum. Next base: position 29,724,978 of record OX344753.2, on the reverse strand, counting down.
CAAAATGCTCATTCAATCTTTCAAAAAGCATCTCCATAAAATGCTCAATATGTAATATGTAGACATTTCAAATTTTTATGAAGAAAGTGTCCATATCTAAATTTCATAAAATAGATGTTTCTTTCAATTAATACATTTTTGTACATGCAACTTTCATATTCCTTTTTAGTTTTTAGGAATAGGATAATATTTCATATGCTTCATCAATTTTCTTTAAATTATAAGCATACAAATTTAAACTGTGCATATTAGAGGTTATGAAGGTAAAGAAAATAGAATATTATCACTTATGGATGACAGATTATAATGTTTGATCACGACTTCACGAGTGTGTTAAATTTACAAAACACATGCACAGTCTTACAATCCTCTTTTCATATGTTCAATTTAAAAAATTTGGTCACCGAAAAAATGAGATACAAACATTGGAGATGCATACATTGGAGACGCATAACCCCAATAAGTTTTGGGCTTTGAAATAAGTGCTCTACAAATTTTCAAAATAAATTTAAAATGTGAATTTCTTAATTTGATTTTGTTACTAAAATGCTAGCATGAGAAGATAGAAATGCAAGTATGTAAGCCTTGATTATAGATATAAGTAGGTATCCCACAACTATTGAATATTTCAATGTGTTTATAACATATGCACCAATAATATAAGTGTGTATAGTATAATCAAACTAGAAATCTCTAATTATAAAAAGTTTCTATGATTTAAACACCTATACTATAGGTGAATAGTCTTGGGGATTCACATTTTTAGACTCATATAGTAGCATCTGTCATGATCGTTAAGAGGTATTTTGATTAAGGGTTGTTAGGGATTTCCTAGTTTTCTAATCAACAAATGCACAATAAATTCTGTAAAGTTCTTCATTTAATTCAATATTCGAAATCTATAACAAAAATTGAAATATTAGATGCAGGATAATAATTACCATTGGAATTGGCATTTTCAATTCTATATAATTCAACTCTTAACAACTTACTATTTGAAATCATTCTATATTCCTATGTACTGACATATATTTTCCAAAAATGTTATACACTTGTAGTTTGCCTAAAAAAAATTTCAAGCATCTTATGAATTGCCTTTGAACATTGGTAATTTGGTATAGAAAAGAAACACCATTACGACAATTATTTTATACAAATGTGATTGTATGAAGTGCAACTTCCTAGGTTTTCATACATCACAAGGCCCTCAAAAGAATTACAATCAATTCAAATGTTAATATCTTGGCAATTTTCATAGTAGAAAATTGGTTAACTTTCCTCCACATCTTCTCAAACTAGTGTAATATAGGATCTTACAATTATATGTGCCTAAATTCATATTTTTTCCTAAAATCTATTACTTGAATTAAAAATAGCAATTGTCAAAACTACCTGATTCAAATCACCTAAAGGCTTAAAATTCATTTTTGGAGTGTGTCCATTGAATTGCATTCAAATATTTGTATTAGTTTCACTATAGTATAACTTATTTTTATTGTTCACCCCTTCTGGCTCAAATGTTTTTGGTCTAAATGTTCATTTCTAATACAATGGTGTTTGCCATTTACTAAAAGATATATGTATAACTTCAATTTTTAATTTTTAATTTTGCAACATTGAAGTAGCATTGTGCTCAAGTGTCTATTAACTACAAATTTTTTATGCAATAGTAATATTGCATTCCTTTAATCCCTACAAGACTAAAACAGTTTTGACAATGGAGGATTTCAATCAATTCTATCCTTCCATATTTTTGGGCACATAGGTGTTATCATTTTTTTAAATTTTAACTGTACAAAAGTAAAAATTATTATATCTAGCATGTATGGAATTAATTGTAGAACATTTCAATGGTTAGATCTTTACATTATAGCAATTCTTGATGATCAACATCATGGGCCACAAACGTAGTTTTGGGAGAAACAAATTTATAAAAAGATGAATATAGATTTTTTAACCCCTTAGAAAAATTTATTTGGAGTCTAAAGATAATTTAGTATTACCATATTGAAATTTGCTTCACCCTTAATTATTCCTAAAGATCTTTTGTTGAACATTTTTTAGATCTTAAATTATATGTTCTTGGAGTATTATATTCAATAAAACCGAAATCCTTAATTATCCCTAAACTTCCATTGTCCCTCTACTTTGGAATGTTATTTATCTAGAAATATAATTGATATTTCAATTACAACTTTAGAATGGAAGTTATATAGCAAAAAAAAAACCATTTACCTAAACCCTTAAATCATGAGAAGCCTACACAAAGGCTTCAAATAAGGATTAAACACAAAATACTATGACATGAGATTGGATTCATTTTTATGGAAACCTCCTACTCATTTGACTTGGAGTAAAGTTCTTCTCAAATTGTACACAACATTGTTATCATTTGGTCAATGCAAGCATCTTTACAATAAATACTTGTCCTTAAGATGCATTCAACATAATCCATTATTGCAACTAAATCCACATAAATTTTGGAGGCTAAGATATCCTCTTTAGGATACTATCTAATTGCTTAGATCAATGTCATTAAGGTCCATGTTAGAGCTAAAAAGGTAACTTAAATTTCTAATATTTTATTTGTAAATGTCCTTCTATTTCCACATTCTTGGATAAGTGCCATATTTTTTCAATTTTGTCTTCCCATTTTTCTTCAACTAATCTAAGTCTAATATTGAAATCTCAAAAATATTACATTCCCTTCTTTTTTTTAAAGTACTAGGGGGGGGGGTAATCCATTGAATTTTAATAGAAACTCTATCTCCATAATGTTTTGGTAGTAGTTCAAGTATACATTTTGGGATAAGTATCATTTTTTAAAATTCTGTCTTCCCATTTTTTTTTCAACTGATCGAAGTCTAATTTTGAGATCTCAAAAATATTACATTTCCTTTTTTTTTAAAGTACTAGGGGGGGGGGATCCATTGAATTTTAATAGAAACTCTATCTCCATAATGTTTTGGTAGAAGTTCAAGTTTACATTTTTGAATAAGTGTCATTTTTTAAAATTTTGTCTTCCCATTTTTTTCCCCAATAATCTAAGTCTAATATTGAGATCTCAAAAATATTACTTTTCCTTTTTTTTTAAAGTACTAGGGGGGGGGGTTCCATTGAATTTTAATAGAAACTCTATCTCCATAATGTTTTGGTAGAAGTTCAAGTATACATTTTTGAATAACTGTCATTTTTTAAAATTTTGTCTTCCCATTTTTTTTCCCACTAATCTAAGTCTAATACTGAGATCCCAAAAATATTACATTCCCTTTGTTTCATATTGAGATTTGCTTCACCCTTACAAGAAATTGCCATTGAAAACTTTGAAGATGACACATTGTATCTTCTTAGTCCTTTAGGGATTAAGCATTTGAAATATCATGAAATTGAGGGTTGTCCTCCTCCATAATTGAGCTCTCATAGAACTCAACATTCCTAAGTAAAAGTATGATATTTTTTATTGAGGTTTGAAGGTTCATGATTTCTTGGAGAAAGAGCCAATAGGGCTTGGTGGTGAAGGGGTTGGAAATACCTTTAAAAGCTTCTATGTGCATGAAATGGTAAATCACTTTGGAGTAACTATTGCTACATAGTAATTTAGATGCTGCTTTTAATGAGAATGAAGTGGGATATAATGTGGAACTAGGAAGAATCTCCGAATCTCTCAAATAATACCTGTTACAGCTAGGTTAATAACTGTCCACCTTGCTCAGGCCAGCTGGTCCTGTAAGGCGACCGCGTGTACAACAACCGCGCTTTCCAAAAATTGAAAACCTGCAAAGGTGCGACCGCGGGTCAGGGGCGACCTCGGGTGCCAGAACTGCCGCCCGCCACCTCCATGCGCGGTCGCCCGTCCGGGGAGTGCGACCGCGCTTGGGGCGACCGCGGGTCAGGGGCGACCTCGGGTGCCAGAACTACCGCCCGACACCTCCAAGCGCGGTCGCCCGTCCATGCGCGGTCGCCCGACCGGGGAGTGCGACCGCGCTTGGGGCGACTGCGGGTCAGGGGCGACCTCCGGTGCCAGAACCTAAACCGCCACCTCCATGCGTGGTCGCCCGTCCATGCGCGGTCGCCCGTCCGGGGAGTGCGACCGTGCTTGGGGCGATCGCGGGTCATTTTTTGCAGTTCCTCACCCTGTCCCGCGGTCGCCCTTCCACACGCGATCGCCCTCGTACGTGCGGTCGTCCTTGCAGGCGCCGTCGCCCCCATTACCCGCGGTCGCCCTGCACCCGCGGTCGCCCTGTTCATCCGAAGTCGCCCTGTACCCGCAGTCGCCCCTGTGGCGACAGAGTATAAAGCTGCAGCTGAAACACTGAGGGATTACCTTGCTTCAGTGATTAGACTCTAGCCTTGAACCTTCGAAAGAGGCTTCTTGCGGATGTTTTGGTTCATTGGAGGGCAAGAGCCTTGCTTTGAGGGGGTTTAAAAACCCTCTCACAGTAGGTAGCATTGTCATAACTTTTTCCTCGTTACTGGATTCTTGGATCGATTTTTTGGGGGTGAAACTCATTGTGGATTCACACCATGGTTGTCCCAGGTGGTGGTCAAGGTCGGCCCGATACGCGTAGGGCTACAAAATATTGGGACCCTTGGCTTATACCATGCGTTCCAAATGATCATTCACCCTATCCTCGGAAATGCTTGTTTTGCGGGTGGAGCAAAGTCTTTGTGCGGAAAAGGGCATTTAGTCACTTTGGATATGGTGGCTCGGCAACAGCAGAACGTTGTCCAAAAATCCCTAGAAGTGCACGTGAAAAGTTTATGACTTGCGGCGGAAACGTTCCAAAAGCCATGAGCTTTGAAGAATTGTTTGAAACACCATTTGTGGGCAATGAGGCCATTGGTGCGGCACAATCCCTCATTCAAGAGGTAGAGGGTGGTGAGGTGGGTGGTTCTTCAAATCCAACGGGTCCAACCGGCCCGACAAACCCTACCCCAAATTCAGTGGATTCTACTCCAAGTACGGTTGACAGAACAGGAAGCCGCCCTGTGGTTTCTCGTCAAAGAAGTATGGATGAAGCATTACAAATAGGCTTGAGACAAAAGTTGGATGCGACGTGGGCTTCATTTTTTTATGAAGCCAATATTGCATTCAACGTCACGCGACACCCTGCATTTATAAATGCAGTGAAGGAAACTGCAGCAGCTGGAATTTTATATCGTCCACCAGCATTCAACGCGTTGCGTACCAGGATGATTGATGTGAAGAAAGAAGTTGTCCAAAAAATGGTCAATGACCGGACAAAGAACTGTATTGCGCAATCTGGAGCAACTATTTGTTCAGATGGGTGGTCAGATACCAATAGGCGGCCGTTGATGAATGTGATGCTCGTTTGTCCAGCAGGGGATGTGTTTTTGGGATCAGAGGACAGTACGGAAGCGAAGAAGGACATTGCCTACACGACAGCTTTAATGTCGAAGTACATAGACAAGGCCGGTCCTTCAAATATTGTGCAATTGTGTACAGACAATGCTTCAGTAATGATTGGAACTATGTCATGTTTGTTACTGAAATATCCCCACATGTACAAACAAGGGTGTGCGGCTCACATCTTGGATTTGCTTTTGGAAGATTGGGGAAAGTCTCAAACGATGAAGGATTTGGTAAGCGAGTGTAGGACAATGGTGAAGCATATCAGGAAATACCATTTCACTATGGCTTTGTTTCAGAAACATTCTCCAAACAAAATGCTTAGGCTGCCTACTTTGACATGGTTTGCCACCAATTTCCTTATGGTAGACCGCCTGCTCGATTGCAAACAAGCTTTGCAAACCGTGGTTGCAGATGACGCTTACATGACCTTCGAGTTCAGTTTGCAGAATCGGACTAATGGAGGTACCATTAGGCGCAAAGCAATGGATGTTCGGCTAAACATTCATTCTGAAAGGTTTTGGTCAAAATGCAAGAATTTCGTGTTTATGATAGAGCCAGTACTCGTTGCTCTACGACACTTTGATGGCAAAAAACCAGCAATGCCAAAAGCTTGGTTGATAATGTTCGAGTTGAAGAAACACGTGTATGCTCTCAGGGATCCTCCATTTCTTTTAGACCCTGTGGTTGCAACGCGTTACGAGAAGAAATTTGAAGCTCGTTGGAAGTTAATGCGAACGGACCTCCACTATGCAGGAGCACTCTTGAATCCGTTTTTGGCAGGAGTAGAAGAAATTCAAAACGATGGGGCGGCCAAAGCAGCTTTGAATCGAGTCATACGAAAACTAGCTCCATCATTAGGAGTTTCAGTGGTCGTGGCAATGCAAGAGCTTGTCCAATTTGAGGAGAAGACAGGGTCATTTGATCCCCGAGAAGAGGTTCTCGACATCACAGAGACCAATTTAGAACCTCATCAATGGTGGAATCATGTAGGCGGCGATGCTCTTCCGAAGATTGCAAAGAGAATTCTAGGGTTGACTTGTTCAGCATCTTCATGTGAACGAAACTGGAGCATGTATTCATTCGTGCACAGTAAAACGCGAAATCGTTTGACCACAAAGAAGGCTCAAGATTTGGTGTACATTTATGCTAACTGCCACTTGGAACGTCAAAAGCGTGGGTACAATGCTGCTCAATTTTATGAAAGGGTCCTCGTGGATGGAGACACTGATGAAGAGAGGGACGAGCCTATGCCTTCAGGATCGGAGGACGAGGGTTATTTTGATTTTATCGAAGATAATTTAGTCCGAAGAGAAGAAGAAGATCTCTTGCGCGATCACAATGAATGGGCAGATATGGTCCCACCTCCACCAAGTCCACCGCCATATCGATATGGAAACACATTTGCAAGTGGCAATGATGCGGAAGGTGTTGCTGAGGAAGAACTTTTTCATTCTCCACAGCGGAACCCTGATGATGCGTGGGTCGGAAATTGGGGCACAGTTTCACCACGAACTGCGGCAAGAACACCTTCTGACAACAACGAACAAGCAGATAATCAAATGCCTGCCTCAGATGTTCAAGAAACATCTCCAGTACCAACATCTCCAGTACCAACACGTATTCCTTCAAGCAGAGCAATGAATATTGGAAACATTGCACCAATCAATGCGGGAATTGAAGCAGAAGAAGAGGTGGATTACATTGAAGAGGTTGTAGAAGAAGTAACTCCTATTTCGGTAGCAATGAATTCACCGACCATACAAACAACGGAGGCAGCTGAGTATGATTCAGATGCGCCACTGAATACCATCCTCAACCGTAGTCGGAACGTTTCCTTGACTCGAGGTGGACATACAGGGCAGACTACAGTCAGAAGGTCAGTCACAACTCCTTCTATAAGGGGCCGTGTGCCCAGAGGGGAAGATACAAGCCAAGGTAGAGTCAGAAGATCGGCCCCTAGTTCATCGACAAGGACGCCTTTAGATGGAGGTCCACTATCCAGCATCAATGAAGAAGTCCCCGAGTCCGCTCCACAAGCCACCCAACCAACTCCAGTGTCTGAGCCAAGAGAAATATCGTTGGAAGAACGACTACGCAACAGCAACAATAGAGACAGAAGTAAAAAAAGGCGCATTAGAAGAGTAGATGAAAGGACACACAGACATCCGAAGCGCGCAAATCAAATTGTGGAACCTTGTAGGCTTGGGGCAGGGTGCTCCACGCAAGCGGTCCAGCAATCAAGCCAATCAATAGCGGTTCAAGCAGGTCCTGAATCTGTAGTTGATGGAATTATTGATGCAACGCGTCCCACAAAACGACTAGTCCAGACTGCGATTCCTGGTGGTCAAGACATAGTTGTGCGGAATTTGACCTCGGAGGTGGAAAGAGAAATACGACCAGAACCAATAACAAGAGAAGAGGACGAGAATGACAGCTCAAGCCACGATAGCGACACAGACGCTGGTTACGCATCGCGCGAAGATACGGACCCTGATGCTGACGAAGTGCAGAACGATTCAGATTTTTGTTTGTAACTAGATATTAGTCCAATTGTTTGGAAGGTAAATTAGTCCCACTGTATCTTCCAAAAATGTTTTTTTGAAAAGATTTCTAGCGGAAGTTTATAGCCTAGTAGTTTAGTACCTTACATATTGATATGTTGTAGCACCTTACTAGGCATTTTCATCGTATTTCGACATATTAACTTTGGGGTTATTTTATTATTTTCTAGCCTTTGGTTTAGTTGGTTAACCTCACAGATTTTTAACTAAGTATATTTCTACCCAAATTGCTCCAAAATTGCGTTTTGTAATACAAGTGCAATGTTTTTGAAATTTTTGTTGTCACATATGAAATGGTGAGATATTCTTGTGGGATGGTTTCAGAAGATGTGGTGAAAATCTTCACCATGCACATTGCAAGATATTAACATTTGTACTAGCAAAACCCCTTTTTTTCCGGCAATTGGCCAATTGCCCTTGACAAGGTGACATTAGTATAAAAAACACTCAAAATTGATGGTTATTCTTTAAACTCATATTAGAATCAAAGTGGTATGTATGCTCTACATTCTACAAATTTGTAATCATTTGGAATTGTTCAACATATGGGAGAAAAAACATTAAGTTAGAAACCAACAAAAAAATAGAAAATGCTTGAAAATACTAAGTTGTCAACAAATTATTTATAAAAATGACAAATGCCAATTACTTTAGTTAAAGTATTGTAAGAAACAATCTTCATCCAATGTTTCACTTTTTTTTCAAAAATATAAAAAATTGAATGGAATAAAGAATTTCAAACTTTTTTGGTAGAGTAGAGATTCTATAAGTACCCATTGACTACCCCAAACTAAAATTCCTCATAACTTTTGACTCATGTATTGAAATGGAATGATTCAAAGGTTTACACATAGATAAAAATCTAATAAAGATATTTCAAATTTTTATTTCTTAATGTCACAATTTCTAAAGAAGTTTTTTTTTGGTGCCCGGGCTACGCACAATTTTAAAGGAAACAACACGTCATGTCCTAACTTTTTGATCGTGTAGTCAAAAGGGATTATATTGTTGGTCCTTTTCCCCTAAGTTGCGGGCACATGTTGTGTCAAAATTTCAAAGAAAAGAAAATTAAATTCAATAGGTAGTGAGATCCCTAGAAATGCAATTCGGGGCTTTACGGGTTAATGATTGTGTCAATTCAATTCAATACACCACAAACACAAAGGTCCTTTAGAGGCACACCCTCACACCCCTACAAGAAAAAAATTCAAAATGTATAATATATTGTTGTTATTTAAAATGAAAACTACAATGAAGTGTAGACCTGTAGTAATAATCAAGGATTGTAGTTTAAAAGGTCACAATGCTATAAATAAACTTTGAAAATGGTAGTTATATTTTAAAACCATTCTATAAGGCAAGCTCGGTATACGCTTCAAACAAAATTAAAGTCTATTGGAATTGTACATTATATAGGAAAAAGATTGTAGAGTACATTTTGAGAAGCGATAAATTGACCGGGGTTATGCTTGTAAAGCCCTTTCATCCCGTTTTTTTTAATCATAAACTTTTTAGATTAGACTTGTAAACGGAGGGTTGAATGACTTCAAATCTCTTTGGCAATTTGGACACTATAGTGATTAAACATTATAATCTTTCAATCCATAAGTGATATATGTTTTGTTCTCCTAAATGATCTCTGACATGTCTAGTTTGAATTAGAATGGTTACATTTAAATTTTCTTTCTTAAAGCTCATCATGAAGTAATTTTTTTCTTCACTTTAGAAATTAGAACAAATTCCTAGAAACTCCCCCAAAGGCCTTGAGCATTTAGGGGTAAAAAACACCCGCGGTCGCCATCAAAGACAGAGGCGTGGTCGCCCTGCACCCGAGGTCGCCCCTAACCAGAAGTCGCCCTTCTCTTGTACCCGAGGTCACCCTATACCCGAAGTCGCCCTTCCATTGCACCCGCGGTCGCAAAAGAGACGCAGTCGCGCTGGATTTTTAACCCGCGGTCGCGCCTGAGCCCGGTACCTGCGGTCGCCTCTGCACCCGCTGTCGCCTACCCGCTGTCGCCCTGAAAATCGGATGCGCGGTCGCCCTTACTAGAGACGCGGTCACCCCACCCGTAGTCGCCCTGCCTCGCTTTCCACGTCAGCGTGGACAGCCTGCCACGTAGGCAAAAACTTCTTACTTCGCGGTAAAAAAATTTACCCTTGCGCGACGGGACGGGACGGGGTAGCGACAGGTTGTCTTATACGACACGCGACATCGGACGTCTAACACGACGCCGAAACCCAAAAATATGTCTAACAGAACAACCCTGACTGGAACATGACTTTCTTGAAGTCATGCTTCCTTAATAAATGACTATTGAATGACTTCTTTCAAGTCACGTCTGTTGAATAAATGACTCGAAAATAACTTTACTGAAGTCATTTCGGACAAGTGAATTACTGCAAAATGACTTCTCTGAAGTCATGTGTGGTATATGAAAGAGTATTGCAGTCATTGAAGTATAGTCATGCCCCTTTCTCCTTTCTTGGTGTTTCACAATCTTTTTCGGACATTTAGTCTTTGACATTCTAAGATGAAGATAGAACTTTGTGTCAGATGTAACAAACACGGTCATAGGCAAGTGTAGGATTCATTGTATTCATTGCACTTTTGGCTTTGTCATGTCACAAGTATTCACCTTAGTGTTTTTCCGTTCTTGTTGCAGATGAACAACGTATTTGGACAATGTGAATTCCGTATCTGATTAAGAAAGTGGACCCTTATCATTGAAAAGAAGGTAAGCGTGCGTCTCATCGTGTGGAAGCACTATAAGAAACTTATGTTTTAGATGACGAATTTTAGGTGACATTCAATGATGCAACCCATGTTTTTATGTCCAAACTAACATCCGCCATAACATCTTGATGTTATGGTGGACGTTAGATTGGACATAAAAATACGGGTTGCATTATTGGATGTCACCTAAAATTTGTCATCTAAAACATAGGTTTCTTATAGTGAAGAGTCTAGATTAATTTGTATTCAGTACATGGCCAACAGAAGCGGTTGCTAGTGCATTAGTTTCCCCCTTTTCCGTGAGGTTGGAATGCATTGCTTTGACTGAAGATAATGTACCTGTTCTCTGTCGATTGCACAGACATAGAAACCGGCGAACCCACTGCAATGAAATTGGCCATCACTCTGCTGAAAGCCGAACACGATGCTCAAAAAATAAGAAGGTGTCCTCAAAGTCTCCACTTCTGTTTGCATTGAGGTATTCTACATTTCCATGAGCTTGCTGAATCGGTTCTTTCATGTATAGGGAACCCTAAACTACTACCTAGAACCATCTCTCAGTATTCCATTTCCAAATGCCAAAGCAAAGACGCCTAAGAGCTACAACACTATTTCCTCGTAAAAGGCATAGAATGTTGTCCCCAGATTCTGACGAACAGGTAGATCAACCTCACATAGTACAACCTATGGCGATTTGTAGTTCAAACCAGATGCCAAGTGCATTGCTGTAGAGTCCGAAATCAGGGGATGAAGGAAAAGATACATGTGTCGCACTAGTGCCCTTGCACTGCATGAAACCACATGTGCTGCCTAATAGTTCTCTTTCCATGAATCCAGACCTAGAAGAACGCTTTGAAGCTTGGCTAGCATTGGCATTAGGATATATGTCGCAACACAGGGTAAGTAAATTCCCTGTTATACTCACAAAAATCACTGTAGAGTATAACTAAGTGACTCTAAAGATCGAACCCGCGAGATTCTGTGAAGTATCTGGCTTAGTTAAGCGATTAAGATAGGACAGCTCCCAAAACTCTATAATCCGGTTCTAGATCTAGAACCGGAAATACACAAACAACCCGAGACGACAACCCGTTATCCCGTTCAAAAACTGATATCCTAGCAATCTGGTCCGGAACGGATCCGTTCCTTCACTTTTCCGGTTTCCCGGATTTTATCCGTTCTGTCAGACTGCAACGGATCCGCTCCCTAACGAGTTCCGCTCCTGGTTTCCTCTTCGGACCAATCCGTTCCGGATGATCCGTCCACACCCGTTCCTCAATCCGGTTTGGTTTTGCCTCTGTTTTACCATCAAAGGGGTCGCCGCTTGATTTTGTGAGCGGTAGGCCCACCGCTCCTTCCGTGACTTATAGTGGCTGAAGACCCACTTTCTACCCGTTAATTCTAAAATTACTTCAGATCCGGTTTGATCCCTCACAACAATCCAGACAAAGATCCGGACTGTAGGTCACACAGAGATCCCCCGTACGATCTTCTCATACTACAACGACTTTGACGCGACTTTCCGTTCCTGGGGAGCCAGGTGGCTACAAGTGTATCCGTCCGTTCCAACGTCAACCAGAACTCTTCCGTTTGCCACAAAGACGGTGAGACCTCACAGGAGATCGGACACTCAACTGGGTTTCCCACCCAGGAGCTCTAGCACGATTAAGGAATCCTTCCCTCTCGTCTAGCCTAACAACGGCTTTCTCACCCGGAATCTTAAGTCCTAGAAGCGCTGAGGCGCTAGAGTTACACTCCCAACTCTTCTCTACCCGTTCTCATATACTCAGACACGGAAAATAAGCACCAAAGGGAGAATGTCGCCTGCAAAACCACTTGCGCCTTCCTAACTCCGCGTCGCGCCGCCCTGCCAAACTCGGGAGATACACACGCAAAGCAAGAGAGAATAAAATACACAAAGATAATGCAAAGGAAAAGACTCCCAGTCCACCGTGAGGGGACTGACTTAAATAATGGGCAAAAAGCAAAAAGTGCCATACAAGTCCGCCGCGATTATCGCTCGGCGGATCCGTTCCTACCTACTTCTGAACCGGAACGGATTCCAACCCGCTCCAAGTTCCTAAACCGGACCGGATTTCCTCCTGATCCGTTCCTAAGTTAAAAACTACAAAAACAGGAAAGTCCTAATACCTACGTATCCGGCTCTGCTACCCTAGATCCTATAGTCGGGCTTTCCGCCCTACTGATCTGCTCGAAGACCTCGGTGAGGTTCCGATTCCGTTCTCCGTCTGTTGCAACCGGAGCTCCAGTAACCGGACTCGCAGGAGACTCCGACAACTGAATTGCCGCCTCCCGGTTGCCCGTTGACGCTCGCCCTGACTTCTTGGATTGCGGCGTCCTGTCCTTCCCTGGTCTCTGAGGCAACCCTTCGGAAATATCCGGTAGAGACAGATCGGAGAGTCTGACCGGAATTTCCGTCAGTCTCCGGCTACAGTCTTCCATCCGTTCGGCCGCCTCCCGAACCTTCACCAAAGTCGTCTCCACCTTTTCGGAGAAGTCGGACAGAATCCGGACTATCCGGCTTCCGGATAGTTTCTTCTCCTTGTGCACCTCTTCGTCAAACAGTTGAGCCCGGATGACAGCCGATCCGGGTTCCCCGAATGTTGCCTTCACGTGCTCCGCCAGTTTGACGGTCTCCGCCGCCATCTCCTTGGTAGCGGCCTCGTTGTCCCTGAGAACAAGGAGCTCCGCCTTCAAACCGTCAACTTCCTCCTGAAGTTTCCGGTTTTCCTCCTCCATCTTGGCGAGATCCGCGGGCGAGGCGATGCAATTCCCTACCACGGTCGGGAGAGTATGATCCGGTCTGCCATTGACCATCCCCGCGATGTTCTCCAAGACGATCCGCTTGACCTCCCAATCCGCTTGGATGTTGCACAGGATTTCCGTCAGTTGCACGAATGGATCACTGGGATCCGTTTCCTCTGCTGCTGGTTCGGCCTGACCCGGTTCGGATGGTCCCGCTCTGCCTTCCGTTCCCGGATTGCGTCGGACCGGAGGAGATCCCCTCGTGTTCGGCGGTGTGGTCTTCTGCCGCTTCACGAGCGGAACTTCCGGTTCCTCTTCCTTATCCGAGTCCTCCCGCTCTGTCTCGGACTCGGAGCCCTCCTCATCATCCGTTGACGTCTCCCCGTACGTCAAGACTATCTTCTGGGTGTGCCACGTCTTCTCTTCCGTATCCGAAAGGAGCTGTAGATGGTGGTAGAGGTGGAAGAGGTAGGGGGAGATCGGAGTTGCCCTACTCCCTCCGAGGTTCTTCAGTAACCGGGCGATCAGGTCCTGTATGATCCGGCCCCAGTCCACTTTCCGGTCTCCGATCAGCGCACCGAAAATGGTGTTGGCCAGGCCGATCGTGATCCGGGTTGGCTTCTCCGGATGAAGGATCGGAAGCAGAAACTTCAACAGGCGCCTATGCCTGTCTTCGTTGCAGTCCATGATCCGGTATCCGTCCTTCGGGTGAGGGGTGCCACTGAACTTGTTTTGGAGGAAGTCTACCTTCCTCCCGGCCGGTCCGTGCCCCTGGTGTTTGAACCCGTATACGGCCCTCCAGTGCGCCTCCGTCCATTTGTGCGGCATTCCCCGCGCCGTGTTGTCGAACTGATTCGACACCTTGCCCTTCAGCTCCTTCACCATCCGCTCCTCCTTGAAACCCCAGGGTATCTCTGCTAACCCTAGACACCCCATGGTGGTCAAGTCCGCCATCAAGTTGCCTTTCTCCGGCTCTGTAGTAGGAATGAGCGGAACTACTTTCTTTAGTTTTATCCCTGAGGGTGGGGGTGTAGTGGACTCGGTTCTCTTCCGGCGTAGCTGCGGCATGGCAACTATCCGGAAAACTACCTCACTTCTCTCCTAGCCGCACGTCCCGTTCCTCACACACACTCACAATGACAGACAAAACTAAACCGCCCGTAATAATCACCTGCACAAAAACACACACAGTCCTCCCGCGCACACCAGCGCCTGGGCACACCGTCTGAAACCCGCGCACTCTGACAATCGCCCGCCCTGACAAGTACCAGGCGCTACCACTGACAGCCGCGCCACAGAAAGTCGCGCCACCAAACACGCGCGGAAAACCAACTCACAGAAAAGGCGGAAAACGCTGAGGGTTGAAAAACACACAACGAAGCGCCTGAGAGCAAATGGGCCAACTGAAAATGTCAGGCCTTATATAGTTTCCAGAAATGGATCCGATCTTCCGTTCCTGATCATCCGTTCCCGTTCTCATCCGATCGGTCCAAGTCCGGAAATCATCCGTTCCGTTCTGGGACTGAATCCGGATAGAATCCGTTCTGTAGGGTCCGGAATTTTTCCGTTCCGGTATTCCGTCGTAATAAACCGGAATTATTCTGCCCCCGGTCTCTACAACATTATCTGGTACTACTTCTGGATCTTACCCATTCCCTGAACAAATCCGGTTGCTAAATTTTCCACTTTCCGCTCCATACTGACTTTAAATGGAAAGATCAAAAATATGTCTTGCCACAATATACTTCTTCACTAGTTGAAGTTGAGTATAATGCAACCAAGGACCCATCAATCATAATGGCTCCCATGGCTGTGTCAGCTAGTGCACCTTTGCCCAATATGAGGGAAGCGTCCTGTACCTCTAGTCCGCATAAGATCTGATTAGAACAACACCATCATTGATGGGAATATAGATCTCAGCATTTGTTTTTTGGTCGTTTGATATTGTGATGATAGGTTTTTTAAAGTGTATTTATGATCAATGAATGAGTACTTCCGGTTTATAATTGTGTATTTGCACTACTACCATGTTTAGTCGCGTATGTACATATTTCTTGTTGTAGCAATTATACTTTCATACCCCAATCTGAAGATTGGCATTCCCGGTTTAGGGTACCTTTCTGTAAATGTCCGACAAGTTTCAAAATCACGTACAAGGTTTGCGGTCACTGTGAGGGGTCAGAAGTTTCCCTTGTAAATTCAGTCATTTACCTGTGGAGTGTGATGATGATACAATCATTCAGAAGTCATTCAGCAGTAATTCAGAAGTCATTCAGAAGTGGCAGAAGTCATTCTCAAGTGGACTTGAAGTAGAGGAAGTCATTTATGAGTCACCTATTTCTTCACTCAGTGATTACGACGAAGCCTTCTTCACATTACGTCCTAGCCTCTTTGTGGTCGTGGAACACGTTTCGAAGAATCAGTAATCTCGGAAGAGATGATCCCGGCCAGACTCCCCCTCTCAGATGCTCAGAGGCAACGACTCCGAGATGACCGGCTGTGGATGAGAGAGTTGCAGAGGGCCGTTGAGCTGAATGTCAGAAAAATACATTGCCCATGCACCCATTGTCGTGGCCGTAAGAAGTTGTTACTACGCAACATTCGGGAGCACCTAATATGCTTTGGGAGACATCCAGATTGTAGGATGTGGAGAGGTCCAGGTGCACGGGACTCATCTGACGAAGAATGGGAGCAACAATTCTGGGGACCGGTAGAAGAAGAAACATGAGATGTGGACGCCACAATTGACATTCGTGGTATGGTCAACCAAGCATTGCAACCAGAGGCAGCTCCTACAGATTCAGCGGAGACTACGGAGCGAGTCCAGGAAGAAGTGAGAGACGCTTTTGGCTTGGCAGATTCTATCCATGAAGAGTTCATGGAAGCAGTTTTGGGTGACGCTGTAGAGGACGCGGAATGTCGTGATGAGGTGCATCCTGCCGACATGGACACAAGCAGTGACCAACGTGACCCCAGTTTCGATGCCCGTGTATTGGAGGAGTTACTGGGCCATCTGTACGATGGTGCCTGAAGTAGTAAGCTTGCAGTGACAGTGCTATTGATGAACTTGTGCATTGTGCACGGCGTTAGCAATAACTGCGCAAACGAACTCTTCAATATATTGCATTCCCATCTTCTACCAGAAAACAATACTTTGCCGAGAACCTACCACGCCGCAAAATCTCTTACTAACAAGTTGGGGTTGACATATAAGACCATCCATGCATGTGAGCACGGGTGTGTCCTCTTCCGTGGACCCCATGAGAATGCCCTACGCTGCCCTAAGTGTGGTGGTCGAAGATATAGAGATGAGGAGTGGAAGTGTTTCCCACTGAAGGTGCTTCGTCATTTTCCAATCATTCCACGACTCTAGAGGATGTTCATGAGTCCTAGTATCTCTAAGTTGATGGTATGGCATTCACAAAACTAGAGCGACCGTGAGGGTGGGGATGGACTAGTCCGCCATCCATGCGACTCCAAAGCATGGCACCATTTTAAGGAGAACGTGGATCTTTCTTTTGCGGGAGATGCCCGCAATGTCCATTTTGCCCTTGCCGCAGATGGAGTGAATCCTTACAAGCAAAACCGAACCTCATGGTCGACGTGGCCGATAGTATTGTTGAATTACAACTTACCGCCATGGTTGAGCACAAAGAAGTTTTTCATCATGTTGGCTCTCTTGATTCCAGGCAGAGAATCTGTGACATCGGATGTATTTGACGTGTACTTGGAGCCACTTGTGGAGGAGTTGTTGGAGTTATGGGATGGGGTTCCAGCGTATGATGTATCAAAAGATGTAGGCTCAAAGGCTTTCCAATTGAGGGCCATGTTGTTGTGGACTATCCACGACTTTCCCGGTTATGGCACTGTAGGAGGTTTCTCCCATCAAGGGTATGCGGCATGTCCATGGTGTGGTGAGGACTTAGGTGCTGAGCATTCTACGGAGTTGGGTAAGCAAACTTACGGTGGGACTCGACGTTGGCTCCCTGAAGATCATCCCTACAGGTCAGAAGAGATAAAGGACCACTTCGACGGTCAAATTGAAAATTGCCCAAAACCACATTCAGTAACGGTGGAGGACCAAATACGGCACGCTCTAGAGTGCCAAGCATGGAAGACAGCTAGTCATAGAGTTGGAGCTGTAGGGGACCCTTCCAAAATATACGGCCTAAAACGTCTAAGCATTCTATTTCGCTTGCCATATTGGAAGGCGAGTGTGACTTTTCTCTATCATAGTTATAAAAAATGACTTTGACATGACTGTAAGGTGACTTTGGAGCTAGCAGACAGTGTCCTTGAAGTCATAATGTAGTATCCGTTATTTTGAAGTCATAAACTCTGACATCCTAGTGACTATTGTATGACTTCTTTTACTGTATGATATACTCACTCTACATGTCTGTACCATCAGCTCCTCCTTATTCGCTACACACTGGACCTGATGCACTGTGAACTAAACCTAGCCAAGAACTTTATGAAGACCATAACAGGGAAGAAGGACACTGTGAAAGTCAGAAGAGATTTGCAGCGATGGAATGTGAGGCCGCATTTGTGGCTGACCCCACATCCACGCAAAGCAGGGAAGATGGTCAAGCCTCGTGCATCGTATGTGCTGGCGGATGACGAGTTTGAGATATTTGCCAAGTGCATCGAGTCATTAAAAACCCCCAGTGGATATTCATCTGATCTTGGCAAGTGCATCCGGAAGAAGAACTTTGGAGGCTTGAAGTCCCATGATTATCATGTGCTAATGCAACAAGTGATGCCACTAGCTCTCCGTGGGCTGATGCAATCCGGTCCACGCATAGCTATCATGAGAATGTACAAGGTCTTTCGCCGCTTGTGCACCAAGGTGTACAATCCCGCAGACTTTGCCTCACTTGAAGCAGATGTTGCTGAAAGTATGGCATTGCTAGAGATTGAATTTCCACCATCTTTTTTTGATATTATGACTCATCTTCCCTACCATCTTGCAAAGGAGCTTGATTTGTGTGGACCGGTTAGCGCTAGGTGGATGTATCCAGTGGAGCGCTATATGAAGGTATTGAAGGGTCATGTCCGAAACATGGCATGACCAGAGGCTTGTATGGCAGAGGGCTATTTGAAGGATGAGTGTATTGGATTTATTACAGAGTACCTACACAGATTTGAAGCCACAAAAAGACGTGTGTGGGATGAAGATGAAGAGTACGGGGATGCTAAGGATGTTTTGCAAGGGGCAGGAAGGCCGTATGTAATGAGTCTAGAATTCAGAGACTTAGCACACCAATATGTGCTCTCGAATACATCTGCTATGCAAGACCTTGTTGCGTAAGTTCTTTCTCGACCCATCTATGGATAGGGTAGTACAAAATATACCAGCACTGAGGACGCCCATGTTTTCAAGGATCACTTGCTCCTAGATGTCTTTCTAGTAGTGTACAAGATACAATTAAGTCATTTTAAAGTTCTATTAATAAATAGAGACTAGAAAATGACTTTACCGTGACTAGGAGAAGTAACGCGCGAGTTGCAGTCCTGCGGTCACCGTTCGGAAATATCTTAGATAGCCTAAACATGACTGCATGTAAAAATGGTGTGCATCAATACTGCTGCATGTTTCTCATTATTGTGTTGCACTTGCAGGGAGTGTACGACGGAATCGGAACTAAATCCTAATACTCCCGCATTGGCAGATTGGATTCAGAGGACCGTGCAAGATTCAGAGTCAGATTTGGGTAACCCGGAGAACATGGATCTGTTTCTATTAAGCAAGAAACCTAGTCAAAGAGCCTCTCGCTTTGCACGCATGATTGCTTTTGGTAACCACTTCCGAGTGGAAGATGATAGTACTTTGCACTTGGTCACCTACAACAGTGGTGTGGCTTCAGTTTTTCAGGAGCCAACAAGAGTAGCTGAGGATTCGAATGTGAACTATGTGGGTGTCTTGAAGGACATACTGCAATTGGACTATGGTGCACTCACTACACCGATCATTCTACTGCGATGCGAGTGGGTTAAAACCCAAGATAATCGAGGTAATGCAACGTATACTAGAGACGAGTCCGGAAAGACCGGAAACCGGAAAACCCTAGACCGTAAACCAGAAACTACGATAAGGGACAGCGTAAGAAATCCCGGATTCCGCCCACCTAGCGACCGAGACCGGATAGGCAATGAGTGGCTACCGAGTCTAGAGATCGTCGGGATCTCTCCCACGTGACCAGACTGGTTTAAACCTAACGGTCAGTAATTAATGCCGGGGGAAAAGTATAAGACCAGGAAAGCAGGGCCAGGTCCTGCCACTTTCTTGTACGTAGTTCGAAAAAGGGTTTCCGGCCAGAGATAGAGTATTCGGTCTACAGACAGAGAGAAGGGATAGATAATCTGTCAATCCGGTCTGGTACATAGTTGAGCGATTAGCACTACGCTAGTTGATAGGTTCTTGAGCGCGGGAGGTTCAGTCAAGTTGGACCGCGCCTAGATTGTGTAGGCGTCAAGTGAGAGATGGCAGAAGAGGTGCAGGAAGGAAGGATTCTAGCCTTCCGGAATGTGAATCCGGTCGTGCCAACTGACGCACAAGACAAGCGGGAGCTAGAGGAAGACCTCAGGCAGATGGGCTGCGAGGGGTTCATGGCTCATCCCTGGAACCTGAAAGATGAGGCGATGGTGGAGGAGTTGCTGGCCGGCCAGACCAACGAGTGGAAGGGAACGGTCTGGGCGCTGCCAAAGGAGTGGAGTGCAGCGATGTGGCGCAAGGTGTACGCCTTCGAGCAAGGCGGAGACGCAACAGGAATCCGGACGGACAAGTTCCATCAGGGTAAGTTCCACAGACCCACCAACCCGAAGGATGGCTTCACGGTGGCTGAGTGTGTGTCTGCTAGACACAAGAGGCTACTACGGTTCATGATGGCGATCTTGAACCCGGATAGACCTAGTAGGATTACGGTCACCGTAGCCAACACCGTCTTTGGTGCGCTGTCGGGAGACAGGAAGATAGATTGGGGGTTAGTAATGAGGGACCGGATGGACCGAATGGTGAAAGGAATTGGGAAATCTAAACCCTCTCCCATTTCACCATTCCTGTTTCATCTGTATCATTCGTTAGACCTCTTGAGAGAGAAGGAGATGGAAGCTTACGAGGTAGGGGCTGCATTGATAGAGTATGAGATTGCAGACCCGGAAGCTGAAAATGACCAAGATGAGGAGGACTCCGAGGATGAGAGTGAGGAGGGGCATCAAGGAGGCGCATAGGAGGTAGACGAGGTCCCAGAGGTAGGAAGAGAGGATCCACCTCTAGAAACCCCTATAGTAGCCGGGGAAGCCTAGAGGTTAGATCCGGTCTGGGAACAGGATCCCTTGCTAAGGATCCTGCGAGACCTGGAGGATTTCAGAAAGCACCACCTGGAAGAGAGAAGGTTGTTGCGGGGCATAAGCCAAGCCCTAGGCTCTCTCCCTCCCTCCAAGATCATGGAGGTGTTGGGAGAATTGATTCAGGAGGCACATGATAGTCGGGACAGAGAGGAGGTACTCCGGCTGACGAATCAGGTCTCAGCCCTGAGGAGGAAGCTCCATCACACTCAGGAGGAGCTGGATGAAGAGAGACGCCTCACCACGCAGGCCCGGAACACACTCGGAGAGATCCGAGAGTTCATCACGCATCCGGGCGAGGTCGTCAACAAAGCCATGCTTTTCGACAGGAAGGTCTTAGAAGCATGCAAGATGGTGGGTCCCCAGATGCTTACAGCTCTCGTGGCCTACAACAAGAAAATGGAGGCAGCGCTGGAGAAGTGGCGGTCAGTAGTCACGGAGGTCCAAGCTAGTTCTGCTCCGGTCTCAGGACCGGAAGAGCCAAAGATGGAGGAGGAGCAGCCGAAGGATCAGCCACCACCAGCAACTGTCGAGGTAGAAGCCGGCACATCCAAACCGGCGAAGGAAGAGGAGACCAGGAGTCTTTGAATCATGTGAATTGTAATTTTTTTTTCTTTGATCCAGATTGAGGATGCAGTGGTGGATATCTTTGAGGGTGTTGTGAGGCATGACAACATACCTATAGATATGAACGTTCCACAAAAACCAGAGACTCTCCTTGACTATTTGGAAGGTTGGAGAACAAAGATCTGGGATCAAGGATTTCTAGCTCATCTTCGTGGAGCTAACTACTTCAAAAAAAGCGATAACTTCAACACCTTTGAGGGATCAAAGCAGGCAGTAAGAAGGGTTCTTTTCCGGTGAGTCTCTAAAAATCATAGCTCATGTTTGTCATTATAGTTATTGAATGTCCTATAAGTCAATCTTTGCATTGGGGCACAGAAAAAAAATTTCAAAAAAATCTTGAATTGAAGTAGGAAATGAAAAAGTAGAGGGGTCCTTCAGCATCCTCCTGGACATAGCTCGGATCCGAGCTATGTTGAGGAGAATGATGAAGGACCCCCCTAGTTCTTGCCCCTTGCAGAACTTGAAGTCTCAAATTTTATTTTTCTTTCATGCGAAACTGCAATTTTAGAGTGAATTATGAGGAATGAGAAGTCCATTCTTGCATGTGATCACCAAAAAAAAATTTCATGAAAATCAAAAAATCATATAGGATATCAGAAACTGGGGGGGTCCTTCACCTACCTTCAAGAGTTAGCTCGGATCCGAGCTACCTCAAGGACGTTGCTTAAGGACCCCCCTAGTTCTTGTCCCTTGCAGACTTTGAAGTTAAAATTTTCCATCTCAAATTGAGAATTTTGAAAAAATACTTTGTAGTTGGTATCCTTTCAAAGAGGTTGTCAAATCATTTGGTAGTTGAGATTGAATTTTATCATTTGTATTTATTGAATCCTCTTGAAACTGCAGGTACTTCAAATATGAGCTCGAAGGTAAAGAAGCAATCAAGACTGAGGACCTACCTACCTTCTTGAAGAATTTTCTGGACCGCAACTCCAAAGACTGCATGTATACTCCGACTCAGCTCAAGACCTTCACTACCTCACATCTCAGTGGTGGTGGATGGTACATTGACTGCCCCATCTCCTACACACATCCGTCAGAGGTAGAATTGCGGGCTTCTTTGGAAGGACAAGGCACCATCAACATGGACGTTGACGAGTTCCCAGGACTTAGTGAGAATGAGAGGAAGAGGGCTATTGCAAAGAGGGAGACCATGGACAGGAGGAAGGCAGTACGGATTCAACTGGCTTTGGAGCACAAGGAGAAGAAGGAGGCGGAGCGTTTGGCCAAATTGGCGGAGAAGGAGAAGGAGAAGGAGGAGAAGGAGAAGGACAAGGAGGAGAAGGACAAGGAGAAGGAGAAAGGTAAAGGAAAGAAGAAGGAAGAAGGAAGTGGCATTCCAACATCGTCTGCAGTGGATGAGGGCTCCTAGATGCAGGGTGCATCACAAGGTGGGTTGAAGAGGAAGGCTGTACTTCCAGACTTCTCGGAGGAGGTTATAACACAAGGTACACAAGTCATTGCTCTTGGAGATGACGATGATGTCACCTCAGAGGAATTGCTTCTTGATGTCTCAATTTCAGAGGTGGTGGACAACGAAGGAGTCCGGGGACCAAACCCTTATACAGAGGTCATAGGTTTTCTACAAAAGGTAATATTCTTCTTTCTCTTAGCAATGGAGATTGTTATTTGATTAACAAGCGTTTATTTTCTGAACTTGTTCTTGGAAATACTCATGTATTGAAGAAATGTTCTTGCAGATGGTCGTAGGTAAGGCCAGGGTGTATGATGGGGTCGTCAATCGACAGCCAGGATTTGATCTCATGATCTTTGACTGCCAAGAGAACTTGCCAGTGCCAGAGATAGGGGGGTCGAAGCACATTCCTTATTGGAACGCAGATAAGGACTACTTTACAATTTTCCAGGCTTTCAACTTTGCACACAAACATTTGCAGGACGATGGGTGCCTTGTAGTGTTTCATTCTTGGGGCCAGGACTCCTTGGAAACCATTGCAGGACTTCTTCAGGAGTATCCAAACATCAAGAAAAAGAAGAACTGGATGGGCATGAATCGGATGCACCTTACATCGGCAGTTCACCCGGACCAAACGGTAAGACTCTATCATTTCATTATAATAATTTAATATATTTGAATTTGTTGCTTTTTATTGTTTTCTAATCTCATGTGAGTTTTGATTATGCCTGTAGACATTGAAGTTTGGCATCACCCTTTTTATCAAACATCTGGGAGCCAAGGGGAAATCGAACTTTGAATTCAGGCGCTCTCAGACCATGCTGAAGGCAAAGGTATGCCTTCGACGTGATGACTTGCTCATGAACTACACCACGGAGGACACGATGTTGGTGAATGACATGGATCGAATGGCGTGGCGAGGAGCTCGAGAGAAGGACCCGCGCTTCATTCAATTCATCATTGAGGGCACCACGGATGAAGGGGACATTGTGATAGACTGCACTTCCTCTACAGGTGAATTCTTGTTCTACAACTTTTGCACAATGAAATTATTTTTATAGAAGAACATTATGTAGATGATGTAAATTATAGTTTTTGGCAGGTGCATCCATTATTGCTTGCCGTGCTACCGGGAGGCATATTGTAGCGTTGGAGGAAGATAAGAGGATTTTCCAGCATGTCCTCTTGCCGATGAAGAAGTTTGCTTCTCCAGTGACCGCAGATCCAAGTGTGGAGGAGCCCACAGTTGTGTTATCACAAGACCAAGAGGCCATGGTGATAGTACCTCAAAAATTTGTTCGGCGCCCTAAACCTAGTAAGTAAGTTTTTCCTAAATTCAATTTTCTCAAATTCTTGATTTGGATTATGTTTCATACATCTAACAATGTTTCCATTGAATTTACAGCAGCGAGGGAGTGATCGCGCAGGACCAAGTCAAGAAGAGACGAAGACTCATTTTGAGCCCAGAGAAGCCATTCGATCTTCCAGTCTATGCAGAGCAGCTAGCATCAGCGTTTGCGGAGTTTGGCACTTCCAAACCCAAATCCCGTAAACCTTCGTACGCT
The DNA here is from genome assembly GCA_947034885.2 of Thuidium tamariscinum. NCBI lineage: Eukaryota > Viridiplantae > Streptophyta > Bryopsida > Hypnales > Thuidiaceae > Thuidium > Thuidium tamariscinum. Next base: position 29,700,590 of record OX344753.2, on the reverse strand, counting down.
CTAAATGTCTTAGAATTCATAGATGGATCAGCATCGGAAGGTAGAGAGACTTCAGACTCTTCTAGTGATAGGGACTCTGCAGCGGAGTCTACTGCATATTAGACTCATGAGATTGACGTATCTCATAAGTCAAATCAGTATGTTTGGATTTTCATTATGATTGGATTTGTGTGCTTTATGGCTACATGTTGAGTGATTTTCATATCCTTCAAAGTTAGCATCAAAAAAATAATATTCATATCCTTCAAAGTTAGCATCCAACAAAATGGGGATTTAAATAAATATTAACCTTCTCTAAAGTCTCTATGCAATTAATGGGGAGTAAAATAACTAATCACCTCATACATTGTCTTCATTAAAAAAAATGGGGAGTCAAATCCCTAGAACCTCGTACTCTATCTACATCCAAAAAAAGGTGAACTCAAAGAAATATTCACCTCTTGGAATATCTTTAAAAAAAATGGGGAGTGAAATAAATATAAACCTCCTACATTGTCTTCATGAAAAAAAATTGGGAGTGAAATATATATTTACCTCCTTCCATGCTTCCATCCCAAAAAATGGGCATTCAAATAGACATTCACCTCGTAGAAAATCTTCGTCAAAAAAAATGGGGAAAGAAAAAAATATTCACCTTCTAGAATGTCTCTACCAAACGAGATGGGGATTGAAATCAATATTGACTTCCTACAATGTCTCTGACCAAAAAAATGGGGAATGAAATAAATATTCACTTCTTATAAGGTCTCCGGCTTCAATCATGGGTGAGTGAATACAATATTTCATGTTTCTCGAAATACAGTATACTTCCAAGAAATAAATGGTGAAGAATGGAAACAAACGTATGATCCTAAGGCTACTCAATTTTTTTCATCCAAAATTTGGAAATACAAGCTATTTTGATGAACCCCAAATTCTTAGATAAGAATTTCTAACCCTAAACCCTAACAATCCAAAAACAGTATACATTTTTCTAAACCACGGTCATAGGTAAATCCACGGTTACAGATCCTCATCCACTTTTTTGGAAAAAAAACCCACTTTTTTGGAAAAAAAAAGTTCCTGCTCCCAGGCTCCCAGGCTCCCAGGCTCCCAGGCTCACACACTAGCAACCCTGGTACTAATAGAAAAACGTAGACTACTGTTCTACATCCGTCAAGTCCTAAACCGCAAGTCGCAGGGACGACTAAAAAATAACTGGGACACTGCCTGAACTACAAGGCTGGTGCAATTACAGAGGTAGTAGTCACGATACAGTCAAACCGGACATTGAGTCATTTCCTTGCAGTCATTTATACCCCTGATTTTTTGTAGTGGAATATGAAGGACGTTGTTACCTTTCACGAGGACTTACGGCAGTGGCTGTCACATCCCATGCACTTTTTGCAATGCCCTCAGGTACTATCTACTATACATGTCTCGATAGAAATTGGTTTCACTGGCTTAGGGAGTTCTAATGCCCTTGCTTTAACTTTGCAAATAACAACGTTTTAGGACCTCAGCGACCTATTCATTGCTTTGTAGTGCTGGAATTTGGCCTACACTTTGCTTACACTTCAATCACGTTGCTTAGACTTAGCTTAGTTCAGGATTTGCATATTATTGATAGCTTTCGGAAATTCAGGCTCTTCACTCCTTGCACCTTTTGCTTTACATTCTACAATATGATCTTGTTTGCATGATTTATTGTTTGTAACTTACTGTGGATAACAACCTCATAGACCTATGGTATTTTCTTTGCTAAAATGTTATTGTGTTTGTTTCGACTTTGTTTAGGGTGCTTCAACTTGGCTTATTTTGGTTAGACTTTGCTTAGTTTAGGTAGACCTTGTTTTCTTTCCTAGAATGTTTCTTAGTGTGCTTGGGCTTCACTTACCGGTGCTTGGTCTGTAGTGAGGGTGCTTGGGCTTTCCTGAGAGTGCTTCGGCTTTGTTTACAGGTGTTTCGGCTTTGTTTAGGGTGCTTGGGCTTTGCGCTGGATACTTGGGCTTTGCTTTGGGTACTACGGCTTTGCTTATCGTGCTTGGAGTTTGCTTCGGGTGCTGTGGCTTTCTTTACCGTGCTTGGGCTTTACTTTGGGTGATTGGGCTTGGCTTAGGGTGCTTGGGCTTGGCTTAGGGTGCTTGGGCTTTGCCTAGGGTGCTTAGGCTTTGCTTACAAGTACTTCAGCTTTGTTGAGGGTGCTTGGGCTTTGCTGAGGGTGCTTGGGCTTTGCTGAGTGTGCTTGGACTTTGCTAAGGGTGCTTGGGTTTTTCTGAGGGTACTTGGGTTTTGCTGAGGCTGCTTGGGTTTTGCTGAGGGTGCTTGGGCTTTGCTTATCACTGCCTTTAACCTTCTGGAGTCTTGAAAATGGTTGCCCAAGCTTGCACTACCATGAAGTCCATGATGCCAAAAGTGTAGAGTGATGACTGTCCTTTGAGCAAGGTTTCATCACTAATCCATTTACTTGATGTGCATGTATGTGAATTAAGCTTGGTTTTGCTTCAGAGAGGCTTTGCGCTGTTTACTGAAACTAACTTGTAGTCTGTTATTGCAGCTAGAGTTCTACACCAAATTCTCGGCTAAGCATCCTGACGTGAAGTGTAGCTTATCTTCTTTTGAGACATTAAAACCATGGTAGGTGAAGCGGTTGCGGATTTGGAATACCTGTTGCTGCCGTTACCACCAGGAGCTGATGGAGCTGCTCAATGCACTGGACACCATGCGCACCGACAAGCAGGGAGTTCATTCTAATTGCACCTGCCATTGTGATATGGTTTGTGGGGGGGGGGGGTTGTGAACATACGTTTACCATGTGTGATGCTCACAAGTTGAAGTATGAGCGTCTCACTGCTTTATGGACATCGATCTTGTGTCCAATAGATGAATTTTCAATGTGGCACAGAAGGGACTATTTGATGGGAAATTGTGTGGATTGTGGCCTACACTTACTGCGGGTGTGCCCCTTGGAGTTAAGCTCTGAGAGAATGGTTAAGTGGAAAAGAATAGGATACAAGACAATTGGCACGACTGAAGAGGGGAACCCGCGAAAGGCATCAGTGCTAGAATACCGTGAAACTGTGCCTTGTGAGTTGATTGAATACCTGAAACCAAAACTGAGGGCCTTTGTCTTGCACAATTATATTGCATCGTGGTAGGATTATCAATTCAAAGAGATGTTTGGTTCAGTTCCTCCTAGCACATCAATTTCATGTGTTGACTTCTCTGAGAACTATAGGGCAAATGCACACTACGCTATGCCACTTTTGGCATCATTTTAGTCCATTTTTAATGGCATTTTATACATTGGATGGATTCAATTGTCCATAAGTTGTTGAAGATGATAGAAAAATGATTTGAAAAAAAATACCATTCTAGATAAACACTTGTATGAACATTTAGTGAAGACAACATATCAAAATTTTAACTTTAAATGTGTCGAATCAATCCCCAAAATTTAGTGGCAATTCTGGATAGATAATAGTCTATATCTACAAATTTAGGTGTCTAATTCAACATATTTTAAACCTAAGCATTTTATCATACATAACCCTATTTAAATATAATTCCTTCTTTTACAAAATATTTGAATTCTTTATTGAACAATGAGTCTTTATGGTAAATGCTGTAGACTGTGACAGTATATAAAGAGTCCATATAAAAGTCCTTTACAAATAGAATATAAACTATTTGTACAAGATTTCTTTTGCAATGCATAGATAATCAAGTATACAACATGAAAATGAGTCCTTTTTTATACTGCACAATTTGTTTCTATTTGAAATTATAGGAATTCCAAAACATCCTACTGGATTAAGGACTGTGACAGTCCATATTGGTACAGCGTAGTATGCATCTACCCTATACTTTGAAAGTTCAAAATGAGATTTAGTGTATGCATTGGCATAATAACCAAATAACGATTTTGGTTCACATTACGTACAGATTAAATCCTGATTGGCATGCTGAAAATGATGAGCCCTTGTTGCGCAAGGAATTTCATTATTATGTATCGGATGATAAGATGCATGACTCGTTATTTGTCCAACATTGCTTCATGGGTGATCGCACACTACGGTTGCTCTTTGGCCCGATGTACAAATGAGAGTACCTCATACAAACTGTACAACAATTGTCTGCCTTGTATGCCGGCGGTTTTTCTGGTACTCTGACAACGAGCCTCCTTGAACTCTGGCGCGCCTCAGTTGATTGCCTGGTATCGTGAGAGTTTTCTTCAACGGACATGAGGTTGGGTGCCGTTGTCACTAGGAGCTTTGATGCTTCCATTCAGATTGTTGCTGCAATGTTTTCATGCTTTTTGTGAACTCGAGAATGCCTCAATGTTTTATTGCCACTGATTTTGGTTTCAATTTCATTGAATGGCAAATAAAAGACATGGAGAACGACGTGCTGGGTTTAAGAGGAAGGGACCTTGTGGAAGGACAGAGGATCGCAATGTGGTGAGGGAGAGTTTGAGAGAGGGGGAGGCAGAGAGACAACGTAAACGTAGACAATTGTTGAGGGAGAAAGATGAAGCAACTAGGTTGCTTGTTGTGTCCGATGAATTGGAGGTTGGAAGGGAGATGTTTGCACGAGAGCTTGGGGTGGTTTTGTCTGAAATTGTTGATTTTTTCATGATGAAGATGCAAGGTTGTTCGGAGGCATCCTCTAGGTTCAAGATTATGGAGCGATTTTTAGAGGATGAACGTATTTCTCTATTTCTTCCTCCATATTATCCTCGTGGACAAGATGCGAAAACTCAATTTGAATTTCTCAAAAACTATCAGCAGGAGTTGGAAGCTGTGAAGGGAGTTCAATCAGCAGACATGCTTGCTAGGAAAGCAGTTTTCTTAGAGGCTGCTATTTCTACCAGTGTGACAAGCACAAAAGCTTTGTCTCCAGTTCTTAAAGTTCACCCAACCCAACCAATTTGAGGGTGGCTATCACCCGCCGAAGTAGTGTACGTACGCTTGGAACGCCATTTGCACTTGCGAGGCGTAGGAAAAGGCCTGGACTGCCTGATGAGATTAAAGACCTTGTTACAAAGTGGTGGACAGAAGAGACCCGTGTAAGCCCCAACAGGAAGGAAATTGTACAGAAGTGGATAGGTCCGAAAACATATGAAAAACACTGCACTCACTACTTGCTCAAAAGTCAGGTACGTGCAAACCGATTCGATTGAAGTGTCTCAAAATGTTTTCAATTCAAAAATTCTAGACAATACGTTCTCTAGCTCTTTGATAATTTGAATGTGTACTGAACAGTACGTTGAATATAACATTTTAGGTACATACTGTACTTATAACTGTGCATCATGTACAAAGAGTAACGTGGATCTCACAGTCGAGTGTTCCAAAAGTCTTCGTTGTCGGGTGGTGTACATTGTTGGATGTTCGTACTTCACTGAATTTGTCTCGGGTCTTTGGATTACCTCTTCTGATTTCCACTTTTGATTTCTCACAAAAATTTTGCATGGTTGTAGACCGCATTCTACCATGAGTTTAAAGAGGTACACCCAGACGTACCAATCAAGCAAAGAGCCTTTGAGAAATTGAAGCCTTACTTTGTTAGAGCGTGCAACGAGAGGAATGTCTGTTGCTGTAGATACCATGTAGAGATTGATATGCTTAGAGAGGGGTTCAATCGAATTTGGGATGGCTCAAGGGGAATCCACTTCTCAGAGAATTGCTAGTGCACGTGTGATGTGTGCCTCTTTCGAGTGGAAGAAGAGTCAAACTGTGAAGCACATCTGAAGACATATGCAGGTACAACAGCCCTTTGGCAAGATATCGTTTGCCCTAAGCCTGAGAATGAAGAATGGCATGCTCTGCAATGTGTCATGGGTACGTGTGCGGATTGCGGTATTTTGAAGCTTCAAATTTGCCCTCTTGAGTCATCATCGACTTCAAATGTCACCTGGAAGTGTTTTAAGAATGAAATCATTGGAGTGAAACGGGATGGTAAGCCCCGTAAGAGAATCGTTGAGGTATATAAAGAGACCTCTCCACAAGTGTTTTTTGAATACTTGAAGTCCAAACTTCCCAAGTTCGTGAAGCACAGCTTCATTGCGAAGTGGCAGGACGATCAGTGCAAGCGTTCTATGCAAAGTTTGGGCAAAGATGTGATTTTATCACACATTGATTTTGCCGAGAACTACACTTTTGAGATTCAGAACCAGATCCAGAGCATGTATTGGTGCTCAATCCAGATCAGTATCCTTCTACATATTACGCACCGTTTTAAACTAGATGGAACTATAGTAAAGGAATCTCATTTCTACATAACTGATGATGAAAAGCACGATTCCCTTTTTGTTCAGCATTGCTTGATGCAGCATTGGCAATGGCTAGAGTCTCAAGGTTTGCATGCCATTGCCCTCAGTTTTGTATGTCTTGTCTCACTTTCTCATTTGAACTGCTGGCCTAGGTCTTATAAGAGTTTATTAGAGGTGGCACGAAGAATCTGAACCCTCTTTAGAACTACGATGCTTCTGTACTGCACATATAGACGATACATATTGTACTGATTGTGTATTGCAAACCTAAAACTCATGTCATGTATTTACAGGGATTCGACCGACACACCACATAGTGTGGTCCGACGGTTGCGCAGGACAATTCAAAGGTGCTCGACCGTTTTATTTTGTAGCCAGATATCCCGGCCTGACAAATGGCTGTACTATGAACTGGAACTTTTTTGGAACTGGACATGGTAAGGGAGAGTGGGATGGAGCTGGTGCTGTCGTGAAGCGTGCTTTGAGACAATCCCACTACACAACACATGGAGGAGGATGCAGAATGCACATGATGCGGTGTCTTTCTTGAATGAAACCATGGGAGGGATGGTTGACACGAATTTTGAGAAGACAGGCATCAAGGAAGTATTTAGATATTTTTGGGAAATACCTAAGGACTGTATGAGGGAGCGTGGTTACCTATGCGAAACTGTCCAAGGTTCCTAGGCCTTGCATTCGATCTACTCTTTTGCTGTTGCAGATCCAACGCAAGTGTTTGTTCGCAAACTCTCCTGCTTTTGTGCCTACTGTCTCGACAGCAATTTCATGAATTGCGTAAATAAGTCCCATGTCGAAAACTGGGATTTGGTGAAGCTGAAACCACACAACCTCCAAGAAGTTGCCGACCACATGATAGACCACGACGTATTAGATGAGGAGGACTGGGAGGAGGACGTAGAAGGCGAGGGATTTGGCGATCTCATACGGCCAGGTGACAACTTTGCTGTTCCTGCTATGGAAGGCAATGTCGAGGAAGCAGAGTTCTACATTTTGCAGTGCACAAGGGGAAAATATGAGGTTCAGCAAGAGTTTAAATGTGCATGGGGCCCTGAGTTTGAAGCGGGCGACTTCATAGTACAAGGCACTTACTATCAAAAGTGGAACAATGGATATGTATTCCTCAGTAATTCTCAACCAGCTCACATTGACGCACATCTTGTGGTGCATGGAAAATTTGCAATGATTCCAAAGCCAGGCAGACGTAAAGGTGGGGAAGTTACTTACGACATAAACGAAGACAATGTTGCTACTATTAGGGCTGGCTTACAGCGGTTTAGACAGGAAGACGATTAAGGAGCTACAATGTCTATTCTTCCTAAACATTCTCTGTTTTTGTACAATTAGGTACTCTTTGTACAAATATGTACTTGGTTTTTGTTGTCCCTACCTATAGTGTGAAACGTTTATTCCAATTAATCTACTACGATTCCTATTATTTTGTTTTATTTTTTTATTTTTTCAAGAAAGGGGGAACTCTTCAATCTAATTCTTACAATTCTACATGCATTTTATTAAGGATGTATGCTTGTATCATAAAATTTGCCTCCACGGCTACAGTAACTCAGTGTTTTGCTCAATTCATACAAACTCAATTTATACCAACGTGATATCTCACTTAATACAAATTCAATTTCTACCAATACGGTATCTCACTTATACAAACTCAGTTTATACCAATTACATGGTATCACAGAATGGCACAAAGAAAGTTCACCTCAGAGCAATCCTAGCAGTCAACTCCTAGAAAAATCCTATCATTCCTTAGTATCATGCAAAAAATCTTCAGCTTCTCTCAGTGTCTTGAATTTTTTGAACTTGGCTCCTTTGAACCCCAAAACCTCGTGGGCACAATCAGCCCAACTAAAATAGAGACCAGGAGTTCGCCCACACCTCACTGCATAAAAATTTCCTACGGTTGCCACACCTTCCCGAACCACACCCTCGTGCACTCCACCACGCGAGTTTGCCAAAACTTCTTCCGTGCTCGACTCCACACTTGCAATCCCGCGTCTTTCACTTGCCGCTGGTATATCCTGCCTCCCTAGTGTCCACTCCAATACATCACAGATCTTGTCTGTGACTCGGCGAATCCAGTCGCATACAAACTAACATGACACTGCGAACCACTGGGCACAAGACAATTGCCACAAAAATTCCCTCCATTGCCGCCAATTCTCCTCAGACGATCATGCCATTGTTCCTTGCAAAAAAAACTTCATTTCTTCCAATCTCGGCTTTAAGGCTTCAATTACTAAGTTTGGGACCTGGTTTGTACTAGCACCGAGTTCATTTGTACCGAAAGCAAGTTTTTCTTACCAAAAGCGAGTTGTTTTGTACAAGCAGCGAGTTCGTCTGTACCAGAAGCTAGTTCTCTTGTACAAGGAGCGCGTATTAATTCAACTTACTCCCTCTCCATCCGTTAATGAGTACGTCCTGTACAAAAAAATACTCTTTGTACAAATTTCATTTTGGTAATTTGGTCTATACGGTGCGGTGCCCCATCGTATCTAACCGAATGATCTTGGAAGGCGCAGTAATGGCATTTTCCATTGAATTCTAATCATGACATGTGGATGGATTATATTTGCTGATTAGAATGTTGTCGGGAATGGTCACCGGAATTTGTGGACATCCGGAGCCACTAATGCTTTGTCGCCCGTCCCGCCTGTGACAACTCATTTGTTTTGATGGTCGCCAAGAGACAGTGTAGAGGGGTTTTGGTTCCACTGTTGGCCTTCTCGTTTCAATAGTCGGCTTTTTGTTTTTCAAGTTAGCATTCTCATTTCTAGCCTGTGGCCTCTGTTTTTTGTATTGTGCACTTGTTGAACTTCTGTGATGGCAATGCCTAACCCTCCATTCTGTAGCTGTATACTTGTTCAACAATGCATTACCGATTATTTTCCATTTCGTAGCTCCAGACTTGTTCAACAATACATCACGGCTTACTTTCCATTGTGTGCTAGTTCGTTGGCTGCTGTGAGCTGTGAGTTTGATTCTTTGGTTACTTCGACGGACGGATATGTTTCAGAAACACCGACGTCCAAGCAAGGTGACATTGCGTACTATTTAGGACTTTGCAGTAATAGACACATGTCCGCTACTACTGTCGTCAAGAGCACGGAGGCCTTGTTTGAGCGAGCAGTGGCAACAGAAGCTTCTACATTTTTGTGCGCGTCAGTTAATCAAGATATGTGAAGGTTTGTATATGCAATTCCAACTGGCTTCATTTCACTTAAGTTTCAATTCACCTACTACAGTGATTATTATCTTACTATGTTATAGTATTATACCCATTGTAGTTGTTCATTGCATTGAATTTGATTCAACTTTAGTGTAGAATGGTCCTAGACTATACTCTTCTCAAAAACTGTGATGGAAGATTTAATGTGTTGCAAGTGGTTGCTAAATTCAATTTTAACTTCTAGTGCAGAGAAAATAGAACATCTCAGTCGACAAAATTACGAGTTCTTAGTTTCTAGAAGTGAATGTACTATTTGGGCTTAGTTGTACCCTTCGGGTTGGACAGTGGATACTTTCTGTTTCAAGCGCTCACCCTCTGTACAATGGCAGGAATACAGTTCAAGTTCTGCACTGAATATCTGCAAAAACACTTTGTAAGTTCCTTCATCTCCTTGTATATCATCAATTTTTGTATTTGTTCATGTCTACTTTCGTACGAGGGGTACCCGTTGTACACGGATAACTACATTTGTACAGATAGTGGTGAGTGAAAGGGATGTTGGTAGAAAACTGAACTACCATACTATGGTTCTAGATGTACAAACTGCACTTATGGTAACTGAAGTTTAGGACACCAAATTGTTGGAATACATTCAATTCTAAAATTGTAGTGTTCGTAGTGTTTGTAGTAGGACAACTGCATTTGTACCGATAGCCGTTAGTGAAAGGAATGTTCGTAGATTGTTGCACTACCTTCGTATGCTTCCAATAGTATGTACACTACAATATCAGGTTTATTGTATTCGAGGTTCAATGTTCAGAGTTGTCAAAAAGAATTTAGTTCAAAAACTGTAATGTTTGTAGTGTTTGTACTTCTATGTTGTACTTCTAGTCTTAATCATAGTACTTATCAATCCTCATCGGACAATCATCTTTGATTTACATAAATATTATGTATACAAAATTCTGACTATAGAGTACTAGAACTGTAGATGTAGGCCTCAAATGTACGTTCATTGTCACATTTTGTACTGGCTGTAGTACAAACTGTACTATTTGTACTGAAAAAAGTACACACTAAAGCTAAGGATGTGTCCACTATCGGGTAGTGCAATCTAAGACTTTTCCTCTTTTGTCACCCGATCTCTTCATCTAAACTGTTGACTCTCATGGTCATCTTGAAGTATAACTCTAAAACTATGCTCATTTTCATATAGCGGTTTAGGTACTATATTGTGACAGCCAAACTATATATATTTGGTATTAGCATTTCTGTCATTGTTTGAGTAGTTACATTTTCTTCATTTTTTTAGTTCTAACATTTTTGTTGATGAATTCTTTATGTGGTGTCTAGGTTATTTCAAGTGCTACCAGAATTGTTGTGACAAAAATTTGCCGCCTCTCTATTCAGGATTTGTCTTCATGGTGTTGTCCCGGGGAGATAACTTAGTGTATAAAAACAAACTACGTGTGTTAAAGTGATTTTTCAACCCCCTATATACTTTTTTATAAACTATGATTTCGACCTATAATTTTGAGATGTGCTTAACAATTACTATAGGCTTCTATTGCCAAAAAATTTGAATTCAAATAACATATGAAATGATTATTAGAATAGGTTGAAAAATGAACTAAACTGCCATGTTTTTCAACTCAAATATTTATAGAGAATGCATTTAAATGAGTATGGAATCAATATTCAAGAAAGATAAACTTTCAATGAAAAAATATTTTTGACAATTTTTTGTTGATTTTTTAGACAATTTTTTCTTATATAAAATAGGGGTGTCAAAGTTATTTTCAGCTCTACAGTGTATTTTTTTACTTAAAAAATTTGTAACTAATTATAATCAACAAATAAAAATATCAATAATTCAAGTTATAAACTTTCAAAGTAGGAGAATATTCTCATATTTTTTTCTTTTCTTTTTCTTTAAATTTTAGGACATAAAATAGGGGGTCCAAAATATTCTCACACGTGGTGTCTAAAAGTTACTCTAAGTTATCTCCCCGGGGGTGTTGTCTTCGGTCTATCCAAAGTCCTTGTCTTTTCTTTCCTGCTTCTTTCATATCTTCTTTGCTTGTGCTATTGCATTGCGTTGTGAGGTTGCTTGCTTAGTTATTATTTTCCCTGCTTCTTTTATATCTTTTTGCCGAAGCTTATTTTCTCCTGCTATTTTATTGCGTTGTGAGGTCCAAAAAGCTCATTTACCGTTGTAGCCTCCAATTTGGATTGCAAGGCTAACCATCTTGCTGTTGGACAAGATGACAGGTTGCGTTAAGGTAGGGTGTCTTTCCTTCTTAAATGCAAGGCTGACTTGTGTTGTTTCCTTGCATGGATTCAGGAAGAGTGTGGAGAAGCAAAAGGGGGCAGGTTTTCATCTTCTAGATCCGATTAAATCAAAGTCTTCTACTCACTACTGAGAGGAGACTACGAGAAGTTACTGCAAGGAGACTGAGAGAAGTTAGAGTGGACTCGAGCTGCTAATAGCGAGTTTTGAAGTTATGCAATTGTTTGCCAAAGTCAATAGAAAGAAAAGGTGGAGCAAGGCAAGGGAATCGCTCACGAAGACACGGTTGAGGATGTGGGGTACTATTTTGATGAAGATGACAACACCAAGCACTATTTTTCACTATTTCACACTTATCAGCTGCACAGTGACAACAAATGCAGGCCATAATACGATATGCACAGCCTTAAAAGACAGAAGGAAACAATCTCTTGTAGGGTGGTTTTTTTTCTAAAGTACAATCTGCAAGATATTGTTGCAGGGTTAGTTCATGGATTCCATATTCTTTTGTAATTCAACAGTAAACTTGATTCACTTCTAACATGTATATGCATATATTCATTTGTTTATAAGTTTATCTTGTCACAATACTTTGCAACACATTTACATATGGTACTCTATGTACAATTTTGTACAAAATATAGTAACCTTGTAAAAATGTGCAAGACTGGAGATGGAGATGTCTTTTGTAAGCACCCCTTGCCATTAATTGGCTTATTCTTGAGACATAAACGTCTTGTCTTTTGGCTTTCATGCCTTTCATTGGTACTCTACGTACAATTTTGTACAAAACATACTAACTTTGTAAAAATGGAATAAACTGGAGATAGAAATGTACGTCTACTATGAGTACCCCTGGCCATTAATTGGCTTATTGCTAACATACGAATGTCTTGTATTTCGCCTTTTTTGCCTTCCAGAAGTACCACAATTATGAACATGTGTTAGAAGTAGTTTAAAATATGTTACCTACTCAATACTCACCTACTCAGAACTAGTGAATTCGTTCTGAAATCCACAAAAGCTTAGGGTCCACAATGGAACGTATGGTATTAGTTTGCACATGATGGCAAGACATCGGTGGTGAGATGAATTGGGTGATTGCCAGTTACTGTGTCACGGCAGTGGGTGCTACCGCACTTACAACGGAAGGGAACAACAGAATCCATTTCTGGCGTTCCAAAGGAACAGCCATAATCCCACGTGAATTCTTCCAAAGCTGGAATGTCTACTTGTGCAAAGAAAGCAACACGATAGAGTCTTCCATCCTCTTTGCTCACTCGGACGGGCACATCAATAAGGTTGGCGTCTTCACATCTTAAGGTCAAACCACTACATCTAATGAGATTCGAAGTGGAAATTTGAAGTAGAACAAGTACAACGAAGCATCAAATTGTACAGTTTATACTACAGATTTGTATATATTGTACCACCAACCTGTAGAATCAACAAATGCAATTCAAAATCACAAGTTACAGGGTACAATATATGGAAGATACCTGTGGTTTAGAAATCTACTGACATTTCCACAGACAGTGCTGTCTATGGACAATGCCATATCATCAGTCACCACTTGCTCGGATTCCCAATCAGCATCCATCGCTAACGTAAACGCATCTGATTCCCCCAATCTTGAAGAAGCTCTACGTTGCATGACCTCAGTGTTTGTAATGATCTCTCCTACATAATCAAAGATAAAAGTCCCCTTGTGGATTTGCTTCTTCGACCGTAATCCCTAGCCCTTCTCTCCAGTCCAAAAAACCTCAATGGGAAAGCGTAATCCCTTCCAAACTACTCTGTTGCCATAGGAAAGACGACTTGTGCAGGAGTCATTGCATTCGAGAAGGAAATACCTATTCGTATGACCAAGGCAAGTTGAACCCTGCTCCTTACAACATCGTACTTTGCAGAATGTTGCCTCTTCCTTCAATACACTACAAAAAAAGAGGGGTATAAATGACTATAGAGGGGTGACTTCAGAATGACTAAATGTCCGGTTTGACTAAACCGTGACTGTGACCTCTATAATTGCACTAGCACTGTGGAATTTACAAAGTCCCAGTCATTCTTGAGTCATCTCTGCGACTTGTGGATGAAGAAACCTCGGATGGAGTTTTCAGTTGACGTTACTTTGTTCTAGGGTGATTGCAAGAAACACTTGTCCTATTTTTTGTCCCCTTGACCTCCAACAGGTAGTTTTTTGCTCATAACTTTTGCATAGTTTTCCCTATCAACTTGAAATTTGGAATGAAGGTGAACACAAAAGTTTTATATGTTGTGTGATTTTTTCAGTTTTGTTAAAATTAGTTTACTATTTTTAAACTGCCCCCGATTGGCTGTCTACCTTGGCCATTTTGGGGGTTTTTAGTCCTATTTTTGACCCAAAAATGCAAATTTTGAGCTGAAAATTGGCATGCTTAGATATATAGTATAGTTACACAATCCCTAAAAAGGATTTTTGAAAATATTAAACTGTCCAGCTTCCACATGTCGCCAAAGTGGCTGACTTTGCGCACGTGTAGAGAATAGAATTTATTTTTTCCAAATATGAAATTTGTTGGAAAAGAAAGACCTTTACTTGAAGAAAAAAAGGATTTTTCATTTTCTTTTTTTGAATTTTTTTACTATTTTTACCAAATTAGTGAAAAAAGAGCTATTTTCATTGTATTTTCCATTGTCTATAACATTTAGAGAAAAAATTTCTTAGGTCTGAATTTCAAGAGACATAATATTCTCATTGCTCTTCAAATTATCCATATTTTTTTCAATTTAAAAAAAATTTATTTCAAAGGGTCATAGGACTCACAGGACTCATTGATTTTGAGCCATTTTGAGCCAAAACCGGTAAGTGTTTCTTGCAACGACCCTCTAACAGTCGTTCAGAGGGGCGCAAGTACGGGGGCAGATCCTACGTGGAGGATTTAGTCATTCTTTAGTCATTGTGACCGATTAATTATAACTAGGAGGTACTGGATAATGACTGAGGAATGACTGTACGTTAGAAATGGTGAGTGGAGAAGATTTTGCGGGCAGATAACGGGCAGGGCAGCACGTTGAGGTGTGAAGGCAGTCATTTTCATGCTACTCATATATGACTCTAGGGATTGGTTGATGTCATATACACTAATATGAGTACCACTCATTTGAAACTTGTATATTCAGATAAGGGTTCAGCGATTTAGGCTGCACTCCCTCATTACTCACACAGTGCTCATCGGTTGTTGCATTGTGAAATTCATTGCATAATCTTACCTAAAAAGGTTATGATTTTTCACCATTCTTGGTCCACTACCACAACTAGGAAATAATCGTACATAACAGTAGCACACACGCGGATTTAGAGTCTACCGTCACTTTTTTGCTACTACAATGTCTTCTGCTTGAGGATACAATTTTTTGGGGAAGACTGCATACACTTTCCAGTGTATTCATGTCACTTCTTCCGGAGGTGGCCCACATTTGCAGACTGCGACTACATTGTGACTACAGTTCCATTGAATAATGACTCCAAGGCCCGAGTTGGGACTCTTTAATGACTGGATTTTAACTAAACAATGACTTATATCAACTGTGATACGACTTTGTGACGACTACACTTGCATTGAACATTCACTGAAATAATGAGCTTGGTCTAATGCAGGTTCTGTCGTAGCACAGGAAAGCACAATTCCTTCTCTAAGGCGTTAGAATGTACTAAATTAGCCTTAAAGTGACTCGTGTATCGTTCCCAAAGGATTTGGTCGAAAGTTGACGAAAGACCGGAATACGTTAGTGGTTATCACAACAAAACCCAAGCGAAAGACTGATCCGGTCTGGGTCTCAAAGGTTCCTAAGAGTTCCTTGGACCTGATCACCAGATCAATCCTTTATCTTTCAAAACTAAGTCTATCTATTTATACCAGTATGTTTACCACCTTTACGCTTGTCCTTACTAGATATGGGACTAAAGATTGGATACTAGTAGTTGGTCCAGTCCCTAGTATAGTAACCAAGTGTAAGTTTTACCTCGATAACAAGAGGGATCTGCTTGTTTGGGCGTTTAGGAAGGAAGCTTACTCCTACCCTTCAAGTTTTAAAGTGTCAGAAGTTCCACTTATAAGTAAAAAGAAACTACTACTACAACCAGACCGGAATACCTTACAACTGGACCGGGACTAATCCGACCCAGCAGGTCACGCAAGCACTCCTGCCTAATCCTAACAAAGACTACAACAACGGATTACCCAGTTAGTCTAATCCCTGGTAGAATAAGGGCGGTAGCTTATGCAAGAGAGCTGAATTTCCTCACTTAGTCCTTCTTTCTTCTACAGAGAAAAGATCACCATTCAGTTGGCATTTGGCCGGACGCTCCCGATCTCAAACCCAGACTCTACAAGTGTCTATCTCTATCGAATATTCCCTAGACCTGTTCCAGAAAACACTGTGGGATCCTGCACAAATTCCCTATCAAAACCGAATTCACTTTAAGTCCAGAGATCGGATAAATTGAACATCCGGGCACACACTTATCCACACAAGGCTGCAATCCTAACCATCACCATAAGACTTTGACAAGGTCCCATGCACACAGTCTACTTCAGAGTGAATCAGAAAGGTTCTGACTTGTATTTGCAACACAAAAACTTGCGAAAGTAAGATAACATAATGCGCGCCTGGATCCAATTAAGAACCGGGTTTAAATACTAAACTACAAGAAAACCTAAAAGTGCAAATGGAATCAACACCAGCCGCTAAGAATGCCACGTAACATTCCTCTACAACTTGGGTGGGTTGACTTCCACAAAACTACAAAAATACCAACAAAATAGGATCACAGATCCTACATATCTGGATCCGGTCTAAGTTTAAAAGTTCCTAACCTAAATATATCCTGGTTTAGCCGCCTTCCTATCTACCTGAAATTAATGCTCCCTATTTCCTCGCCCTCTTGACAGGCGATGCACCCTTCCGGGCTGGCTGCTTCTTCGGAGACCGGTACATCTTGACTGGTCTGGGTTTCGGCTTGGTCTTACCCCGCGCCTTGGCCTTGGTCTGCTTGGTCTCTGCCAATGCCTGGTCTGCATCTGAGTACTGTTCCGACTCATCACCGGAGTTGGTCTCTTCCTCCGAGTCCTCATCTTCCTCATCTGACTCCTCTTCCTCTTCATCCCGGGCCTTCCGCTTCACCTTGGATGTCTCCGCGGTCTTCTTCTTGAATCCGGTGATGGGCGGGTGGTGCACTATCTTGCTTTGGAGGGTCTGCTCTCCCACTTTCTCGGCAGTCCGGGCTAGTCCCTTGCTTGGTGACCCGGATCTAGATCCGGTCTTCAGTATGGAGCGGACCTGCACCGTTGCCTTTGTTTCCCCTCCGGTCTTCGGTTGTGCGACGACTGTGGGTGACGACTTGCTTGGAGAATCGTCCAGCAAGGTGATGAACTTGGTCTTCTCCCTTGGTGGTGTCGTTCCCCGGATTATCTCCCTCAACACAATCGGCTCAGGTTCCGGCTCCTTGGTCTTCTCGGGTTGAGAAACCCTGGGTTCTTCAATCCAGGTCGGTGGGACAGGTTCCTCCGCCACTGCTTCGGTTCTGGACTCAAAGTACTATGCCTCATGATTAGAAAATTCAAATTATTATAAACATCAAATACGGAAATTGTTAAACTTGAAAACAAACTTCAGGGTAAGTTACTTACCCCAGCATACCAAACACAACGGTTTAGAAATGGTCCAAGTAGTAGCTCAGACACTGGCCTAGGTGGGAAACGCCTTGCATCACGCGAGGGAATAGAAGAGTTCGACCACTGCAAGAATTTGATCTTGTGAGCTGCCGTTGTATTGCACGTTGCAACCATTTGGAGTTTCTCGAGAGTCATCTCGGGAACCTCATTTGTAGTCCAGTGTTTCTCAACCTGAAAAAAATGATGTGAGATTCACACTTCTAATTTTCAAGGAATAAAGAATTTTCTTAATTTTTTGAAGTATGCAAAGTACTTACCTCTTTCAAAAAGTCGGGCTCATTAGCCGGATTAGCAACGGCGGCCAATTTTGACATCTTCACATTGAGTTTTCCAGTCCTCTCATGTGCTGCAGATCTCATAGCGTGAGCAAGTCCCTCCGCAGTTTTCTTTTCCTCTGGCGTGATCTCGTTGTACTTTCGTACTGCAGCATCTGCGGCTTGAGAAATCTCTTGCTGCACATTTCCGTGTCACATGTGTGAATAAAAGGTTTAACAACAAAACTGAATGTACTAAAATACATTGTATTGAAAGAAAGAATTATCACAATAATTTCATACCCGAAAAACGAAGGATGTAAAGACCTCAAGTGGCATAGAATACCACGTCTTCCTCAATTTCTGTGCAGAACACCGTTTAAGCTCAGATGGCCTCAACATTTCGTTGAAGCGCTCTATGGGTAAAAGCCCATACTTCTGAACCCTATAAAGGGTATGAACCAAATTGGTCTTCACGTGTGAGCCCTCTGTAGACCTGAAATTCAACAAGGCTTTATAAGTATATGCACTTCATATTATATAGGCGAAGATGAAATGGTTTCGAAATTTTCTAAAAACATAAAACAAAACTTCAAAGACCAAATTCAAGTAAACAACTTACTTGTTAATGTCATGCATGACATGCATAGCAACCTCGATTTTCCCCTTTGTGTCCAATACAATTGAGTCCACTGCATAGTGCCAAGTTATGTCGTTGGAGTGCAGCCGGGAAATATGATTCATCCATGACAACAGGCGGTGATTCCCGTCACACACAAAGAACTTTAAGTTCTTCAAGAAACTCAACTCGGGAATAGACTAGACGTGGGCTTTGAAGATCTCATTCTTCTCTCTCCATAAAGGCCCCCATTTCTCTATCTCCTCCTCTGTGAATTTGGATCTTTCTCCGGCTTCATTTGTGGTGGTGACGTAGAAAACTGCTGCTCCGTCGAGGTAGCCCTTTGCAAATTCGTGTTCAAGCAATTCAAGATCGCAAGACAAAGTAGGTCTTACCATGGGCATCGCTACCATCCGGCACAAGGGAATTTGAAGCCGAAAGAGATGATCAGGCTTCATCCTCAAGCCTGCAATGGTATTCACGGAGTCTACCTTGTGATATTGGCGGAGGTCATCCTCCAACAGGTCCTTGTCATCTTCATCCATGAATTCCTCCACCATGTCTTCACTTGTGACTCCTCTCCTCACTTTACCACCAATGGGGGGGTGACTTGTAACATCCATGTTCTGGGTTTCCATGATAGTTTCTTCTTGGGAAAGAACTACTGGAGACACTTCCATCTGCAATAATAAAACACCCATAAATGTATGACCACAAGCCTACCTTTATAACACAAAAATGCAAAGAAAAATTCAAGTTGAATTGAGAGATAAACTTTCAAAAGACAGAGTACAAAAGTAATACATTGATTATGAAATATGTAAGGCTTATAGTGCCATTTGAATATAAAACTTTCCAGAGAAAGAGAACCTAGTCAATCTCTACATCTTCCTCAGAATCTGAGCTTAGATGAATGAAGACTGGAACCTGTGGACCTATAGGCCCACTGCAAGCACAAGTACATGTCTCTTGCAGTGGTGGACCATCAACAGTGATGGAGACCTGCGACTCAGAGCTATACTCAGTCTCTGAGCTCTCTGAAGACAAACACCTAAATCCCTTTCTTCTAGCAATCTCAGCAAGCCTCAAGGCATGCCTTCGCCTTCCTGCATTTGGGTCACTGACACGACTAAGCACGGAACTCTGGAAAGCATCTACCGCACGCTCAGCGGCATCCATGACATCTCCAAAACTTACCAAGTCTGGTCCTCCTGCCTCCCCCTTATCACTGGAGACCTCCTTACTTGGGCGCCTTGATGTAGGAGTCTGTGAGGGTCCTGCTTCATGAACAATAGGACCTCTTGGGGGCTCTACTGTAGGTGAAGATGAGCCCGCACCATCACCTCTCTGTTTGAAACAAAAAATACAAACAATACCTCATATTAGCTCCCACTACCACATGTAAGAAGCATGCAAAGAATTTTAAATAGAATATTTTCTTTTTAAATTACAAGGACAAATTATGAATTGCAAAACTGAAACCTCTTAAGACTGAAACTTTGAAGTCATATTGACCAAGAAACTCTAGAGGATATCAAAAATCTAAAATTTTTGCCAATAATGAAACCTTTAACTAAATTATATAAGAATTTCCAAAAAATATCGGAGTTTTGTTCCAAAAAACCTCTCCAGCCAAAAAATGGGAATGCCAAGTCAGATGTAAGGAGGTCCTGCCACGTCAGGTCTGTGTGGCCTCGGATTCGAGCCACGTCGGACTTGACGTGGCAGGACCCCCCCATTTATTGGCTGAGTTGGAAGTTCGGGGGTCCGGCCGAGTCATGTCCGACCTGGCTCGGATCCGAGCCACGTCGGACGTGATG
Organism: Thuidium tamariscinum; assembly: GCA_947034885.2. Lineage (NCBI taxonomy): Eukaryota > Viridiplantae > Streptophyta > Bryopsida > Hypnales > Thuidiaceae > Thuidium > Thuidium tamariscinum. The sequence goes on along the minus strand of OX344753.2, from coordinate 29,680,435 downwards.
TGGCGGGACCCCCGAACTTCCAACTCAGCGATTAAATGGGGGGGTCCTGCCACGTCAAGTCCGACGTGGCTCGGATCCGAGGCCACACAGACCTGACGTGGCAGGACCTCAAAGTTCTGAAAGTACGTGAAGCCCTCGGGCGAAAATTTCAGATTTCTGAGGAAGAAGGCAGGACAAAACCTCGGCATTGCGCACACAACAAAAACAACATTCTTCGGCACTTCAAAAATTTGGGGGTCCTTCTGAATCCGGCACTACCTGCCTCGGATCCGAGCCACCTCCGGCGGACTTCGGAGGGACCCCCAAGAATGTCCTTAATCTGAAAACACAGAATCTAAAACGCGGCCGGGCAAGTCCAGAAAGCAGCGTTTCTTCAAGAAAATTCAAATCTTGATCTCGAGCAGGTACTCACGATCGCATCTCGAGCAGGTACTCACGAAGAAACCGCATGGACTGTTGCTCGCAGGTACTCACTCAAAAAACAAAAAATCTACGACTGCTTCGAAAGTAGAGGGGTACTCTTGCAGTTGAGCTCATTTAGCTCGGATCCGAGCTACTTCAAGCAAGACTCAGTCGGACCCCTGATTTCTTTGAATATCGTGTCTCACAAGCTCTACTCAGATGTACTGGAGGTTCAGTTTGGAGCTGGGTCTCAAAGGACCAAATCATGACACAACGCTCTCACAGCACTCAACCTGCCTCGGTGGGCCATCAGAAGTTCAAAATCGAAAACTCTTGACGAGTACGCGCTCACAACGCAGGTTCAGAGAGAGAGAAAAAAAAATAATGGGAGAAGACGTTCATACCTGTTGGGTCGTTTGAATGTGGCTTCGTGGAGTTGGCAGTTCTCCAGTGCCATCCCGTGCACGACTCCGCGTAGACCTCCTCATTGTGGACTCCTGATGCTTCAACCAAAACTCAAGTGAGAACCTCAAAATGCAGGAAGGAGAAAGAGAGGCCGAAAGAGCCACCTCGAAGTTAGCAAGAGTCCACACAAACAGCCGCGCCGCCATGATATCCGGCTTTGGCCGCATTACATGCTCAGCCACTCTTGGCGATCAAGTTGATTCCAGAATGAGTAGATTCATCCGAATGTGAAGATGCAGGCTCCGCAAGACCGCAACAGGTGGAGCAAAAAGTGATTTCGACAGAAATAGAAGAACCGAACGTCGATCAGAATTCTAGATCGACAAGTGCCGCGGTTCGATCGGCTTGCGTGGCGTGGATCTGCCATGTGGGAAGCTCGGATTCGCTTGAATATTGAGAACCCCAAGCGCCTCCAGCTGGACTGACACGTAGCGCAAGCTGATCCACTTAATTGACACGTGGCGCACGCTGATTCGACCTAAGAGGTTTAATCTTGCGGTTTTTGCAAATTTTTTTAAAGTCATTCATTACGTGGGCTGAAGTTCTAGATATAAAGCAAAATGGAAATGGAAATCTTTTTGTTATACAAGAACATTATTTATTTTCAATGCAATTGAAGAAAGAGAATGTTCTTGATGTATTAGGGTTTTAAAGTAATTTTCTACTTTAGGGGATGATATGTGGATAGACAAGGAAAAACAAAAGAGCCAACAGAGTATAGAATGTTCTTCTTTTTAGAGAGAACTATTTTGAAAGAGCATAGATTGAGTACGGGAAAGTAGTCTCACGCAAATAGTTCCTAAAAGGATCATAGAATTTTTGTTTGTGGTTTGATGCTTAAAGTGTTTAGGGTTTAGAGGTTAAAGATTGTTTCATAATTCAAAAGGAAAGCCCATTCAATTGTTGAATTCAAAAGATTTGGATTGTATAAAGGAATTGGAAAACAGAAGTGTCATGTCAAGTACTTTACTCGCTACTCAAAACCTTGGAATGATTTAAAAGTTATCCATTTATACTTTCTAGCAACTCTGGACATAGATTTCATATATGCCTCATAATATGATATAGTGGTAGCTTCTTTTAGGAAGAAGCCATTTTCCAAATTTCAGTAATATCTAATGATTCTTCCCTCACAGTGATTGTTCTCATTCTAATTTTCTTAAAAATTGCATTCTGTGCAAAGACTACGACTACTAATAAAAGTATCATGTTCCTACTATATTGAAAGCTCATCTATCTGTGACAATGAGTCATGCTTTTTCAAAAAATTTGAGCAGGCCTACCCTAAAAAATGATGGGCATCTTTGTCGATGCATGTACAGGTCATGGCTATGTGGATCACTGTCCTTCTTATCCTATTGCATTCTATTCAGTAGAACTGAACAAAGTACTAAAAATACTTCAACATATCCAAAATTCTATTTCTATTTGATCAATAGTGCAAAACCAAGGGCAGGAGACAAGAAGTGGAGTTTCTAAAGAGTCTTACATTTCCGGAGTCTAGCGCCCTCGCTTCTTGCTGAATACTTGTGTTGTCCACCACCGTCTCCTCCACTTCCTCTGTTCTGTCAATCGGAGCATCACTCTCCCCGGTAGTACTCCCTGTTTCAAAACGCAAAGTTTGACGAAGATCTCCGCCTCTTGGTTGGGTAGTTTTCGGTGCTAACCTACTTCCTTTCTTCATTCTAGCACTCTTCAAAGCCTTAGAAGATGAGAAATAGAGAGACCTACGGCGCTTCCGTGCTCTCCCTTCTTTCAAACTAACAAGAGGAAGTGTCCTATCTTCTACGAGCATGAAGTGAAAAGCAAAAAACTGGCTAGCTATCAATCTCTCGCGCAACTTGTAAAGAAAAGTAGAAGAACTGTGAAGACGCTTGGTGGTGCCTCCCTCTTATGGCATAGTAGAGAATTCCAGTGAATTCGTCACATTAGGGTGACTTCAATGGAGGAGCGTGGGAGTATGCCGCCACATGTGTGAAGGGACCTAGTTGTAGGGGCGCCGCCAAAATCCAATTTGGAGATGCAGCAGTGGCCGTCTTTTCATTGTGAGGGTCTTTAAATCGCCGCATCCTTGCAATTCAAAAGTTCTTGCACGTCAGCTTCTAGAAGCTCTGTCCTGTCAGATATTGAAGTAAAATTCCTGCAGTATTTTGCCGGCGTTATGAAATCGATCACATTTGAAAAATACAAATTAATAATCGGATTCCAGACGCCATTTTAGGTGTACTGCTACACAATTAATTAGATGTGTGTGGCCTTCTCTAATGAATATTTTATCGTACAAAAGTGCCTATGCTAGGCAAGAACGTCTTCCTATTAGGCTAATTGATTTTATTATGTATTCTACTTTGAGCTGTAGTGAGAAGATGGTCATTATTGAAATTTTTTAAAAATTCGGCGGACATTCATACAGGAATAGTGAATATATATCAGAGAAGGGGAGAACATGGTAAAGCTCTAATGAAGTGGTAGTTGTATTCCCTCTTACCTGATTAGCTATGTAGATTTCATTGTCTTCTCTTTCTTCTTCAATCCCTTTGCAAGGTTCCACGATGGCTTCCATTCGAGTAGAGGGGTATGCGGTTCCTATTGTATTTCCGGTAGTAGATGGTGGATGTGCTAGAGTAGCGAGCCACCTTCTCCACGTTCGATTTAAGTTCCTAGAATGCTCTGTATATGTTGAGGAAGAAAAAATATCAGAATCAGGTGAAGTTTATCAGTCTGTTCCTATTGACATGTCTATAGAAGATGGATCACGTTGCTGGTACCTTCCTCCTGGAAACTACAGAGCATATGGGCTTCCATTGTCTGCACTGAGTGCATCTACTGAAATCCTCAGTCGCCAATCAGACAATTCCACTGTAGATATGCCAAAACCACCACATGCCGTTGCACTTAGCCCACTTGTACATGCTTTGCTAATGAATGAGATGTGTACAGTACTTTGTAAGGTGAAAGTAGAGAGATTAGATACTATCATAGAGTTGTCTTCCGATTCCGAAGGAGAGCCTATACATTGCAAGTCCAAAAAGCCTCATGCTTTTGTTTCCCTCGAATCGTGCAAGATGGAAAGAGTAGAATCATTTTCCGATGCTCCATCTAGAAGTCCCTCAACTTCGTCACTTCCACTTCCTCTTGTACACCCGTATGTAGCAGGGAGAGAAAGCATTATGGAATGTTTGAAGAGACTCGCTACAATGCGCCGGTCTCGCAACGAACTGTCGACAATGAATCTGGATACTCTGAAGCACCTTCAAGTTCCATACCTTCCAGCAGTATTTGATGGAGATGTCATCTTTGAACTGCCCCCGTGTCACTCATCTTCTTCCTCGACAGGTGCCCGAAACTTGGAGGGAATGGACAAGCGGTACAACGGACATCCGTGGTGCAAGCTCATGACAACTAACATCCACAACTCTGACAACTTGAAATTTCGTAAGTCATATTGTGCTGGCCATCTCAGTTGTGAAAATCCAAATTGTGATTATTTGAAGAGAGCTTCTAAGAAAAATGAAACAGAGTGGAGTGGCTATACTGTGTTTCCTTTTAGTCCGGGGGAGTGTCCACCAGCAGATTCAACTCTAGTATGCAAAGTCTGCAAAACTTCACCATCCTGTCTTAGCGAATGCAAGGCTAGGATTTACTATGCATATGCTAATAACCCAGAACTGAGTAGGGTTGCAATTCACTTTGGAAAGCACGAGCACCCTGTTGCTAAGGGGATGTATAGGGATTCCGCGGAAAAAATTTGCGGACTCATAGCAGAGCAAGTGGAAAAGACACCCATGGCCACGAACTCTGCTATTGCTCTTTCTGCTAGTAAAGAGTTCTTAACGAGCTACTTGTTCCACAATGGAGAGGGCGAGAAAAAGATGTTGAGGGAGGAAGAAATGGAGGAGGTCATGGATCGCTTTCAATACCTAAGTAGCCCAAGTATTCGCAATGTTATTTCATCTTTCCGTTCTAACAATCGAGGAGGAGTGATCGACAACATTATGACTATGAAGAGAGAGTCCAAGTTCGAATTCATACACGACAATGTCTTCCCTGGGCAAGGGAAGGAGAAGGTATACATCTTCAAGATGCTTACTGAAGGCCCAGGGAATGGGGTAGACCTCGTCAAGCGCATGCAAGAAGGAGGTGATCTTCAGAATGCTTGGTTGATGTTTGACCACGTGAAGCGCGTGAAGGACTGGACCACAATGGCTTGCCACGTGTATGATACTCAGTACAAAAAGGTGATGACCATTGCAATATGCGATATGCAATCCGAAGACACCGAGATTCAAGTACAGTTCTGGAGAAGCTTGAATATGGTAATGCATTCACATGGGGTGACTAATCCAAACTTCAAGGGATTTATGGCGGATAGTGCCATGGCCAATTGGAATGCGGTACGCATTGTGTACGGAAGCGGTTCTGCCAATGTTGCCATGGAGAATCGAGAAAGAACATGTTTGCTGCATTGGAGTACCTCTCTCCATAAGCATACACAGAAGTACATCAAAGAAGCATTCCATCAACAACACATTTCATTGTGCAAGCAGTACAAGGACTCCAAGAATATGGACCAAGCAGAGATATGGTACCTAGCCATCCGGTCATGGTGGCTATCATCTGGAGCTGCCAATGAAGATGCACTTCATCACTTGGACCATTGGCTAGCTTTTTGGCATTTTCGTTACCGGCAATGGGGAGGCTTCATGGACATGGTATGTTTAATCAATAATTGTAATTTGTATACCAATTTGAAGTTTGAATTTACATTCTCTAATACAAAGTTCACTTCAATGTGAAATCTGATTTCAGTTGAAGTGGAAGTGTAATTTTCTTTTCGAGTTTTTTTTTTAAATTTTTTTAAAATTTTGTACTTCAAGATATGGAAAATAAGGGGGTCCAGGTAATACTCAATCTACATGCCTCGGATCCGACGGTTCTCATCCAAGTATCAGCATGACCCCTTCAATTTTATTCCTAACCTCAAAAAATGAACATCAGTAGGTATGCAATTCAAATATATTTGTCTATGTAGACTAGATTTTTTTTGAATTAGTCTGATTTTTAGTAATTCAATACGGATATATCTTTCTACAATGAGAAGTCCTTGGAAGTCGTAATTACTATTGAAATGTGTATTCAATAGTGACCCTAATATTACAATCTAGAAGTTTGTTGTCTTTGGACTATAAATTTCTAACTATTTTGGAAATTTTTGTTCATTTGTAGAAGCTGAATCTTGAAGAGATGTTGGACTTACCATCGTGCAATCTATCTGAAACGGTGCATAACAAGTGGCTACAAATGTCTGGAAAGCGAGGGAACAACTTGTTTGATGCAACATGTGATGACAGTATCCGTGCTTGGATGCAAATGACAAACTATCGTGCCTATTTGAGAGGTCATGCATCAGGATCAGGGCCGTCTAAGGGTGAGTTGAAGCTCAGAGCTGCTAGAAGGAGCGGGGATCCCAAAAAAATTGCAGATGCTTTGAATGAATTGCCTGGTTCAGAAGGTGTTGGAACTAGAGTACCGCACTTAGAGGGAGAAGAAATATTTGGGAGTATGAAGAGGAAGTTGGATGTGCCCATTGGCGATGCAGGAGATTCACATAGACCGGACAAAGTGAACTTTTCTCAACCCCGTGTTCGAACAAGGTCCACAACAACTTCTTCACCTTCTTTGCAAAATAAGGGTAAAGAATTAGAAGATTCTACTGTAGGGCATGTTACGATTGCATTTGAAAGTGACTGCGACATATCAAAGTGGCATATAGCAAGGATTAGCCACAAATCCAACGCAAGATGTCAAGCTCAACAACAGAGATCCAGCATAAAGTGCACGTCAAAAATTGCAAGAGGAAAGAAGGGAACTCCAGCTCCTACCTATCGTGGACGAAAAGAGGAATATGGCAGTAAGCGAGAGGTTGTGGCAGATTTCTGGTTTTGTTGGGACGACATTGAGCGATGTGTGAAAGGTACAAAGCGGAAGTGGGTAATTGATTGGCTACAAGTCCCGGAGGTATGGCCTGTTTTAAGTGGAACCAATCTCAACCGTGAAGAGACTTTGCTCTTGCAGCATGCGGGATTCCACCTCCAAGTACGTCCAACATTATTACCACGGCGATTGTTCAGCATGTCAAAGATTTTCACCACTGTTTTCTATGACGAACCTTCACCAAAGAACCCGGACACGTATCCTACAGTCAGGAACAATCGAACCATTCGAAGGACGGTAAATGCACCAACTACAGAACAACAGAATAAATGGGAAAGTGCAGGGAATGTCAGAGGACAAATTTTGGAGGTCACATTACTCCCTTTTCCTGGACTTGGTGCAATTGTCGTACTTGAGACAGGGTCAGATTCTAACAGGAATGCATATCGAGTTACACTAGGAATGTTCCCAACGTGCACATGTCCAAATTTTGTGAACATGGCTGTTTCAGCTATTGGTGGTCGTCAACAGTACGTGAATTGCAAGCACTTGTACTATTTGTATAGGTACTTTTGCAAGATGGATGTCCACGAAGACAAATTCATTCATGCACCAAGTTATAGCTTCAATGAGTTGAAGCTACTTCTACTCCGAGCGGGAATTATTGCAATTTCAAAATAGGCATGGCTAGATATGTTTATGTACTTCAATTGCATTTATAAATATATATTATGATTGCCATTTGGAGTGAATTTTCTCGTATTACAAAAGTATTCAAAACTATTAATGCATTCACAAAGTGTCACAGAATGTTTTATCAAAAAAATTTGTTGAATTAAATTGAGATGCATGAATACAACATTTTTTCTTATAAATCCCTTGCTAGTTTTGTAGATAATGGATAAAGTACATGCTGAAAATTTCCCCCTAAACCTTGAAAGGCCTCACCCTTTAGTGAATAAAAATTCAACTCAAAAATATAACATTTCACCTAAACCACGGTTATAGGTGACACGGTCATAGGTCATATTTTCACTATTTTCCGTAAAAAACCCAACTTTTCAACCAAAAAAATGGGAAAAGAAAAATTTCAAAAAAATTTCAATTTTTTTGGTTTCCAGGCTCACAGGCTCACAGGCTCCACGCTCGCAACTCACAGGCTCACCGCTCCAAGCTCGCACGCTAGCGTCGTTGCTATTAGTACATCCTGCGTGGATAATCCAGTCATTCACCAATAGTCATTAGTCATTAAGTATGACTTGGAGGTACTTCAAAATTGCTGAGAATTGACTGGACATGGAAAATTTGCTTGGTCTGCATTTTGCGGGCAGGGAACGGGCAGGACTATACGCTGACGTGGAAGATATTGACTGCAAGGCTACTAAAATGCGACTGAATTTTTCTTTATGAAATTATGATGTGATCAGAACACATATGAGCATTGCAAGTATGGGTTTCGACCGCTTAAGGGATTTGGCAGCTTCAAGCTCGTCTAACGTGCCTTCCAAACTATGTTGTATACCTTTATGTACATAGGATTGAACTTTTCCACATGCTAAGCGTCTTACGGAAACCTGAATTGCAAATACATGACAGTATGGTCATGACAGAGGTGGGCAGATGGCACTAGTATGTTCTCTGCAACTAGAATATGTGGTGGAGGTAAAGACTGAAAGGTCTTGTGCACAGTTATATACTTATAGGTCTATTCACATGGTTACTACTTCAGAAGTGGCCGACACTTACACGTCGCGACTGAATGGTGGCTTCTTTGGAACTAAACTATGACTGAAAGAGACTACAGTGAGACTATAATATGACTACAATGTTACTGAAAAATGACTTCAATTACGATTCCGATGTTGTGCAAATAGAATTAGGGCCTGCCTTTCCAATTCGTTTGAAATGTTGTGCATGGGCAGATTGACGCATGAGGAAATGAATTCCTCATTCATGAAATACAATGCACTGGAATCTCAATTTCTGATTGCTTAACTCAGACTGCATTAGTAGCCTTCATGTGCTAATAAGTTATCTTCTTCAGATAACTCTATGGCTCCTACTAGGTTAGCTATCGGTGGAGGACTTGGCATCCTCTGTGGAGCTCTTAGTCCTTCAGTCTCTACTGTTGTACTAATGAATGCATCCGCCGTCTCTACAACCTCACGTCTTGCTCTAGCTTGTTTATGTAACACCACTTTCCATCCTGGTCTACCTATGACATCTGAGAAAAATACTTGGGTGGCCTGACTTGGAAAGATGAACGGGTCTGCCATGCGAGACAATTTGTGACGGAAGTTTACCACGAGGAATCCCGACTCGTCTTTGGTATAAGTTTGATTACCTCGATTGTCTTGGCTTTTCACCCACTCGCATCGCAATAAAATGATCTTAGTCGTGAGTGCACCGTAATCCAACTCTAGTATGTCCTTCAAGACTCCCACGTAGTTGACATTTGATTCCTCAGCTACTCCCGTATGTTGTTGAAAAATTGAAGCTACACCGCTGTTGTAACTTACTAAGTGTATGGTACTGTCATCTTCCACTCTGAAATGGTTACCAAAAGCAATTATGCGTGCATAGCGAGTGGCTCTTTGAGCTGGCTTCTTGCTCAATAGGAACAGGTCCATGTCCTCCGCCTTACCCAAATCCAACTCGGAATTCGTGACAGTCCTCTGAATCCAATCTGCTAATGTCGAAGTATTTGGATTCGCTTCACTTTCTGTCGTCCATTGCCTGAAAGTACAAATTCCATAAGCTTCTCAGGAATGTGTGGAGTAATTTTTGCAAAACATTCACTGAAGAGAGTCCTTGTCTTTGGATTTGTAGCAAAATGCAAGCAATCGTTACAGCATTGTCACTCTCATGTTACTTCCCCTAGTGACAAAGAAGTCATTTACAAGTTATTCTTTCTAGGCACAACTCAAAAATGACTTCATGGTGTCTTCTGAACTATTGCAAAGACGTCGTGGAGTACAAGATCCAAGAAGACAGTGAAGAGGTGTCTAGTTTTCATATTCTTTTCAGAGGCTTCTAAAAACACAAATGGGTAAAGACAGAACTTACGCAATCAAGTTCTGCATTGCAGATGCATTGGAGAGCACGTATTGGTGGGCTATGTCTCTCAATTCTGGACTCATGACATATGGCTGGCCTGCCCCTTGCAATATAATACTTCCTCTGCATCCCCATACTCTTCATCTTCATCCCATACGCGTCTCTCAGTGGCCTCAAATCTATGGAGGTACTCTGTAATGAATCCAATGCACTCGTCTTTCAAGTAGCCCTCTGCCATACAAGCCTCTGGTCGGGCCATGTTACGGACATGATTCTTCAAGACCTTCATGTACCTTTCCACCGGATACATCCACCTTGCACTAACAGGGCCACACAAGTCCAACTCCTTTGCAAGGTGGTAGGGAAGATGCGTCATGATATCAAAAAAGGATGGCGGGAATTCAATCTCCAACAATGCCATGCTCTCAGCCACATCTGCTTCAAGAGAGGAAAAATCAGCGGGGTTATACACCTTTGTGCAAAGGCGGCGGAAGACCTTGCACATTCTCATGACAGCCATACGAGGTCCAGGTTGCATTAGCCCACGAAGAGCGAGAGGCATGACTTGTTGCATTAGCACATGATAGTCATGGGACTTCAAGCCTCCAAAATTCTTCTTGCGCATGCACTTGCTAAGGTTAGATGAATATCCACTGGGTGTTTTTAATGCCTCAATGCACTTGACAAACTTCTCGAATTCATCATCTGTCAAGACATACGATGCACGAGGCTTCACCATCTTCCCTGCTCTCCGTGGATGTGGGGTCAACCACAAGTGTGGCCTCACGTTCCGCCTCTGCAAATCCCTTCTCACTTTTACAGTATCCTTCTTACCTGTTATCGTTTTGAGGAAGTTCTTAGCCAGGTTTAGTTCACAGTGCATTAGATCTAGTGTGTACCGAATGAGTAATGCCTGACAAATAAAACACCACCTCCAGGGTTAGTATATCTGGATCCAAAGACAGTAAGTCATATACTAGTAATGAAAAAGTCGTATGTGATGACTTTGGACAAACTCCATCTACATTATAACTTAGTGGACACTTCAGAATGGCTTGTAAGTCACATTACAGTCATTCAAAAGTCATTTTCCAGAACCATATCTGAGACCAGTCACTCACCTTCCAATACGGCAAGCGAAAAAGAATGCTCAGACGTTTTAGGCCATATATTTTGGAAGGGTCCCCTGCAGAACCATCTCTATTTCCAGCTGCCTTCCATGCCTCACACTCCAGTGCATGCCTTATCTGCTCCTCCACTATCACTGTGCGTGGTTTAGGTCGGTTTTCCATCTTTCCGTCGAAGTGCTTCTTCATGTTCTCAGACCGGAGAGGATGATCTTCAGGGAGCCAACGTCGGGTTCCACCGTATGTTTGCTTACCCAACTCCGTAGAATGCTCAGCACCTAAGTCCTCACCACACCATGGACACGCTGCATATCCTTGATGGGCGAAACCTCCTATAGTGCCATAACCGGGGAAGTCGTGGATTGTCCACAACAACATGGCTTGCAATTGGAAAGACCTGGAGCCTACATCTTTCGACACATCATGGGCTGCAACCCCCGTCCACAACTCCAACAACTCCTCCACGAGGGGCTCAAGATACACGTCAAAAACATCAGATGTCACTGATTCTCTCCCCGGAATCAAGAGAGCCAACATAATAAAGAACTTCTTCGTGCTCAACCATGGGGGCAAGTTGTAATTCAACAATACTACAGGCCAAGTGGACCATGAGTACCGGTTCTGCTTGTAAGGATTGACTCCGTCTGCTGCCAACGCAAAGTGAACATTACGGGCATCTCCTGCAAAAGAAGGATCCACATTCTCCTCGAAATGTTGCCACGCTTTGGAGTCGCACGGGTGTTTGACTAGGCCATCTCCACCTTTGCGGTTGCTTCGATTCTGTGCATGCCATACCATCAATTTTGAGATACTAGGACTCATGAACAACTGCTGGAGTCGTGGAATGATTGGAAAGTGATGAAGCACTTTCAGTGGGAAGCACTTCCGCTCCTCGTCTCTATACCTTCGACCACCACACTTAGGGCAGCGTAGGGCATCCTCAATTCCTCATGGGGTCCACGAAAAAGGACACAACCGTGCTCACAAGCATGGATGGTATTATATGTCAAACCCAACTTTCCAGTAAGAGATTTGGCTGCATGGTACGTTCTTGGCAAGGAATTGGTTTCAGGTAGGAGATGAGAATGCAATATGCTAAAAAGTTCATTGGCACACTGGTTGGTAACGCCGTGCACACTGCACAAGTTCATCAGTAATACTGTCGCGGCAAGCTTGTTGCTCCTAGCACCGTCGTACAAAGGGTGTAGTGACTCCTCTAGTACCTGAGCATCAAAACGGGGCTCACCGTCGCCATTGCCTGTGTCCACGTCGGGAGGATGTTCCTCATCACGGCATTCAACCTCCTCGGTTGTGTCACCACATCCCGCTTCCATGGACTCTTCATGGATAGAATCAGCTACGGCAAAACTATCTCTAACTTCTTCCTGGAGTCGCTCCATTGCAAATGTAGGATCTTCGGCTGGTTCTAAGGCTTGGTCAAGCATTCCACGAGTATCAACCGTGACATCCACATCCACTAGTTCTGGTTCCGTCGGTCCCCAAAATTGCTGCTCCCACTCCTCGTCTGACGAGTCTCGTGCCCCTGGACCTCTCCACATTCTACAATCTGGATGTCTCCCATAGGCCATAGCGGATCAAATTCTCCCGAACGTTCCGTAAAAACAACTTCTTACGACCCCGACAGTTGGTGCATGGGCAATGCAGTTTTCTCACATTCAGTTCGGTAGCCCTCTGCAACTCTCTCGTCTACAACCGATCGTCCCGTAGGCGCTGTCTTTCACTGTCCGAGAGGGGGAGTCTACTTGGTATCATCTCTCCCGAGATTAAGGATTCTTCTAGGCAGAGTTGGGTCCGTGCGTGACTGGACAATGCGGAAGCCCTCAGTGACTGATTGAAGAAAAAGGTGACTCATTAATGTCTGAAGTTATTGTAGAACCACTCGAAAATGACTTCTTCAACTGTTAAATGACTGCAAAACGACAATACTGTACGCGTTAATGACTGAATGTCAAACGAGGAGTGTTGACAACGCACACACAATTTCAGCCACCCACATGATTTGTACATTTCTACCCGAATCTATTTCAATGTCTTAGAGGCCTGCACTTGACATGTCTTTTTAGGGGGAAATTGGTTTGCGACCACAATTGCTACGTACATAGAAGACAGTGAAGGAATGGCTATTAGTCAAAAAACATAGTCATAAATTAGAAATCCAGATTCTAAAACAGTCCATTCATATTAGGAGAAATGTGATCATACACCAACATGAACAAGTACTCAGATCCAAGTACTCAGATGTTGAACCAATTCTGACGCTCAAGTTTTATGTGGTTTAGAGGTAGTGGCCCCTCTAGAACTACTAGAAGCGTTTGATGCATTTTGCCACACAACTGTGGGAGCTACTGTGACTGTTTGCTCAATGGATGCATTCCCATGAATCCCATGAACTTGTACTAGCGGGGAACTATGCCCTAATGCCAACGCCAACCACGCTTCAAAGCGTTGTTCCAGCTCCGGATTCATGGATGAAGAACTATGAGGCAGCACATGTGCTTCATTGGAATAGGTGCGCTTTAGTACTATAGACGTTCCTTTTCCTTCATCCACAGCACTTTGCGTCTGGGGAGAATTTGCTGACATCGTTGCTGGACTGTACATCCTATGTGCAGCTCCTCTGTCACGCTTATGTACCTCTTCATCAGAATCAGACTCGACAATTCTACGCCTCTTACGACGAACCAATGGTGCAGCTTTCAAAACTCTGTGCTTAGGCATTTTCAAATGAAAGAGATCCGATCGTCTCAGGATACAATGCAGCTCTTTCTATGCATGCCACGTTTGACGGTAGTTACTAAGCAAGCTTGCGGAATACCTCAGTGCGTCACTGGAAGTAACTTCGAGTACAACTTCTCCGCCTTCCGTGAGTCGAATTGTACCTTGTCCTCAGTCGCACGATGCGTGAAGCATTCAATTTCACTCCTCCTGTGCTACTGCATGCCATGCAGACGTAATGAAGACTTCGCAAAATGCATTCGTAGATATCAAACATGACTTCAAAGAAGTCATTTTCTAGTCATTTTTCACTGGACGTGACTTCCTTAGAGTTGGGAACTAGTCATTTCTGAGCACATAGCATGACTTCGTAAGAGTCACGTTTCAGTCATTCTGAACTTGTAGTCATTTTCAAGTACTCTTGCATTTGCTCTTGTTTAATATATAGGGACTTTGGAACGAACAAAATGAAGGCTTCCAAAACTACTGGAATGGCAATTCAGTAAACAAAATTTACTTATTTACGGTTGAAAAGGAAGGTGTTCCAACCAATGCAATCTACAAATCATGAAATGTAGAGGAAGTTCACTTACAAATACTCCAGAAACACTTAGAAAAACAAAGAAACCAACAAAGCATAGGGAAAAAGGCGGTTTTTGAATGGCACAAACCTGTTAGTACATACAATATGCTATATCATCCCTTTTGGTATGGAAAGATTTCCAACATGTGTGCCTCTTCTCTTTACAGATCTTCTTCTAATCTGCAATACATCCCATTGCAATGCATTAGCAAAACATTAGGATATCGGTTTAGGATAGCATGACAGGCTCAGGCAGAATGTACTAAGCAAAATCTCCACAGTGCAATGACTCAAGGTTTAGGGTCTCACTGAGAAGAGTTAAACTCAAGTCATTTTTAGTGAACGCTAAGTCTGTAACTACTAAATGACTATGTGCAGGGTTGACGAATTGCAACGTCCAGGGCAAAATTACGTCCAAAATCCGGACGTCCGGACGTCCAGACGTCTGGACGCAGTGGACGCAGTGGACGTAGTCCTCGGCGACCAACGGACGGCATCCGTCGGAAGTAGACGTGCGGACGGGGGGTCGGAAACTGCGGACGGGCGGTCGGAGACTGCGGTCGGACTGCGGTCGGACTGCGGACGGCACCGTCCGACCGCCCGTCCGCAGTCTCCGACCTCCCGTCCGCAGTCTCCGACCTCCCGTCCGCAGTCTCCGACCTCCCGTCCGCAGTCTCCGACCTCCCGTCCGCAGTCTCCGACCGCCCGTCCGCACTCCCCGACCCCCCGTCCGCAGTCTCCGACCGCCGGAGGACGGCGTCGGAGACTGCGGACGGGGGGTCGGGGAGTGCGGACGGGCGGTCGGAGACTGCGGACGGGCGGTCGGATGGTGCCGTCCGCTGCTCCGTCCGTAGTCCGACCGACCACCCGTCTGCCTTCTGTCTTATTGAAAGGCCGTCCGCATGGCTGTCCGGTCGCCCGTCTGCTGGACGTATGTCAAAAAAAATTTCAAATGTCACAGGACGTCCGAGGGGTAGTGTCTACGTCCCATGGACGTCCGGACGTCCCGTCATCCCTGACTATGTGTAGTCACTGACTAGTCATTTAGTGCAGGTTCTTGTGCTTGTAAGACTACGAAGAGAATAGACTCAGTGACGAATACATGCAATGCTAAGGGTTTAAGGTGAGGAGATTCCCACAATTAAGAAAATTTCCCCTATACACTTCCTGGGATTTGCGAGATGTTTCATTTCTCAAGCAACCCTGAAAATGAGTGTACTGTGCGCTTTGTTCTCAAAGCGCAAAAAAAAAAGGGAGTTGTAAAACAATGTGCTATAATTTGGAAAACACTTTCACCTCCCTAAATCATGATGACTAACTATATGGAACTTTTTACCCTGAAAATGAGTGTGCTATGCGCTTTGTTCTCAAAGCGCAAAAAAAAAAAGGGAGTTGTAAAACAATGTGCTATAATTTGGAAAACACTTTCACCTCCCTAAATCATGATGACTAACTATATGGAACTTTTTACCCTGAAAATGAGTGTGCTATGCGCTTTGTTCTCAAAGCGCAAAAAAAAAGGGAGTTGTTAGTAGAGTTATTTGTTAGCAAAAATAAACTTGGCAGTTCTGGCCTAAATAGAATGAGGTCTTCGGTTCATTACGAAGTTCACTGCCAAAAATGCTAGAAATTCGAAGTCTACAAAAAAACATACATCTCCTTGGACAAATGAGAATGTCAAATAGTAGGTGTGGGTTTGACTATGGATAATAACAAAGGAACCCTAAATCTAGCATCCACCTAGCTCTGAACTACTCCGTCACTGGAGGAAGTTATTTTTAAGTCATTACATAGATACTCAAACTATTAAATGACTATTAGTAGTCACATCTTAGTCACATTTGATGACTACCAACTCCTTCATGACTGCTATTAGGAAGAGGTTAAAGGCAATGCTTGAAGACATCCTGTATCATGAAGTCCAACCACAAACAGTACATGTGCGTTCAGGTATTGACTCTAAGAAAATGATTAGGGGTTTAGGTAGATTAATTATTGCGTAATGAAGCCAGATCTTAACAATCATTTGGGCTTTGTCGCAGTCCGGAAATATCAGGTAAGTAAAAAAAGGAAGATAGTATATAGAGTAAGCTCAATTTTTCAAAATTTTAGGGTTAGATATGGCGAAAAGAAGATAATTAGGGTCTTCTTCCCTTGGGATCCGTTTGAACCGGATTGACCAAGGTGAATTTCCGGTCTATGGGCATAAGTTTCTGGATCCGGATTCCTCAATATCCGGAACGGAACTTCCCGGAAGACGGAACTTGGAGAACGGATCCGATATTGTCAAAGACGGATCCGATATTGTCAAGAACGGATCCGGTATACCTAAAGACGGATCCGAGGTAGTTCCGGATGGTCGGCACCTACGGGTCTATGCCGCCGACCTACGGAAACTAGCGTAACGGCCGGGGAACGTCGCGCCGTTCCGAGGGGAACTGGGAACGCAGGGTACCGACTGGTATATAAACCCTTCCTCTCCACTTCATTTTTTCCTTTTCGATTTGGCAAATCGAGGTACGGCTTGTGTGCAGGTTTTGAAGCGCGTATAGAGAGAGAAAGAGTGGTGAGCAGTAGAGATCGGTTCCGGGTTGAGTTCAGGGTCGGTGCCGACCGCACCGACAAGTTCCGACTCGGGCGGAGAGATGACGAGTTCCTCCAATCCGAAGCGAGCGGTAGTGACGGCCAAGGCAATTTCGCCAGTCATCCCTTCCGATCCGCAGCATCGGAAGGAGTTAGAAGATGATCTAGTCTTCCTAGGGTGTCATGGGTTGATCCGGCGCCCTTGGAGTGTGAAGAGTGACGAGATAGTACAGGAAATCCTCTCGGGAGTTCCGAATCAGTACGAACTCACAGTGAGGGGTAGACCGAGTGCTTGGACGCCGGATATCTGGGCGAATGTATACGGTTTTGATAAAACCGAATTAGGTCTAGCTCCCCAGACGGACAAGTTTGGTGTTAACAAGTTCCGGAATCCGCCCCACCCTAAGGACGGATACTCAGTTCCGGATTGCACCAACGACCGGCATAGACGGATGTTGGAATTCTTGATTCCCATCCTCTATCCGGAAAAGCCTACCCGTGTCACCGTAACGGTAGCGAACACCATCTTCGGGTGTTTTGAGAAACGGATAGTCAACTGGGGTATAGTCCTCCAGTGGGTAGTTAATCGGCTAGCCGAGCATGTGGGACGGGAGAAGACCAGCACTATCAGCGGCTATCTCTTCCACCTGTACCACCACCATGATGTACTGAGTGGCCCGGAACTCCTCCGCTATGAGATGGGAGTTCAGATCCTCAAGTATGGCTTGACGGATGAGTTGGAGAAGGAGCCGGAGGACCCGGAAGACGAGCCGATGGACGAGTACCCAGAAGAGCAAAAGCCGGTCAGCCAGCCGGAACGAAAGCCGGAACGGAAGAAGTCTACAACGCCGGATAAGAGAGGACACCCAGACCCGGATCCACCCGGATCAACCCTGGGGAAGAAGAAGCGGAACCACTTCGACACCATCATCCGTCACGCCATGATGGCGCACGTAGACAACAACCAATATGAGGCGATACTCGAACAGATTGTCATGAAGCTGGGCGCAGTGAAGATCGAAGACATTCCGGAAATCCTCAACCGTCTTCCGACTCAAGAGGTGTTGCAGAAGAAAGACGAAGAGATCCGGAAGTGGGAGGACGTGGCCCGGAATCAGACGGATAAAATCCGACAGGCGGAAGATTTGGCCCGGATAGCTGAAGAGGGACGACGGAAGGCGGAAGAGGAGCGGAATGGACTCCAGAGCACGGTGACGTACCTGGAGAGTGATCTCAGTGTCGCCAACGGGAAGATCGTGGAGGCCACCTCCTTGGTCTGGAACCTGCAAGAGTTGGTGGCCCAGCCGGCGGATACGGTGATCAAAGCGAAACTGTTTTCCGCCCGGCTGATGACGGAAGGGCACGTCACCGGATCGAAAGTCATCACCATCTTGGTGGATTATCAGGCCAAGATGGAAGGGGTGCTGAAAGAGATGAGGGCCTTAATAGGGGCTCTCAATCCGGAGTTGGGGGAAGGACTGTCGAGCTTGCTCAACCAGCAGGTGTTTACGGACTTCAGCCCCGGTGCGCAAGGACGGATGTCGACGGATCGAAAACTACTCGGAAACTCGCCGGTCGTGAAGAACCTCGGCGAGCTCGGATCGGATCCGAATGCGGCCGGACCGTCCAACACACCTACGGATCCGCAAGAGAAGAGGGCATCACCACGGCTTGACCTGGAGATCCGGATGAAGGCCCTGGCGAATCCGGCCAGGGAGAATCCGGAGAAGTTCGCCCACATGAACGAGCCAGACAGGGTTCCGGGTAAGGATCCGCGCAGCAAGACAGTCATCTTGGATGACTCGGACAGGGAAGATAATCCGCCCCTCACCATCCGTGATGAAGTTAGGGGGCAGGGCGGATTTCAGGGAGTAGAGCATTCAGAAAGCTCCGAGGCGGATTCGGAGGAGACTTCGACGGAAGACAGCGGAACGCCACCGGTTCCGATTCAGAAGAGGCAGACCCGATCCGCCACCAAGAAGGCCCCCCCTCCCAAGGCAGCAACGCGAAGAAGTTCAGTTCCGCCCGTGGGCGCGACATCGAAGCGGGCGCGTAAGTAGGATAAGGTTTGAGTAGTTAGGTAGGCTTTTGAGATTTTGGGACGGAAGTTTCCTGGACGGATTTCCCGGATGTGGGCCCCGATCCGGAACTTTAGGGACAACTGACCGAACCTTTCCGGATAATCCGGTTGGGCTCCGATTGGTTGTTTCGGATTTTCTTTTGCCTTGTTGGCATTCCGTTTCTGTTTTTAGGCTTTGACTTTCATTGTTATTTGGGCTTTTAAGGGGCAGGCAAGTTAGTTGGCCTGTCATTCCCTCCTAGTGCATATTCTACTGTATTTTCATTCCCTTCTTTAATTTGAGCCGGCGGATGGACATTCTAGCTCTGACTTGCGTTTGAGTCTCTTCTTGGTGTGTTCATTGAAGTGTTGAGAGGCAAGAGGGAAGGGTGAGGAGGAATCCGGATTCTGAGGCACTTGAAATCCGAACTGAGTGACCAACTTCCGAGGGTTAGGATCTTGAATCGTGAGTTTGAGCGTGGAACCTTTAATTCACCGGAGCGGTGATCCGATGTGAGTCCAGGAGTGACGAGGAGGAGGTTCCGGAACCGCAGGGGCGGATTCGTGCGGAGTTAAGCAGCCGCCATAGGAAAGTTCCGTCCATCGGAAGGTCTGCCAAACACTGAGTCGATCCGAAGAACTAGGAAAATATGTCCTTTCGGGTCTAGGGGTTTTCGAATCTGTCGTTGTAGTAAGGGCAAGTGAATTAGTCCTGAGTGACCTGCTAACCGGATTGGCCTAAGAGCTATCCGGGAAGTTGTGAGGATCCGAATCCGGCCCTAATACAACATCGGATATATTTTGGTATTGTCATGTATTTTTGTTTGAGAGAAGAGAGCGTGAGGTGTACGAGTGGTAAGTCCCTACCCCTCTAAAGATCAAGAGAGGACTCCCTGAGGGTAAAACAGGGGTATCAAAAACCAATTATTGAGTGACGGAACCGGATTCCGGATTGGGACGGATCCGGGTGAAGGAGAAATCCGGATCCGAGAAAGGAATCCGGTCATAGTTGAGAGACGGATTCAGAAAGAAAAGACGGATCTTGAAAAACAGTCTGGAAGATAAGTTGGTATTCCGGATTAAGAGTAGTAACTTGGGGTGTTTTGATCCGAGAAACCTAGAAACCGGAAAACGCAACTATTAGTAACGTCTGGAATCTCCTGGGACGATATTCCGTGTCATATTATCACGTTTGGGTGTGATAAAGGTGCTTTCTGCTAGACTGCGCGTACGACAGGCTTCAACAGTTGCACTAAAACAAAAATCAAGTGAAGATCATGCCTACCCCACATTGTCTAGCAACGACGCTAGCGTGCGAGCGTGGAGCGGCGAGCCTGTGAGCGGGAAGCCTCCAAACCAGATATTTTCAAATTTTTTGGGTAAAATTACTTTTTTTCATTTTTTTTTTCAAAATTCTAATTTTTTTTCCATTTGTTCTTCAATTTAAGACCTATGACCGTGTGACCTATTACCACGTCACCAATGATCATGACCTATGATCGTGTCACCTATGACAATCATTTCTGTGAAATTTTAGTTTTTTTTGTTTAAAGTTTAATTTGATGAAGACAGAGGCCTTCAAAGTTTATCATACGTATTTTAGGATTTAGTTTCTCGACACTCTAAAAATTGTCAAACACTTGTATTGAAGCTATATCCTAGTGATACTTTATGCCAAAATATAAAGCTAATTTTGTGTCCTTCTTAGTCTCATGATTGCCCCTACGTCATCATTTTTCAAATTTAAATACCATACCTGTACTATTGTATACGTGCTTTATCTACACATGCTTCAGTTGGTATTTTCAACAAAATGTCAAAGAACCGAAGGGAATATAATTCTCCACATGATGACGGAGAAAGGCTATTCCCCCACACGGTCCTTTGCCATGTATGACCATCGAAGAAGACAACTCTTATAGTAGCGCGTTGTAGAATGGCAATTGTTATGGGACATATGAATATGAACCCTGGAATTTGAGTCTTGTCACTCTTCCTCATTTTCAGGGTTCATGAATACTCTTCGCTCACATACAAGCATAGTGGCATCAACACTTTCTAATACTTTTGTAATATGAGGAAATGAATTTCAAACAGCAATTATAATATATATTTATAAATGAAATTGAAAAACATAAACATATCTAGCCATACCTATTCTGGAATTGCAATAATTCCTGCTCGAACTAGAAGTACCTTCAATTCATTGAAGCTACAACTTGGTGCATGAATGAATTTGTCTTCGTGGACATCCATCTTGCAAAAGTACCTGTACAAATAGTACAAGTGCTTGCAGTTCACGTACTGTTGTCGACCACCAATAGCTGAAACAACCATATTCACAAAGTCTGGACATGTACACGTTGGAAACATTCCTATTGTAACTCGATATGCATTCCTGTTAGAATCTGACCCTGTCTCGAGTACTACAATTGCACCAAGTCCTGGAAAAGGGAGCAAAGTCACCTCTAGAATTTGGCCTCTGACATTGCCCGCACTTTCCCACTTATTCCGTTGTTCGGTGGTTGGTGCATTTGCAACCCTTCGAATGGTACGGTTATTCCTCACTATTGGATATGCGTTAGGGTTCTTCGGTGAAGGGTGGTCATACAAAGCAGTGGTGAAAATCTTTGACATGGTGAACAATCGACGTGGTGACAATATTGGCCGTGCTTGTAGGTGAAATCCAGCATGCTGCAACAACAATGTCTCTTCACGACTGAGGTTTGTTCCAGTGAGAATAGGCCAAACCTCTCGTATCTCGGGCCAATCAATAACCCACTTCCGTTTAGAACCCTTCACACAACGTTCAATGTCATCCCAACAAAACCAAAAGTCAACTACCACTTCTCATTTACTACCATATTCTTCTTTTCTTCCGCGGTAGGTTGGCGCTGGAGTTCCCTTCTTTCCCCTTGAAATTTTAGTTGTGCACTTGATGTTTGAGGTCTTTTGTTGAGCTTGACATCTTGCATTTGATTTGTGGTTGATTCTTGCAATATGCCATTTGGATGTGTCGCAATCACTCTCAAATGCAATTGGAACATATGTTGAAGTATTCGCCTCAGATTCTTTAGTCTTGTCCTACAAAGAAGGTGAAGAAGTTGTCGTAGACCTTGTTCTAACACGAGGTTGAGAGAAATTCATTTTGTCCGGTCTATGTGAATCACCTGCATCACCAATGGGGACATCTAACTTCCTCTTCATGCTCCCAAATATTTCTTCTCCTTCTAAGTGCGATATTCTTGTTCCCACACCTTCTAATCCCGGCAAAGCATTCAACGCATCTGCAATTTTTTTGGGATCTCCACTCCTCCTAGCAGCTCTGAGTTTCAACTCTCCTTTTGAGGGACTTGAGCCCGATGCATGGCCTTTCAAGTATGCTCTGTAATTTGTCATTTGCATCCAAGCACGGATACTGTCATCACATGTTGCATCAAATAAGTTGTTCCCTCGATTTCCCGACATTTGCAGCCACTTGTTATGTACCGTTTCAGATAGGTTACATGATGGTAAGTCCAGCATCTCCTCCAAACTCAATTTCTAGGAAAGCCAGAGAACTCAAAAGAAGTTAGTCTTGTATACTTCAAATAAATCAAGCTTCTTTGCATGTATCTACTTGTACGTATTCAATATACATTCTAACATTGTATACGACTAGCAATGACTTCATCAATAGGGTTAATATATGGAAAACTACATAATGAAGAATATATCATTAATCCAGATTGTTAGTCCAAGAGATTAAATGCCTTTCAATTTTTTCATTTCATCCAGAAATTCTTAATGTAAATCTCAAATTTGGGGGGTCCACCTAAAACCATTAATATATCCGTCGGATCCGAGTGATGTAATTACAATATTACTTGGACCCCCTCGTTTTCAAACATGGGAAGGAAAAATTGAAAAAATCTGAAAAAACCCAAAAAAAAAATTGGATGTATTCACTACCACTTCATTCTTATTATACATTAAACTGAACTTTCTATTAGAGAATTTTTCATTTCATCTATAAGAATTACATAACTTGACATCAAAAATTCAACGCACCATGTCCATGAAGCCTCCCCACTACCGATATCAAAAATGCCAAAAAGCCAGCCAATGACCTAAGTCACGAAGTGCATCTTCAGTTGCAGCTCCCGATGATAGCCACCATGAACGTATTGCCAAGTAACATGTCTCTGCTTGGTCCATATTCTTCGAATCTTTGTATTGCTTGCATAACGAAATATGTTGTTGTTGGAATGCCTCTTTGATGTACTTCTGTGTATGTCTATGGAGAGAGGTACTCCAATGCAGCAAACATGTTCTTTCACGATTCTCCATTGCAACATTGGCAGAACCGCTACCATACACAATGCGAACTGCATTCTAATTGGCCATGGCACTATCTGCCATAAATCCCTTGAAATTCGGATTAGGCACCCCATGTTGAAGCATTACCGCGTTTAAACTTCGCCAAAATTGTACTTGAACCTCGGTGTCTTCAGATTGCATATCACAAATAGCTACAATCATCACCTTCTTGTACTCCGTATCATACATGTGGCAAGCCATTGTGGTCCACTCCTTCACGCGCTTCACGTGGTCAAACATCAACCAAGCATTCTGCAGATCACTTCCCCCTTGCATGCGCTTCACAAGGTCTACTCCACTCCCAGGCCCCTCTGTAAGCATTTTAAAAATGTAGACCTTTTCTTTACCTTGTCCTGGAAAGACGCTGTCGTGTATGAATTCGAACTTCGACTCTTTCTTCATGGTCATAATGTTGTCAATTACTCCTCCACGATTGTTTGAACGGAAAGAAGAGATAACGTTGCGGATACTTGGACTACTCAGGTACTGGAAGCGATCCATAACCTCTTCCATTTCCTCCTCCTTCAACATCTCCTTCTTGCCCACTCCATTGTGAAACAAGTAGTTTGTTAAGAAGTCTTTACTAGTTGAAAGAGCAATAGCAGAGTTTGTAGCCAAGGGTGTCTTTGCCACTTGCTCCGCTATAAGTCCGCAAATCTTTTCAGTAGAATCTCTGTACATGCCCTTAGCAACAGGGTGCCTGTGCTCTCCAAAGTGAATTGCTGCTCTACTCACTTCTGGCTTATTACTGTATACGTAATATATCCTAGCTGGGCATGCGCTAAGACACATAGGTGAAGTTTTGCAAACCTTGCATACTAGAGTTGAGTCTACAGGTGTACACTCTCCCAGAGTAAAAGGGAATACAGTATATCCAGTCCACTCTGTCTCATTTTTCTTTGAAGTTCTCTTCAGATAATCACAATTTGCATTCTCACAAGAAAGATGTCCAGCACAGAATGACTTACGGAATTTCAGGTTGTCGGAGTTGTGAATGTTTGTAGTCATCACTTTACACCACGAATGTCCGTCGTATCGCTTATCCATCCCCTCCAAATTGCGGGCCCCTGATGAAGAAGAAGATGAGCGGCATGGTGGCAATTCAAAGATGACATCTCCATCAAAGACGGCGGGAAGAAATGGAACTTGCATGTGCTTGAAACTGCCCAGATCCATTGTTGACAACTCATTCCGAGAGCAGCGCATGGTACCTAGTCTCTTCAAACAATCCACTATGCTCTCTATGCTCACTACATGTGGATTGAAATGGGGGACCGTCGATGCCGATTTTGAAGGACTACTTGAAGGGATTGCGGATAGTGACTCAATTGTTTCCATCTTGCATGGTGCAAGCAGAACAGAACTAGCAGGATTCTCAAAACCAGAGTGAGGAGTTTCCCCATCAGAATCTGAAGACAACTCAATGATTGGATCTAATCTCTCTACTTTCACCGCACGAAGTGCTTTATGCTTCTCAAGAATTGGCGAAGCTTCCGGAGGTGGACTAAGTGCAATGCCCGATTTGGTACATGGCATATTCACTGTAGAATTATCTGACTGACAACTAAGGATTTCCAAGGACGCACTGAACATAGACAGTGGAAGCCCATACGCTCTATAGTTTCCTGGACCGAGGTACCAACAACGTATTCCATCCTCTACAGACACAACAACAGGGATGGACTCCTGGACTTCACCCGAATCTAGCATTTTTTTCTCTTCAACATATATGGAGGTCTGTATAAATTTGAATCGAACATGGAGAAGGTGGGAGGCCACTCTAGCGGGTTTACCATCTACTACTGGAAAAACCAAAGGAACTTCACGGCCATCTACTCTAATGTAAGCCATCCTGAAATCCAAAAGAGGGTTGTGAGAAAGAGAAGACTATGAATCCTTGGAACCACATGAGTTTGAAATGAACACAAGCATGACTACATTTGAACTTTGTCATGTCTAGAGATATAAAATCTTATCTATTTCTATTTCATCCAATTTTAGCCGCCACTGTGCTTTACATTCTTCATTTATTAGCAACCTTCTTATAGGGCCTAAAACATTGAAATAATTACTTCTGTAATATAATTAATTTAAAAGTACTTCTGACATACACGTTTGAAAAAGCAAACACCTCTATTCCACAAAATCCTTCAATATTGTATAATCTTAAGAAATTAAAACATAGCCACTAATGGTCTACAAGTCCTTCTCTAATGAAATTTAATTCTCTGTGTGGAGGCGGCTGTCATAGCCCATTATTACTGTAGAATCTGACATGTTAGCGGTCATTTCAATAGACGGCAAACTCACTTTTTTGAATTGCAGAAATTAAGGCTTCAGGGTGAAGAAACTGACAATGACAAAACTGTCAAGTCCAAATCCTCCAATAAGTTTTTGCCGGCACCGCCCATAGTACATCATTCAACCCAGGTAACACTGTACTCCCACGCGCGTCATTACTCCATATGAGGAAAAAGCGGCTAACCCTAACCTTCTACTTACACCATAAGAAGGAGGAACCTTGGCTCCAAACATATTCTTATCAATTGCTTGTGCAAGTGCGGGAGAGTGCGGGAGAGTGCGGGAGTTGTGATGTTCTAGCTTCTGACTTCATGCTTGTAGAGAATAGTAGAGATTTCTTGGGTAGTACGAATCATAGAAGAAGAAAGAGGAAGCGAAGTGCATTCTATTTCTCATCCTCTCGGGCTTTAAGACGATCTAGAATGACAAGAGGGAGAAGAGGGCCATCTAAGTTAGCACACGCAGCAGAAGATCTTCGGAGATCCCTTCGCTTCGAAGGAGAGAGCACTGGTGGGGAGGAGGAGGACCAGATCCACGACGGTGAAGCAGTCCAGGAGATGTACGAAGCCAATACCAATATTGAGGCAGGTGGAACAGCACAGAGTTACAGAACTGTAAGATCCGCTAGAAAATTTCTTTACTTTAGTGTTGCCTCTTCAATTTTGTTATCTCCGCAACTTTTGGAAGAGTGTCACGGTATTTTATATCTTCCAGAATTTTGATGTACGCATCTCAATTAGATTATTGAAGGCGGAATAGGAATTTGAAGGGTGTAATGTATACACTTTCACTACTTATGAGAGAGATATCTTATGTCGAGAGCTAAGAATTCAGTGTACAAAGCTTAGCCTTTTCGTTGAGGATCTGTAAGATTCAATATTTCAAGATGCTCTTAATAGACTACCATATACGATTTTCTTTTCATTTTGAGCTTGGCTATAGTATTGACGTATTCAAAAGTATCCAAACCTATACCAACCTTAATTCAAGACAAAGAGGACAAATAACCGACAAAGGAACAACTAGATTAAAGAATAACCAAAATTTAATCATTCACCACTAAATATATAGCTGTTAGAGGCACAAAAAAAATCATTAACATCAATAGGAAATCTTTTCTTGACCAAAAAATGAAGAATGATTATGCATTAATTAAATTCTACTTAAAAGTTGATTTTGATATTCCATCATCTGTATTGACAATGCCATTAAAAAATTAAATTTGAAAACTGGATTACCTCATGACGAATAAGAAATTGACACGCATTCGTTCTGACGTGGCACAAGGAGGACAAAAATTGGACTCATATGGGTCCTGCCCTGTTACTGCGTGCCACGTCAGCAGTGACAGGCCACGTCACGGCACCTCCGTATTATCACCTCGTAATATCACATTATCATGCGGCTGCTTCAGTCTGTCAAAAAGTGCCTCGGGAGGTCCGTTGAGAATCTGCAGATTTAGAAAACTAAAATCTCGGGAGGCTTGCGGCGCGCGGAGAGACCAGGAGCAAAGAATACAGATCGACATGGGATCCTCGCCTTCGCGGATCACCCGCGGCGCGTATCCACCTCGCATTCGGAGAGAATGTTTCGGATTTCTTATCCTGACAGGGAATGTTGCCATTCTGGTGCCTGCCTGGCATGCAAGGCTTTCGCTTACAAGGCTCCTGACCTCGAGAAACTGATCCACTTCGGAGCTGGATTCTGAGCGTCGGAGGACCTGTGCTCTCATTTTCACTTCCATGCGCATGTTTGAGATTCTTCTGCTTCTACTCAGGACACAAGGATGACACGAACTACTCGAAGCCGGGCGCGGGAGGGCTCATCGACGCCACCAACTCCAGCTGCAAGAAGGAAACTGCAGAAGAGCTCCAAGGTTAAACTCAACTCATTTTGTTTCTCACCTACGCAAGTGCTCGGTCATGTCGAAGGAATCCTCTGATTTCCTGGTCTTCCTACGATAGGATACAAGGTCGGCGTCTTTAGTTTTGTGTTTGGAGTTCTTTAGTTCTTGGTTGCAAAGTCCCAGACTTCCACAACAGGTTGGACAAGAGAATCCAGTAGTTGCGTCGATGTACACGGGATCACTCCGAACCAGGTTCCGACGGTTGGTGTCGTTGTTCTGTCATCAAGAATTTAAAAAAAATCCCCGCAGGGTTGCTTACTTTGGGGGTCCAAACTTTGGCAGTCCAAGGTAGCTCGGATCCAAGCTACCTCGGACTGCCAAAGTCTGGACCCCCGAAGAATGCAACCCTACGGGGATTTTTTGTTTCTTTTTTCAAAATTTCATTCATGAAACCAGGTCATGCTAGGATTTCAATGATGATCTCAGGCAGGCAGGAGTTTTGTCGATGCACAATCTCATTTTGATAACTAGCTCCTATTTACAGAAGTTTTGGACGTCAAATGCGAGTTGCAGACCTCTTATCACGATCATTTTTAAGTTTGAAAGTGGGATTTTGGAAGTTCGGTTATGATCTATAGATCTAAAAATGAAGATACGTTAAGAGTATTGAACTCTAGTTTTCATGTATTGCATGTGGGAGAAGGATCTCCAGCCGTCAAATGATGGTGATCCTGGGGTCTCCATGATCGTAGCCTGGTGACCGTCGGATCCGTCGGTCACCCGGCCACGATCATGGGGACCCCAGGATCTCCATCATCTAACGGCTATAATTTTTTTTTAAATTTAAAAAAAAAATTTCATTAATTTTTTTAAAAATTTTTTCATTAATTTTTTCATTAATTTTTTTTTCATTAATTTTAAATCGAAATTAATATTTTGATTTATATATATATATGCTGTATTTTTTAGATATTTTTTAAGAAAAAAAAAATGAAAATAATTTTTTTTAATTAGTTAAGCCTTTACAGGCGTCTGATACTTGAGACCGTGAGGTCTTCAAGATCGTGGCCTGGTGACCGTCGGATCCGACGGT
This sequence comes from Thuidium tamariscinum, assembly GCA_947034885.2. NCBI lineage: Eukaryota > Viridiplantae > Streptophyta > Bryopsida > Hypnales > Thuidiaceae > Thuidium > Thuidium tamariscinum. The sequence continues at coordinate 29,651,890 of OX344753.2, read as the reverse complement.
CACCGGGCCCCGATCTTGGAGACCTCACGGTCTCAAGTACCAGACTCCAAAATTTAATAAAATATTTTTTTTTTTTGGAAAAAATGAAATTTTGGTTAATTTTACAATGATTTCAACGAATTAGCGGAATTCAAAGATTCTTCATTTACTAAAAATTTTCGATTTTATAGATTTTGGAATTGTAGTATGTTAATGAATTTTGAATGTTCTTGATTAGAAATGCCTTCGCTTGAAGTCTTTCATATATTTTTATTGTTATTGTTCCAAAGTATATGGCTAACTAGACTAAATTTCATGGTGCCAATAAAGAATGTAGAATGAATCAAAGTCCAAGATGATGGGAGTCTTGTCTTTGGAATGATGGGAGTCTTGTCTTTAGTGCTATAAAACCCTGAGATCATCTATCTCTTAGTAATGGGCTTCTATACTTTCAAGTGTGTCCATGAATGACTTCCAATTTGTTCTATCTTTATGTATTTTCTAAGTAAATTAATTTTTTTGGGACTGTGATTTTGAAAACAGGAAGGACGTGAAGAAGGGGCCTCTTCACCTTTAGCACCAGTTGACAGTGCCTTGGTGACTCATGGAGCGGGTCCATCCCAGTTCCCTGCACGAGTGAATCGAAATGTTGATGTTTCAAGTGACTCCGAAGAGGACACACAAGCTCCATGTGAAGACTTGGTAAGTTTTGATGACATCATGGATGCAGCATCGCAAGCAGCAGATGCCTTTGAGAGTTCAGTGACGAGTCGAGTGAGTGACATCAGGGCTCGCAGTAAATGACATTTTGCAAGGCAATTAGAGATTCTGTATAAGAGAGGAAGATTCACGTCTCTAGAGAGCTTTGACACTGAGTATAGCTCAGAGTCACAAACCTCTATCACAGTAGATGGTCCACCACAACAAGAGTTTTGTATGTGTACTCATAGTGGTCCTACAGGTCCACAGGAGCCAATGTTCATCTACTTGAGCTCAGACTCAGAAGGGGATATAGAGATAGACTAAGTGGATTTAGCTTTATTTTAAACTATACATATTTTATATAAAACCCTATTGAAATTTTATAAATTACTAAAGTTTTCTTTATGTATACTTTCAAAGAATATAGGTTTCCATTGGATCTTGAATTGACTTAGATTTTGACTCCTCACATTTAGATTTGTAGACATTGATTTCTTTTTTGATTTTGCAGATGGATGTGTCACCAGTCAACCTTTCTCAAGAAGACACTATTCTTGAGACTCCAAACACGGAAGAGACAATTCAACAAGAGATTTCAAGTGTACCCAAGGATTCTAAGGAGGGACAAGATGTGTTGGAGCAAGATGTGTTGTATGACTTCATAGCAGAAGAGGACAAGGACTTGTTGGAGGATGATTTGCGACAGTTCCAAAAAGGGGATTCCGTGAACACAATAGCAAGCCTAAGAATGAAGCCGGATCACTTATTCCGGCTTCAAATTCCTTTGTGTCGAATGGTGTCTATGCCGATGGTGAGACCTACCCTTTCTTCTGATTTGGAATTGCTCGAGTACGAGTTTGCAGTTGGTTACCATGAGGGTGCAACAGTTTTTTATGTGACTACAACAAACGAAGCTGGGGAGAGCTCCGAGTTCACCGAAGAAGAGATGGACAAGTGGGATCCATTTTGGAAAGAAAAAAACAGTACATTCATTGCCCATTTGGAGTCGAAGCCGGAGTTGAGGTTCTTAAGGAACCTGAAGTTCTATGTTTGTGACGGTAACCACCGTCTCATCTCATGGATGAACTACATTTCCAGGAGACACTCCAATGACAGGAAATGGCATTATTGTGTGGATTCAATTGTCTTGGAGACAAAGGGCAGAATCGAGCTTACCATGCATGTCATGCATGACATTAACAAGTATGGAATACCCTAAACCCTCAATTTCTATGCTTTCAATTCATAATTTAGTAGAAATCTCAAAATATGGATTCACGATGAACACAACATTGAGAAACTTGTTTTGTATGACAGATCAACGGAAGGCTCTCATGTGAAGACGAATATGATTCACAACATATACCAGGTTCAGAAGTATGGGTTGTTACCTATTGGACGATTCAATGAGATGTTGAGGCCGTCAGAGTTGAAGCGGTGTGGACTACCGAAAACCAAGAAGACGTGGTATTCTATGCCACAAGAGGTCTTCACTTCCTTTATTTTCCGGGTGAGATATTCCTTTCCCATGTTTCTTAATTTTCATTTGACTAATGTTTTCTATTAATTTTTGAGGTACTAATTTCAAGTCATTTAGGAACTTGATTTTCTCAGCAAGAAATATCTCAAGCCATTGACGCAGCTGCTCGCAAATACAATGAGGTCACTCCAGAGGGCAAGAACACTGCGGAAGGTCTTGCACAAGCAATGAGAGATGGGGCAAAAGAGAAGACTGGAAAGTTGAACTCGAAGATGTCCAAATTGTTAGTGGTGGCAAATCTAGCTAATACGCCTGGATTTTTGGAAGAAGTAAGTAATTTCTCCATTTCATAATAAAATGAGAAATGTCACTTGAAAATCCCATACAAATCTAATTTTTTTTTCTCTGGTGTAGGTGGAGAAGCATTGGATCTCAAATGAGATTCCTGAGATGACCTTGGAGAAGTTGCAGATGGTTGCAATATGCAATACGACTCCGGCTCATAAAATCAAGTTCTTGAAGTGGTGGAATTCTTCCATCCTTTCACGGGAGTCAAGGCGTTTCCCACCGAAACCAGTATCTGAATTACTACTTGATCCATTTCTAAACCGATGTGTCTGGTATGCTGGGGTAAGCACTTCTTATCACCACATGCTACATTCTTGAAATTCGATTTGAGAAAGGCATTCTTATAAATGTTTGAGTATTGAAATTGAACCACTATTGTTTGCTTAGAATGGTTTATAATTTGTTTATCAATTACAACAGATTGAGGATGCTGCACTTGAATACTTTGAGGCGGTGGTAAGCCAAGACAACATTCCTATCAACATGAAGCTTCCCTCAAAGCCCGAGACGTTAGTGGACTATTTGGAAGGATGGAGGAGGAAGATTTGGGATCAAGGTTTCATGGTACAGTTGAGAGGAGCTAACTACTTCAAGAAAAGTGACAACTTCCACACTTTTGAGGGGGCCAATCATGCTGTGCGTAGGGTTCTCTTTCCGTGAGTTCTTCCTAATAATTAATTGTCTTCATTCCTACTTATTGCACAACTCTCTGAATTTCAACTTTTTTGTGCTACTTATTTTTTTTTTTCCGTGATGTTCAATATTTTGGGGGTCCCAGCGGTACCTCTTGGACATCCGTCGGATCCGCCGGATGTCCAAGAGGTACCTCTGGGACCCCCCAATTTCCATCACTGGAATTGAAATAACGACTTTTTAAATGAGATTTTTTTTTGGGTTCAAATGTGGTTTCTTTTTGTTTTGCTTGTAGATTGTATCTTTATCATTGTTTGTCTTCCAAGCTTCTATTACTTACCACATCATTGCTCATGGCAGGTACTTCAAGTATGAGCTAGAAGCAAAAGGTGCCATTGAGAAAGCAGACCTTCCTCCATTTCTATCTGGATTTCTTGACCGCAACTCATCGGATTGCATGTTCATGGCGAATCAAATTCGCACATTCACCACGGCTCATCTTAGTGGTGGGGGGTGGTACCTTGATTGCCTTATTTCTTATACACATCCGTCTAAGGTAGAGCTGCGGAATTCTTTGGAGGGAATTGGCACCGTGACCATGGAGGTTGATGAGTTTGTTGGCCTCACTGAGAAGCAGAGGCAAAAGGCCATTGCAAGGAGGAAGACTAATGATAGAAGAAAAGCTGCTCGCATTCAGTTGGCTTTGGAGAACAAGGAGAAGAAAGAAGCCGAGTGTCTTGCAAAGTTAGAGGAGAAGGAGAAGGAGAAGGAACGGGCAAAAGGGAAGAAAGTAGTAGATGGCAGTGGCGCTCCAGCCTCATCAGCATTGGATGAAGGTTCTCAGATGCAAGGTGCATCTCAGGGAGGATTGAAGAGGAAGGCGGTACTTCCTGACTTTACGAAAGAAGTCATCACTCAAGGGACCCAAGTCATTGCCCTTGGTGATGATGATGATGTCACCTCCGAGGAGTTACTATTGGGTGTCTCCATTGGAGAAGTGGTAGACAATGAAGGTGTACGGGGATCAAATTGTTACACCGAGGTCATGGAGTTTCTGCGGAAGGTAATCTTTGTCATTGTCACTGTATTGTGCAGTTCAATTGGATCAAGAAAAGAGTATTATTTTGTATTTCTATTCATCAAATTCTCATATATTGAAGAAATGAACTTGCAGATGGTGGTAGGAAAAGCAAGAGTTTATGGTGGGGTTGTCAATTGGCATCCAGGAGTTGATCTTATGATATTTGACTACCAAGAGAACTTGCCTGTACCAGACATTGGGGGCTCCAAGCACATTCCTTATTGGAACGCAGATAAGGAGTATTTTACCATCTTTCAAGCTTTTGCATTTGCAGACAAGCATTTGCAGGACGACGGCTGCATTGTTGTGTTCCATTCTTGGGGCCAAGACTTCTTGGAAACCATTGCAGGACTTCTTCAAGAGTACCCAAACATCAGGAAGATGAAAGAGTGGATGGGCATGAACCGCATGCACCTTACATCAGCAGTTCAACCAGATCAAACGGTATTACTTTCTTAATGTTTGAAAATATTCATTAGAAGATGAATTAGTTACTTTTTTTGTTACTTATTCTCATGTCAGTTTTGCTTGTGCTTGCAGACTTTGAAGTTTGGCATTACACTGTTTGTCAAGCATCTAGGAGATCGAGGGAAATCAAATTTTCAGTTCAGGCGTTCTCAAACTATGCTGAAAGCCAAGGTAGACCTCCGTCGCGATGACCTGCTCATGAATTACACAACGGAGGACACCATGCTGATGAATGATATGGATCGAATGGCTTGGCGCGGAGCTCGAGAGAAGGACGCCCGCTTCATTCAGTTCATCATCGAAGGCACCACTGATGAAGGAGACATAGTACTTGATTGTACTGCATCTACAGGTGAGTTCTGATTTCTTGAATGTCTTGAAACCATCTCTACTTTATGTAGTCAATGATTACAAAAATGATTCACCTTCTGGTTTGTGGTAGGTGCATCTATTACTGTATGCCGTGCAACGGGGCGTCATATTGTTGCGTTGGAAGAAGACAAGAGGATTTTTCAACACATCCTCTTGCCAATGAAGAAGGTAGATGCTCCAGTGATCATGGCTCCAAGTTCAAAGGCAGCACCTGTGGTTTTATCACAAGATCAAGATGTTGTTGTGATTGTGCCTCGGAAGTTCGTTCGGCGCCCTAAACCCTGTAAGTAAGTTTTTTTATATATCCATTTTCTATTTTCATTGTAGTTGGAATGTTTCATTTATCTAACAATGCATTTGGTGCATATGTAGCAACGACGGAGTAATCATGGAGGACGAAGTGAAGAAGAGACAAAGACTCATCTCAAGCCCGGAGAAGCCGTTCGATCTTCCAATCTATGTAGAGCAATTAGCATCAGCGTTTGCTGAGTTTGGTACTTCTAAATCCAAAAAACGCAAACCTTCTTACGCTCTAAATGTCTTACAATTCATAGATGGATCAGCGTCTGAGGGTAGAGAGACTTTAGAGTCTTCTAGTGACATGGATTCTGCGACAGAGTCTACTGCAAATTAGACTCATGGAATTGACATATTTTATGAGTCAAACCAGTATGTTTTGATTTTTATTATGATTGGATTTGTGTGCTTTATGGCTATATATTGTTTGCTCTCATGGCTATATAGTATTTGCTTCTATTGCTATATACAGTTTTTTTTATGGCTATAAATTGTTTTTTATTTTTCTCTTCAATCTTGTTATTTGGAATTTTCTATTCAATTGAATATCAAGGAAATAGATCGTCACCTACAAATGGGTCTCAATGAAAAAAATGGGAAGTTAACATATACTCCCCTCCAAATGGATCTCAATGAAAAAAATGGGAAGCTGAACATATAGTCCCTTCCAAATGGTTATGTATGAATAAAAATGGCAAGTAAAATATACACTTTATCTTCCTTGAAATACAATATATTTTCACTAAATATAAATTGAAGAACCCTAAACCAACTCGAACCAAAGACATAATAAATTTGGTGTTGAATAAAGAACTTTAAATCCAACACAAATTCATTATTACAAGCTCTTTTGACGAACTTAAGGTTTCTGCGGGAGGAAATATCCAAAATTCCAAATAACCCTCCAAAAGCAGTATACACTATTCAAAACCACGGTCATAGGTAAATCCACGGTTACAGATCCTCATCCACTTTTTTGGCCAAAAAAAGTTCCTACTCACAAGCTCACAGGCTCACAGGCTCACGCTCCTAGGCTCACACGCTAGCAACCCTGCATTGTCTAGTCCATGACATGTCTCACAGTAATTGCACAATCCTCGAATTTAGGGTCATTGCAAGAAACACCTACCAAAAAGTGTAGCGTTTTGCAACGTAGTCTTTTTTTTTTCGGGAGTACTTTAAAATTAGAAAAACAAGTTTTAAAAAAAGTGAAAAATATGTTTCATGTATAAACCTTTAAGAAGAATATACCCTAGAAAGGAAAAGTATAGGAAAAATCTCTAAGTAGGAAATCCAGAAAAGTGCAAAATCTCATGAAAATTAGTATTTCGACATTTTAATTTGTAAAAAATAGGAAAATCAATTTTAAGAAAAACTAAAAATTGGCCATTTGAGGAAAGTTGATTTTGATGAGATTTGACCAAAAGTTCGATCTTAGAACCATTACCATTGTTCAAAAATTGTGTGCCAAAAAAATAAATTTGTACTCATGTGGAGGACATAAAAAAACATATTTTTAAATTTTTTTTGGAATTTGTAGGTTTTACACCTATGCAAATAGACCATGAAAGTTTCGTCATCAAATCATTAAATTTAGACACTGCGAACGTAATGATAACCATAAACGTAATTTTGTGACGCTCAACGAAAATGTTTTTTAAATATAAAATGATTTTTTTTAATTTTTGAAAAATAAGGGATCTAATAAACTTCAAGTTAGGTATGTTCAATAAAAATTTCATTTTCATTGAACTTAATCTCCAAAAGCTATTGTAGACAACAAAAAAGTGGTTCAAATTGTGACATGAAATAGGACAGGTGTTTCTTGCAATGACCCTTTATTGCTAGCCGCCAAATCCGCTGCCCATCATCACGCCTTAGACTAGCTGCGTGCACCTAACTAGAACATCTTCAACCCCTGGAACTTTCTCATTTCCATCTCAATGTGCGCGTCGAACTGAAGAGAGTGCCAGACACAACTCCCTGCCCAGCTTGACGACGCTTGTACGCAAGGCGCTGCGGAATTGAGTGTGGATTGGCATTGTGTACACGTTGTAATTGGACGAACTTGTGTCACGATTATCAAGCAAGGCAGAGGTCTCCGATGGAGAGTGCACTTACCGACTTTGATAGATGAGGCAATGGAGAGTCCGCCTCCAGAAAAATGTGCGTACGAGCTCTGGAGGGACCAGAATGTCGCTGAAGTGCAGAAGGCGTTGGAGCCCTCTTTGGCGGCGCGTGCGGTCTTGTAAGTGATACACTCGATCGCCTTCAAGTGTAGTTAGTTGTCCTCTGCTTAGCCATTGAGCCTCAATGGCCAATTGATTGATGCTTCCAATGGGAGAGGTGCGTGTACACTCGCTCAAGTGCTCCTGAGGTCGAGAAAGTCTCAAAAGTCATGAAAGACTGTTGTGACTGTGGAGCACTTGCATGCTTAGCCGTTGCCTAACTTAGATGAAGGAGGCACGAATCCCGAGATGCAAAGGCGGCGCCAGCCTAGGGTTTTTCTTGTGGAACGTAGTGCATTGGGCCCTTCAGTACAAGGCACATTTCCATAGTCTTTTTGTAGTTACATTTAAGTCATATGGAATATCTCCAATCTGGGTCGCAACTGAGTTTGAGTCATTTTGAAGTCGCATAGGAGTCTGCTACAAGTCGCGTAGAAGTGGTGGGTCAGAAATGGACTATAATTACTACCAGCCATGTAGGATGCGTGTGCGTAAGCGGCTCCTTCAACTTACTAAAGTGGGAAACCCTAGGCATTGTTCTCTTTTCACTTCGTCTCGATTGTCGCGCCTTCCGTACACCTTGATGCGCCATGACTATTGTGCTTGTCATTTGAGATCAGTGCATCTTCATGTTCTTAGCGTGAGAGGTGCAGATCCGTTGTTTAGTGGGAGTGTGGCGGCGCAGGGACAAGAAACTAGCGGAAGAAAACCCCCCTCGGACTTCTGATCGTGCGAAGAAGGACTCGGGACCTGTGCGGAGGAGCTCCAGGCGGCGAGGCCTTCGAGGACAGATCGCGAGGCAGGCGCGCGAAGGAGAGCAGGTCGGAGACAAACGAGGAGAGGACCACACCATGAGCAGCGCGCATGATTCTTCGTCGAAGGCAACAAAGTCCGATGACGAGGCCATCGCCACAGGTATGATGAATCTGCTAATTGCTTGTAACCATCTTGCGCGGCAATGCAGCTCGGAGCCACCTGCCGCAGGTACTTGGCACCACGCTTTCTGTATTGGGATTAGGGTTTAGAGTAATTTGTTGTTCCACTGCCTTTGTTTTTCACTTGTGTGGCAACCTAGAACTCACCTAAACAAGTTCTTAAGCAAAATACGGGAAGAGGGATCTATTCAATCCCCATTTTTTTTGTTGTTTCCTTAGTTTTTACGCACAATTAGGACCAAGACCGGAAACCGGAAAACCCAAGACCGAAAACCCGAAACTACGCTAAGGAACAGCGTAAGAAAACCCGGATTCCGCCCACCTAGCGACCGAGACCGGATAGGCAATGAGTGGCTACCGAGTCTAGAGATCGTCGGGAACTCTCCCACGTGACCAGACTGGTTTAAACCTAACGGTCAGTAATTAATGCTAGGAGGAAAGTATAAAACCAGGAGAGTAGGGCCAGGTCTTGCCACTTCCTTGCACGCAGTTCGAGAAAGGGGCTTCCGGCTAGAGAGGGAGTATTCGGTCTATAGACAGAGAGAAGGGATAGAGAAACTGTCAATCCGGTCTGGTGTAGAGTTGAGCGATTATCACAAAACCATCTGAGAGATTCTTGAGCGCTGAGGGTTTAGTCAAGTTGGACCGCGCCTAGATAGTATAGGCGTAAGGCGAGCGATGGCAAGTGAGGTGCAGGAGGGGATGATTCTAGCCTTCCGGAATATGAATCCGGTCATGCCAATTGATGTGCAACAGAAGCTGGAGTTGGAGGAAGACCTTAGGCAGATGGGCTGCGAGGGTTTCATGGCACGTCCCTAGAACCTGAAAGACGAGGCGATGGTGGAGGAGTTGCTGGACGGCCAGACCAACGAATGGAAGGGCACGGTCCGGGCGCTGCTAGGGGAGTGGAATGCGGCTATGTGGCGCAAGGTGTACGCCTTCGAGCAGGGCGGAGATGCGACGGGCACCCGGATGGATAAATTCCACCAGGGTAAGTTCCGAAGGCCCGCCAACCCAAAAGATGGATTCACGGTAGCAAAGTGTATATCAGCTAGGCACAAAAGGCTCCTACGGTTCATGATGGCTATCCTGAACCCGGATAGGCCAAGTAGAATCACAGTCACCGTAGCCAACACCATTTTTGGTGCACTATCGGGAGACCGGAAGATAGACTGGGGATTAGTCATGCGGGAACAGATGATTAAAATGGTGAATGGAATTGGGAAGTCAAAACCCTCTCCCATTTCACCATTCTTATTTCACTTGTACCACTCGTTAGACCTCCTAAGGGAGGGAGAGAGAGAGACTTATGAGGTGAGAGCCGCAATGATAGAATACCAGATAGAGGATCTGGAGGCCGACAAGGATCAGGACGATGAGGTCTTGGAGGAAGAGGGACAGGATGATCAGCAAGAGGAACGACAGGAGAGGAAGGAAGAACTAGAAGTAGGAGAAGGAAGTTTGCCGCTAGAAGCCTCTGTGTTGGCAAGAGAGACCCAAAGAGTGGATCCGGTCTGGGAACAGGATTCCTTGCTAAGGATCCTGCGAGACCTGGATGACTTTAGAAAACACCACCTAGAGGAGAGAGGGTTATTGCGGGGCATAAGCCAAGCCCTAGGCTCTATCCCTCCCTCCAAGATCATGGAGGTGTTGGGAGAATTAATTCAGGAGGCACATGATAGCCGGGATAGAGAGGAGGTACTCCGGCTGACGAACCAGGTCTCAGCCCTGAAGAAGGAGCTCCATCACACCCAGGAGGAGCTGGATGAAGAAAGACGCCTCACCACGCAGGCCCGGAACACACTCGGGGAGATCCGAGAGTTCATCACACATCCGGGCGAGGTTGTCAACAAGGCCATGCTATTCGACAAAAAGGTGTTGGAGGCAGGCAAGATGGTAGGTCCACAGATGCTCATCGCTCTGGTGGCCTACAATAAGAAGATGGAGGTAGTTCTGGAGAAGTGGCGAACGGTCGTCACGGAGGTCCAAACTAGCGCTACTCCGGTCTTAAGACCGGAGGTGCAGAAGACGGAGGTGGAACACCCGAAGGAACAACCCCCACCAGCTACTGATGAGGGAGAAGCCGGCGCATCCGAGCTAGCGAAAGAAGAGGTGATCCGGTCTGAAGTAGTGGTGAAAGTACCTTCCCCACAAACCCAGATCGAAGAGCCCCGGGTTTCTCAACCCGAGAAGACCAAGAAGCCGGAACCCGAGCCGATTGTGTTGAGGGAGATAATCCGGGGGACGACACCGCCAAGGGAGAAGACCAAGTTCATCACCTTGCTGGATGATTCTCCAAGCAAGTCATCACCCACGGTCGTCACACAACCGAAGACCGGAGGGGAAACAAAGGCGACGGTGCAGGTCCGCTCCATATTGAAGACCGGATCTGGATCCGGGTCACCAAGTAAGGGACCAGCCCAGACTGCCGAGAAAGTGGGAGAGCAGACCCCACAAAGCAAGATAGTGCACCACCCGCCCATCACCGGATTCAAGAAGAAGACCACGGAGACATCCAAGGTGAAGCGGAAGGCCCGGGATGAAGAGGACGAGGAGTCAGAAGAGGAAGATGAGGACTCGGAGGAAGAGACCGACTCCGGTGATGAGTCGGAACAGTACTCAGACGCAGATCAGGCACTGGCAGAGACCAAGCAGACCAGGGCCAAGGCGCGGGATAAGACCAAACCTAAACCCAAGCCCATCAAGATGTATCGGTCTCCGAAGAAGAAGCCATCCCGGAAAGGTGAATCGCCTGTCAAGAGGGCGAGGAAGTAGGGAAGCATTAACACCAGGTAGATAGGAAGGCGGTGTGAGTGCCCCTAACTCCACCCTTGAGCTAAGAGTTTTTTCACATGGGTCTTGTGTCTAATTGAGTTTTCTTTCTAATTGGGTGAAAAAGAAAGCCTTCCAAACAATGAACTCTTTTAGTCACGTCTTTTGAGTATTTCTAATCTAATTTCGTGGTTGTAATTCTTTCTATTCTATTCTAAAATTCACCCCAATGAGGGCATGAGGCCCTATTCTATTCTATTCTATCAAATGATGTTACCTAAACCTAATTCCAGGCATTTGGTAAAAAGAAACTTAGGCGTAAAACAATGAGAATGAAAATCAAATGTGAGCGGTTTACCTCCTCTGCGTAAATCTCCATGGTCCCGTCGTCAAACATCATCATGTGTAAATATTCCCCTGTAACCTCGCCATCGAAATCACCCCGACTCTCCATCTAATCCATTAATAATTCTCACGTTGTTGGTTAATTAATTCTATCCTGTTTTAAGAGAAACTAAATGTTATGTAGGGTTAATTTAATTGCGTAATCCTTTTAATTCCTACATTCCCGGTAATTAGGAACTACTACAATTAAATTAGTCTACCTAGTTGATAAGGTTCTTAACGAAAATCTAATGGTTCAAAGTTTGTTGGTTTTAATTTTGAATTTAATCCTAAATTGATATTATAATATTCCAACGAATTCTAATTGAATTAAATTAATTTGGATGGGAAATTTCCTTCCAAATCTTTTCAAATCCAATTAATTTTGAAATTGCTTCAATTCCAACGAAATTGGTTGTCAATTTGTTTGTTTTGTTTTGGCTTATTAGAATATTTTAATCAAGAAACTATCATCAAATCTTTTCAAATCTAATTGATTTTAAATTTGCATTAATTTGAAAAGAAATTAGTTGTCAATTTGTTTGTTTTGTTTTGGCTTATTAGGCCTAATAAAACAAAACCCAACAAAATCCAAATCTTCTAAGAATATAATTAATGACTAACGACCAAAGAATGTAGAAGATTCTAAAGACCAAGAACCAATTCAATAGTAAGATTCTATAGAAAATAGTTTTTAATTGCCAAAGGTCATAGCTTAGAGAATAAAGAACCTTATTCAATAGTGAGATTCTTTGAATATTGGTTTTTTAATCTAAATTCCTTCATGTGTGTATATTCCGTGGTATTAACTCTCCTAATTCCTTCCTTCCTTCTTCATTTAGTTTCAAGATGTTTTGCAATTTTAGTGAAGAAGATGATGGCTATGGAGTTTTGAGATGATAGGAACCGAAGCAATATTCCTTGTTGTTGCAATTGTTAAGTTTTTGGTGAAGATTTAAATTTGGGAGTTGTAAGTTTCTTTAGCAACTCTTATTTATTTTAACCCAAAACTAAATGATTGCAATGGCAAATTTTTGTGAGGATACACTTACTTGAAAAAAGTTGATTAGGTGGTTTGTGAGTGTCGTTTGTATGTGTGTTTAGTTCATGAGAGCTCCCAGCCCCTGGACTCCCCCGGTTCTGTCTCCCTGCCCCAGCGCCGCTTTGGTTCAGCCAATCTCCCCGCCTTCAGTGCCGCTCTAGTTCAGCCAGTCTCCCCACCCTCAGTGCCGCTCTGGTTCAGCCAATCTCCCCGCCCTCAGTGCCGCTCTGGTTGAGCCAGTACCCTGCCCCCGGTGCCACGTGGCAGTCCCGGGGTGGTCAGACCCCCGGTCGGGCCCCGTCAGCGCCCGCCACGTGGCGGGGCGCGATTGGATGGGCGGGGGGGCTCCGAATGCTCCTTACTGGCCCTCCGACTGCTCCTTGGCTGGTCCTTCGGCCTTGGGCTGGTCCTTCTGGCCTTGATTTTTGGATTAAATGGAACAATTTTTAGCACTTGGTACCACGAATTCTACCGCACATTGGTCATGTCCCAATATTGGTGTAGTGCTAATGGAAGGATTCGTTGAATTTGGTTATCTCAACCAATGTGAGAGGGTTTAATTTCAACGCACTCTTGTATTTTAACACGATGCTAAAGAATTAGGTGGCCTTGGCTTTTGCCTTTGATAAACTTGTTTGAAGGAAGTTCAAAGCTTCGCCGTCTTGAGTTTTGTCAATAGTATTTTAAGGATTTTATTTGCAAAAGGAGGTACACATGACAGTGTTTGAACCGAACTTTGGTACTTAATACTTGAAATTTCCACGGAATGGATGTAGCAAAGATTAAGGCTTACCCTTTCACAATAGAGAACACAGGAATCAATTGAAGGGCCCTAACCTTCAAGGTTGTAACAACAGAAATTAAACAAAAACTTGGCCAAGAAATTTTGGTCCAAGTGGTGCTCCAACCACATTGGTAGCACTGAAGCAGAACAAACTGTCGGTGCGAGAAATAAGGGTACTGGCAACCTCGAGGGAGGCCCTTATATACCCGTGGCCGAGCCCCTTTCGGTAATTGCCGGTGAAAACACTTTGTTACTTTCTATCCTAAACTACCCTAATGTAATTCCAAAATATTAGTTGTTTAATGGTGGAAATTTCTAAAAACATCCCCATTTTGTCAAAGACATCTTGGCCAAATCAAATCCAAGATCTTAACCCAAAATATTTTGGAATTAACCCTAATCTACGTAGATATTTTGCAAATTAATCCAAAGTCATTTCAAAAATTGTCTTTCTTTAGCCCAAAGATGGCTTTTTACGCAAGAAAGAGATCTTGACCACATCCAATCTTTGATTTTCCAAGAGATATTTCCAAAATCACTTCTAATTAACCGCAATTAACGATTAAAAAGTCAAACTAAGAGCTGACCCTCTCTATCTTTTAGGGAACAACTCGAAATGGAAAACCGTCTGCGCCATTGTCTTCAGAAGACCCCAATTAGCCTAAGGGACCCCTCACCCCTCACTCCTAGGCCATTTGCGCACCCAAATTGGAATTACGATAACTCCAATTAAAAGTCAAAAATCTAACTTTTAAGATTTGCGCATTTTGATGAATCTGTCAAGCTAGGGTTGTTAGGAATGTCCGTGAGAGTAAGGAATGACTCCTTATTTGCGACAATCGGACATCATTCGCTCGTGGTACGCCGGTCAACCTGCTGCCAACTTGTAACTTCCAGTGAATTTCGATGTCGATGCCAGTTTTGGTAGTTGGGAATGTCGGAATGTCTTCAAACTTGACCGGGCACTTATTAAGCACACAAAAACCTATCCTAATTTTTAGTGAGATTTTACCGCATCATATGTAATTTCTATGATTTTACGAACATTTCTATGTGCGGTTGACTTCCCATGGAGTCAACGTGGAATTTTGGAAAAATCCGAAATAAACTGGGTAACATCTAGGGTACTCCTAGATTCTTGGTGTAAGTCCCACGCAACCTTGCACCTTTCTAATTTTAGTAATTTGGAATTACTTTGCCCAATTGAACAATTTAATTCCCGATGCCCAGGAATCTTGGACAATTGTTTGATTCTCGTTCGCTCCTGGCCTGCTCCTACCCTTGGAACACCTCTCTGTAGTCTTCAATCTCCAATCCTCCATCTTTTGTCTCGTGAAATTTGAATTCTCCAAATCCATTGTAGTGGTTTTCCTTTAAATCCAATTTATTCCAAAATTGAACTTAAGCCCTGGTAACTCTCCCATGCTTGTAGTAGACTCTTTTAGCTTAGTCAGTATGTCTTATGCATCTTTAAAAGGTTGACTTTGCACAGACATTCGCTAGGACTGACTAACTCTCTATTCCTTATTTCTCCCGGAATTGCTAATTCTTCATATATACTTGCTTTGGAGACTTAGAATGATTCAAACTTCTAGCATTAGGAATTTTTCACCATCTAAGTTGGTTTTCCACCATTTTGGCATAGACTGACACCAAAACTCCCTCAACACTCTTTTTATGTCTTTTTCTTGAATATTTTGACTAATTTTCGCCATTTAATCGCGAAAAATGGACCCAGAATCCTGAGTGCCATCTCGAGGGCTCACAGGCGGCTAAATCAGGATATATTTAGGATAGGTAGTTTTGAACCTAGACCGGATCCAGATTAATAGGATCTGAGATCCTATTTTGTTGGTATTTTTGGAGTTTTGTGGAAGTCAACCCGCCCAAGTTGTAGAGGAATGTTACGTGGCATTCTTGGCGGCTAATGTTGATTCCATTTGCACTTTTAGGTTTTCCGGTAGTTTAGTATTTAAACCCGGTTCGTAATTGAATCCGGGCGCGCATTATGTTATCTTACTTTCGCAAGTTTTTGTGTTGCAAATACAAGTCAGAACCTTTCTGATTCACTCTGGAGTGGACTATGTGCTTGGGACCTTGTCAAAGTTTCATGGTGATGGTTAGGATTGCAGCCTTGTATGGATAAGTGTGTGCCCGGATGTTCAGTTTATCCGGTCCCTGGATTTAAAGTGAATTCGGTTTTGATAGGGAATTTGTGCAGGATCTCACAGTGTTTCTGGAACAGGTCTAGGGAGTATTCGATAGGGATAGACACTTGTAGAGTCTGAGTTTGAGATCGGGAAGTACCCGGCCAAATGCCAACTGAATGGTGATCCGGTCTCTGTAGAAGAAAGAAGGACTGGTGAGGAGATGCAGCTCTCTTGCATAAGCTACCGCCCTTATTCTACCAGGACTTAGACTAACTGAGTAATCTGTCGTTGTAGTCTTTGTTAGGATTAGGCAGGAGTGCTTACGTGACCTGCTGGGCTGGATTAATCCCGGTCCAGTTGTGAGGTATTCCGATCTGATTATAGTAATAGTTTCCTTTTCTCACAAGTGGAACTTCTGACACTTTAAAACTTGAAGGGTAGGAGTAAGCTTCCTTCCTAAACGCCCAAACAAGCAGATCCCTCTTGTTATCGAGGTAAAACTTACGTTCGATTACTAAATCTAGGGACTAGACCAACTCTTAGTATCCGGTCTCTAGCCCCATATCTAGTAAGGATAAGTATAAAAGCGAATAAAATATACTGGTATAATAGCTATTTAAAATTGGAAAGGATTGATCTGGTAATCAGGTCTAAGGAAGTCTTAGGAACCTTTGAGACCCGGACCGGATTAGTCGTTTGCTTGGGTTTTTGTTGTGGTAACCACTAACGTGTTCCAGTCTTTCGTCAACTTTTGACCAAATCCTTTGGGAACGATACACGAGTCACTTTAAGGCTAATTTAGTATATTCTAACGCCTTGAAGAAGGAATTGTGCTTTCTTGTGCTACAACAACTTGTATACAATGTCTTTGGCAAATTAAACATACACAAGTACCAGAGCAGCATCCCATGAGCTAAATGTTCGCATACATGCAATGCTGCATGTGCAGACTTTGAGCATGTTGTGTTTGATTCATCAAACGAGGATGTGTCGCTAGAGAAGGAAGAGCCTCTTGTAGACCGCAGGACCAAGCGGAAGAAGACAGTCATTGTGGAGGCATCGCCAATGAAGGCTGCACAGAAAGCGCCTCCCCTCCCGCCTCCTCCCCAAACTGATGGTACATATGGGCAACCCGCATTGCATTGGATCCCGGGGTATTATGTCTCTAGTTAATCTCAGCAGGCAGTAGTTTCTTGGACCGTGAACCCTCCAGCACCCTTGGCAGGGGCGTGGCCTGGTCAAGCTCCAGGGCAAGTCTTACATTGTGCAGGTATTGGATCGCAAGACAGTGAAGATCGCTTCTCCCGGCGAAAGAGGAAAAACGAGTATGACTTTGGGAGTCGTCAACGTGCTTCATCTGGAATGAAGCCAAATCGCATCTTTGTAATGGAGGGCGGGGAGGTGGACGGTGGCTGCGAAGGAAAAAATGCTTGGGATGGAGCACTCCGAGATTTGGTTCCCAAATGCCTTGACATGAGTGTGGTGTCTTGGAAGAAGCACCAGCCACACACATTGAAGAAACTTAGAGCAGCCCTGGATAATGAGTTTGAGTACCTTGGGAATCCGTTGAGCATGTTAGGTTTTCGAACCTCTGTGATGAGGTATATGAAGGCTGAGAGATCTCGTTTGAAATCCCATTACTTAAAATGCCTTCAGAAAGGCATTGACAAAGCTCCCATTCACATTGACGGAGTAGAGTGGGATCGCCTCAAAGACTACTGGAATACTGATGCTCAGAAGTTGAAGGCGCAGAAAATGGCTAAGGCACGGAAGAGCGTGAAGAATTACACGCTAGTAGGGAGGAAAGGGAAGGCCGGAAGGGAATCTGTGGCGGTAAGTCTTTGTTTTCCACAACTGATGTACAATGAGCTGTTTCCCCTAGAGCCTGTTTTACATTCCGTTATCCAACAACATGCCAAATGTTTTGTAGTGGGGTCATATCACGCATATGAACTATTGTTTTCAATTTCTTTTCTGACATGTCTAGGGAGGGGAAACAAGTGCTGGAATTACAGAACTCGCGAAGGCTAGGCGTGGAAGCGAAGGCTCGGAATTCACAGGCAATGTAAATGTGAAGCCAATTTTTTTTCCGTTTGCCTTAGTGAATTTCCACTTGCTAAACCTTCTTAGTTTTGTGGTGAATGAGAAATGTTTCAGTGCCTTCAGTGTTTGTCTGTCAGTGAGGACATGTTGTGAGTGTTTTTACTTCTGCTTACCAGTATGGCAGTATGGTTGGTAGTCTCTGGCTCTCTGCACTCTATAGGGTGAGGAAGTCTGTTCTTGTTCTTGAGGGGGAGCTTACAACATGACTTCCGTGGGCCACATGAAGGGCTGTTGGCACAATGGTAGTGCTTTTAGAAATTATAGCAGTGGTAATGTATACGAGGTGAGGCTTGGCGAAGAATCCTACGTAGTGGAACTTCAGTTCCATGAAGTCACTTTGTAGTCATCGTAGAGTCCAGTTTTAGTATTGTTTTAAGAGATTGTAGTCACGATAAAGTTAAAGATCAGTCATATTTTGGTCACATTGAAGTCATTCTTTAGTGAAAATAAAGTCATAATTAAGTGGAGATGAAGTCATGATGTAGTGTAATTTAAGTCATTTTTCTGTCACATTGTGTCCACCAAGTGTTTTCTACTGGACATGGCAGTTTCACCGTGGCAAGGTGGGAAGAAGCCCAATTTATCTATGATTTTGTATTTCAAAATTTATGGCGCCTGTAATACCGAACCCCATGACTGTGGTCTTTGTTTTCTATGTGTATATGTGAATAGATGGTGGAGGCGGTTGACGCTTCCCAGTGGGCAGTTATGGAATCATGGAAGCAGGACGTAGATGTGCACCTTGGCGAGTTTGTAGCAAATTCCAAAGTCACCGCGGCAGCAATAGAGGATTTGCGCTCAATGTTTACTTCTTACGTGGGCACGTCAAAGCAGCGCGAGGAAGGCAGCCCTTCTATAGGCCAGTCAGCGCTGGAGAATCGGTAGTCAGGGGACTTGCCCAAAGTTGACGCAATCGGGATCATGCCGAAGCCAAAGACTAAACTGAAGGCCAAGGAAGGGACCGTTGCCCCAAATGCGAAAGCAAAGAAGAATGTGGGTGTTGGGGTAGTGAAGAAGCGTGATGCCCAGTTCTTAGTGAAGTCCCGGTCCATCACGTTATCTGAATCCGATTCAGAATTGACCCCTCTCACGCTTGTCGGCCCCACTATAGCGCCCATTGTGAGTGACGTAGAAGTGCCTGCGCTCATTCTCTCGAAAGCCGACGTTGACATTGCAAGAGATCCGCTCCCAAGGGTGTCGAGGGAGACGTCGAGGGAATCCAACCCGTGCGGTGCCAAGGAATCCGTTCCAATGGTTCCGAAAGAGTCCACTGCGGAGGTGGCAGTGAATAAGGCGGTGCCAACCGTAGGCGGTATTGTACCGGCTACAGAAGAAACGAAGACACCGAAGACGCCCGAGCAGCTCTTTGTCGAAGAGCGGACCACTGCAGGTGAAGAAGACGTGGTTTCTGTACACGAGGACGCGCGAGATGAAGACGGAGTGGATTCTGATGACGGCCACTTCACGCCCAGCAGTGGGGGTCCTTCAGCGGGAAACAGTGACACTGAAGGTAGCCTTGGGGAGCCTGAAGAGGGGCAGGCCGTGAGACTTCCGGAGCCCACATTGGAAGAGTCGGCACCTGATCTAGTGCCTGAAGCGTGTAAGTCAAAGGAGACGACAGCAGTTGCATCGAAGCCCTCAACGAAGAAGACCAAGAAACCTCCAAAGTCACCACAGAAGGTACTTTCCCTACACAGCGTTTGCCAACAGACGTCGAGTGAGGTGAGACCTTCTGGTGTTCCCGACCACTTAACTGGATTGCGTGAATGGGGTCCTACCAAATTAGTGATTTTCAATGTACATGGAACCTTGCTAGATTGCAGTATGCTTTGTGAGGGAAATCCAAACCCACGAATCCGTAGTAGTACAGGAACTACCTCCAGGAGAGTAGTTTTCCGTCCTTGGCTGAAATCGTTCCTTACTCGCTGCTTTCAAAGTTTTATTGTCGCATTCTAGGGTAGTGGCAGTAGGGAACACATGGATGACGTGCTGCCTACAATGTTGAGGGGGTTAAAGGGTGTCATAGCAGCCCCTCTATTTTCGTGGTCAGGTGAACATGGTGAAAGTAGCCATGCTGAAAAGGGTACCTCAAGTGAGTGGGGAAAATAATTAGAGGTAGTGTATGCAACTTGGCCCAATTTCAATGCAGCCAATACAATAATTGTAGATAGTAAGGCAAGTAGGGTGGAGTGCAATCCAGATGCTAATGTCATCATCAGTACCCCTTTCTACGTGAAGTGGATGTGCAACTTGGCAGATGATAAAGAATATTTGAAATGGTACTTGTGGCCGTTACTGGAGGCTTTTGACCAATGCGGAGATGTTGCTGCTTTTCGCTCCAAATATCCACAAATTGTCAACGAATCCATGTCCCAAATGCTGGAAAGACGACGAAGAGGACATGCATATGAGTTCTTGGACATTGTGGAAGGTGAGGGGACACACCCTCCATTGGGTTGCACGCATGCATGCGTCCCCTCACCTTCCATTGATCTTCGTATCTGATATTCTATTGATGTACATTTTGTGTAGGGCAAGGGGCAGAAACGGGAGGCCAAGCCCAGGGCAGTTGGAGGGACAGAAAAAAAAGGGACCGCAGCATCCACGAAGCAGGTGCGCTTATTATTCCCTAAAGCCCAGAATGCTTTTTCTATTTCACGAAGTCATTGTGTAGTGTACTTTTAGTCACTCGACAGTCAATTAGGGGTTTGTCACACCATCAGTGAGTGACGTAGAAGTCATGGCGTAGTCGTCCAAAAGTTACAGTTGGGTGGCCCTCTTCGTTTTCCTACAATTTGGTGTAATTCAACTCCCGTGCTTATAAGGGTGGGTTACTAATGAATTCACGACGTTATACTTATTTCGAGGCTTCAGAAGTTGCACGGGGCCTTGTTTTTCCCAATGGCCAATGCAGATTGAGTGGAAGGTCGTACTTGGTATTTTGTGTATAGTATGTTCAATAGTAAAATGCTTGCCTCCCAATGAAGTGAAATCTCAGTTGCTAAATGTGTTTCAGTCATTCACAAGTCAGATGAGAGTTACGTGAAAGTTACATGGCAGTCATAGGGAAGTAGTTGTGAAGTTACCATTCAATAGAATGTTTGACTGAATTTTGCTTTGTTCCCCGCTAATGAGTTATTGGCATCTTTGTAGTATCGGATCGGAGACGAAGTTTATCTCATCAACCCACGGGCAACTAGGCAAAAAGTGGCTGTGGGCAAGATTAGCGGTATCCCAAGCAAACACAAGTTCCATTTCTCTGAAATTCCGGAGACGTGGTTCAAGGTTGATGTTAAGGAGGTTCTGCACCCTGGCGTGGCGTTGATGTTTCCAAATTCAGACGATAATCAATCGAAGATTGAAGATTGTAAGGGCACTTGTACAATGTGGGATCAGAAGTACCTGAAGATTACAATGTGAGGTTGCAACATAGACTTCGGTACTTGGATGGGCCAGTGACTTCTGCCGATTGGAGTATGGTTTTATAATGACAATGGTATTGTAAATATTATAGCAAAACCCTGCACCGACGGCTGATTCCATCCTAGGGGTCAGATTCAGTACTGTACTATTGTTTAGTACAATTGAAGTTGTACAGTGTGTTTGCATTTTCCCATGTGTTGTGAGAATTAAGGTAATATCAGCTTCACGACTCTCTTACGTTCTTGTTTGAGTGCATTGGTATATTGTCAGTATGGAATGCATATTGCTTTATCATCCCATGTGAATGCCTTCTACTTGTTTGATATAGGATTTTGTCCTTCACTTTGTTGGTATAGGTATATTGAATGTCATAGTGACCAAGTACATTGCAGTCATGGAGTAGAACTGATGAAATGTTGGTGACTGAGTCTCAACTGTCATGCCTAACGTCCTCATCTATGTGATGACTTTCCACCATCTCAAGAAATGAACTTGAAGTCTGAACTATGCACCCATTCCACTACTGCAGCTGAACTTACGTATGACTTCAAAATGACTGGGATGGCCCAAATGGGATTGACGAATGGGTCAAGGAGAACCACATTGGAACACAGAATTAACTAGGAAATGACCAACCGTAAACCTTGAAAATGTCTAAAAAATGACTGAGATACAACTGTTGAACCCTTCACAATGAGGTAGCAGAAGTCACCAATTTTTACTGCAACACAACTATATTGCAACTTGAGAATGACTCACTATTTCCCCAATATTCTTGTCCACGTCAGTAGAAGTCTGCCTATCTAACAACTGAAGAATGACTACAAAATAGTCCGACGTGGACTACCACGTCAACAGAATAATGACTATATCGCAACTTCGAAATGACTGCAGAAATCGCTGACGTGGGCAGCCACCTAGGTTAAATTCCCATAGAAATGGTCAGCTGCCCGCCCTTCCCTTCAAAAATTTTGGTTCCCAAACCGAAATGTCCCTTGGACAGACCCATGTGTTACTCATCCACTCACCAAATGGATGGTGATAATACACCCAGAGTCATTTCCAAAATGACTTGTCCACAATGACTGCAGGGCCCGAAGTTGTTTTTTAGTCATTTCGGTCCGGAATGACTGTTTTTGAGTCATTTTTCACAGTCATTTATGCCACTGTTTTTTTGTAGTGTTCGGGGATACCGTTGTCTCGTTTGTCCACCACTGGGTCACCACAGCTTTCACATGATCAGAAAGTGAATCGCTTCTAATTAACCTTCGATTGTGGAGCCAAAAATCGTCCTGCCCGGAATCAATATCCAATCGTCAGCCCCGAGCCTTCTGGAAGTTTCTTCTGTCTACCCCCAAAAGCCCAGCGAGCCCCCTTCCACTCCCAACATCAGATGACAAAGCAAATGTGCATAAGATGTCCTTGGCCATGACAATTTTGGATGTTTTTGACCCAACGAAATGATCTCTCATACCAGTCCTCACACTTTCCACAACGGAGTGCTGCAACTCCACAGTTTTTAAGTTACTTAAAAAGGGAGGAATTATTGCTTTCATGGCAGTGTGTCCTAGAAATTTCTGAATCGTAAGGTGCTGGATGTTTGAGTCAAAATTTTCCAAACGTGAAGATGCAAAGTCAACTAACTCTTTAGCAAGGCGGGCACTAATCCTTACAACCTTGGCTTCACACTGTTGTTGGGTAAGAGGAACTCTCTGATTCTTTGGAGGAAGCGTTGGATCTTGGTCGCTCGCAGTAGATGCCAATTTCCTAGCTCTGCATCTACGGGTACGCTCCCGTCCATCCAACTTTCGCTTCTCTGCATACCAAATTCGGTATGCTTCTCCTTCATGACCTACTGGCAGAGTTTCACTGACGTTGTCTGCCATCCTACAGTTGCAAAAAAACAGTCTCTGTTGGTCAATAGTATTATGTTCACTAAACAAAGGACAAATTAAACTTCCGAAATCCTAAAGAAACGCGGATCGAAGCAGTCCTCGCGATGGAGGTCGAGATATAGAGGTGAAATGAAAGTGCACAATCGCCCGGCCATGGCCTAAACCCTAAAACCTCACTTGCAAGAAGCGAGAGAGAAATAACTCCAACTACTATTGGGCTTCCCCATCGACTTTTTACAGCACGGAGAACAAGACCGATTCAGAAGTGAACAATTGAAGCATTTCTCTTGCAAGCAAATGACGTTGCTAAACCACAATAATCCATCATTTTTGCAACAACTCTATACAATGCACAAAATAAGGAATCGATAGAATATGTGTCGTAGCACAGGAAAGCACGATTCCTTCTTCAAGGCGTTAGAATGTACTAAATTAGCCTTAAAGTGACTCGTGTATCGTTCCCAAAGGATTTGGTCGAAAGTTGACGAAAGACCGGAACACGTTAGTGGTTACCACAACAAAAACCCAAGCAAACGACTAATCCGGTCCGGGTCTCAAAGGTTCCTAAGACTTCCTTAGACCTGATTACCAGATCAATCCTTTC
This sequence comes from Thuidium tamariscinum, assembly GCA_947034885.2. Taxonomy (NCBI): domain Eukaryota; kingdom Viridiplantae; phylum Streptophyta; class Bryopsida; order Hypnales; family Thuidiaceae; genus Thuidium; species Thuidium tamariscinum. The sequence continues at coordinate 29,628,210 of OX344753.2, read as the reverse complement.
CAATCTTAAATAGCTATTATACCAGTATATTTCATTCGCCTTTATACTTATCCTTACTAGATATGGGGCTAGAGACCGGATACTAAGAGTTGGTCCAGTCCTTAGATTTAGTAATCGAATGTAAGTTTTACCTCGATAACAAGAGGGATCTGCTTGTTTGGGCGTTTAGGAAGGAAGCTTACTCCTACCCTTCAAGTTTTAAAGTGTCAGAAGTTCCACTTATAAGTAAAAAGAAACTACTACTACAAACAGACCGGAATACCTCACAACTGGACCGGGACTAATCCGACCCAACAGGTTACACAAGCACTCCTGCCTAATCCTAACAAAGACTACAACGACGGATTACCCAGTTAGTCTAATCCCTAGTAGAATAAGGGCGGTAGCTTATGCAAGAGAGCTGCATCTCCTCACCAGTCCTTCTTTCTTCTACAAAGACCGGATCACCATTCAGTTGGCATTTGGCCGGGTACTTCCCGATCTCAAACCCAGACTCTACAAGTGTCTATCCCTATCGAATACTTCCTAGATCTGTTCCAGAAACACTGTGAGATCCTGCACAAATTCCCTATCAAAACCGAATTCACTTTAAGTCCAGGGACCGGATAAACTGAACATCTGGGCACACACTTATCCACACAAGGCTGCAATCCTAACCATCACCATGAAACTTTGACAAGGTCCCAGGCACACAGTCCACTCCAGAATGAATCAGAAAGGTTCTGACTTGTATTTGCAACACAAAAACTTGCGAAAGTAAGATAACATAATGCGCGCCCGGATTCAATTACGAACCAAGTTTAAATACTAAACTACCAGAAAACCTAAAAGTGCAAATGGAATCAATCATCATCCGCCAAGAATGCCACGTAACATTCCTCTACAACTTGGGCGGGTTGACTTCCACAAAACTCCAAAAATACCAACAAAATAGGATCACAAATCCTACATATCTGGATCCAGTCTAAGTTCAAAAGTTCCTAACCTAAATATATCCTGGTTTAGCCGCCTTCCTATCTACCTGAAATTAATGCTTCCCTACTTCCTCGCCCTCTTGATAGGCGAAGCACCTTTCCGGGATGGCTGCTTCTTCGGAGACTGATACATCTTGATGGGCTTGGGTTTAGGTTTGGTCTTACCCCGCGCCTTGGCCCTGGTCTCCTTGGTCTCTGCCAATGCCTGGTCTGCATCTGAGTACTGTTCCGACTCATCACCAGAGTCGGTCTCTTCCTCCGAGTCCTCATCTTCCTCTTCTGACTCCTCGTCCTCTTCATCCCGGGCCTTTCGCTTCACCTTGGATGTCTCCGTGGTCTTCTTCTTGAATCCGGTGATGGGCGGGTGGTACACTATCTTGCTTTGTGGGGTCTACTCTCCCACTTTCTCGGCAGTCCGGGCTGGTCCCTTACTTGGTGACCCGGATCCAGATCTGGTCTTCAGTATGGAGCGGACCTGCACCGTCGCCTTTGTTTCCCCTCCGGTCTTCGGTTGTGTGACGACCGTGGGTGATGACTTGCTTGGAGAATCATCCAGCAAGGTGATGAACTTGGTCTTCTCCCTTGGCGGTGTCGTCCCCCGGATTATCTCCCTCAACACAATTGGCTCGGGTTCCGGCTCTTTGGTCTTCTCGGGTTGAGAAACCTGGGGCTCTTCGATCTGGGTCTGTGGGGTAGGTACCTTCACCACTACTTCAGACCGGATCACCTCTTCTTTCGCTAGCTCGGACGCGCCGGCTTCTCCCTCATCAGTAGCTGGTGGGGGTTGCTCCTTCGGGTGTTCCACCTCCGTCTTCTGCACCTCCGGTCTTAAGACCGGAGTAGCGCTAGTTTGGACCTCCGTGACGACCGTTCGCCACTTCTCCAGAACTACCTCCATCTTCTTATTGTAGGCCACCAGAGCGATGAGCATCTGTGGACCTACCATCTTGCCTGCCTCCAACACCTTTTTGTCGAATAGCATGGCCTTGTTGACGACCTCGCCCGGATGTGTGATGAACTCTCGGATCTCCCCGAGTGTGTTCCGAGCCTGCGTGGTGAGGCGTCTTTCTTCATCCAACTCCTCCTGGGTGTGATGGAGCTCCCTCTTCAGGGCTGAGACCTGGTTCGTCAGCCGGAGTACCTCTTCTCTGTCCCGGCTATCATGTGCCTCCTGAATTAATTCTCCCAACACCTCCATGATCTTGGAGGGAGGGATAGAGCCTAGGGCTTGGCTTATGCCCCGCAATAACCCTCTCTCCTCCAGGTGGTATTTTCTAAAGTCATCCAAGTCTCGCAGGATCCTTAGCAAGGGATCCTGTTTCCAGACCGGATCCACTCCTTGGGTCTCTCTTGCCAACACAGAGGCTTCTAGCGGCAAACTTCCTTCTCCTACCTCTAGTTCTTCCTTCCTCTCCTGTCGTTCCTCTTGTTGATCATCCTGTCCCTCTTCCTCCGAGACCTCATCGTCCTGATCCTTGTCGGCCTCCGGATCCTCTATCTGGTATTCTATCATTGCGGCTCTCACCTCATAAGTCTCTCTCTCTCCCTCCCTTAGGAGGTCTAACGAGTGGTACAAGTGAAATAAGAATGGTGAAATGGGAGAGGGTTTTGACTTCCCAATTCCATTCACCATTTTAATCATCTATTCCCGCATGACTAATCCCCAGTCTATCTTCCGGTCTCCCGATAGTGCACCAAAAATGGTGTTGGCTACGGTGACTGTGATTCTACTTGGCCTATCCGGGTTCAGGATAGCCATCATGAACCGTAGGAGCCTTTTGTGCCTAGCTGATATACACTCTGCTACCGTGAATCCATCCTTTGGATTGGTGGGCCTTCGGAACTTACCCTGGTGGAATTTATTCGTCCGGGTGCCCGTCGCATCTCTGCCCTGCTCGAAGGCGTACACCTTGCGCCACATAGCCGCATTCCACTCCCCTGGCAGCGCCCGGACCGTGCCCTTCCATTCGTTGGTCTGGCCGTCCAGCAACTCCTCCACCATCGCCTCGTCTTTCAGGTTCTAGGGACGCGCCATGAAACCCTCGCAGCCCATCTGCCTAAGGTCTTCCTCCAACTCCAGCTTCTGTTGCACATCAATTGGCATGACCGAATTCACATTCCGGAAGGCTAGAATCATCCCCTCCTGCACCTCACTTGCCATCGCTCGCCTTACGCCTATACTATCTAGGCGCGGTCCAACTTGACTAAACCCTCAACACTCAAGAATCTCTCAGATGGCTTTGTGATAATCGCTCAACTCTACACCAGACCAGATTGACAGTTTTTCTATCCCTTCTCTCTGTCTATAGACCGAATACTCCCTCTCTAGCCGGAAGACCCTTTCTCGAACTACGTGCAAAGAAGTGGCAAGACCTGGCCCTACTCTCCTGGTTTTATACTTTCCTCCCAGCATTAATTACTGACCGTTAGGTTTAAACCAGTCTGGTCACGTGGGAGAGTTCCCGACGATCTCTAGACTCAGTAGCCACTCATTGCCTATCCGGTCTCGGTCGCTAGGTGGGCGGAATCCGGGTTTTCTTACGCTGTTCCTTAGCGTAGTTTCGGGTTTTCGGTCTTGGGTTTTCCGGTTTCCGGTCTTGGTCCTAATTGTGCGTAAAAACTAAGGAAACAACAAAAAAAATGGGGATTGAATAGATCCCTCTTCCCGTATTTTGCTTAAGAACTTGTTTAGGTGAGTTCTAGGTTGCCACAATATGGTCAAAACTCTAAACCCTAAACCAGTACTCTAGGAAATCCCAATACTCACCTGTACACAAGTTAAGGTTTTGCACAGACACTGCAACGGGAAGATCGTCGCGTAAACAGCAGTGAAGTGATTGAAAGATACAACTTCAAAACCCTAAATGCTCAATCAGAGTTTGAGATCGCAAGGAATGACGACACGATGTCACTCTCTCGTCGAAAGGCAAAAACAGGCTTCTTGTCTCTCTCTACAATAGCCTGAACCCTAAATTAAACAAGCACTCCCGTCAAAATGCTCACTCACAAGCACTCAGTAGCTCCTTTTCAAATGCACAGCATTCCATCATCTAGCCTAATCGAGGCCACCACCTCTCTACTTGAACCACCTCTTGGGGGCGGAGCTGCTTGCTTTGTTTACACTTATTCTTTCTGCAGTTGATATCCTTGAGCTGCTTGCCGGCACAGATCAACCGCTGCTGTCGAAACCGCATGCAAAGTCACTCAGAATGTGAAGGAAATGGTCTTGCAGCTACAGTTTGGTGTTCACAAAACTCACGCATTGCATCCTCCATGAGCAGCAACGGTTTCAAAAACAACCCTAATGTGTACTGGTTACGCGCTATCCGTCGAACCAGTCTGTCTTCATCACAACCGACGAAGTGCGAAAATCATCCAAAACTTCACAGTATTCATCCAAAAAAGCACTCAAAAGGACAAGAAAAGGGCTAGTTACATCCTATTATGTTGCTTTTTATGTATTTAGGACTATTTTCTTGAAAAATGGTTTGAAGTATTAGAGACAACTTATAATCCTCTATAGACTTCTCCAAGCTTTTGATGTAGTTTGAATAAACAATTTGAGATATTTAGAAAAGAAGACCTAAAAAAGGACCGGTTACGAGAATAGTGGCTCATGTTACCTTAAGTGGACCTTGTTGTAGCAATTATTTCTAATTGTGGATTCCATTCACAACCTTTCTACTTTAATTTAAGTTGTACATTTCATTAAGGAAGAATCCATTGTAACAAGTATTTATAAAAATGGATCCTTTCACATTAAGAACAAAATATAACTTGTAATTTTTCATTTTCCCAAAAAATTCCTTGTAGTTATTATGCAAAAAAAAGAATCCTTGCTTATGAATAATGGATTTGAAGAAATGAAACTCATTTGTTCATTTAAAAAATGCATTCTATCATTCATTCAAGAAAGTGAATCTTTTCATGTGAATCCAAAATAATATAAAGTTCTCATTCAAAAGAATGATCTCTTGTACCTTTTATTTAGAAATGACTCCCTTCTACGTGAATCTAAGGAACAGAACTTGGAAGTTTTTAAAAAATTATTTGTAACAAGCATCCACAAAAACAATTCCCTTCACGTGAATCCAAAAGAATGGAAGATCTAACTTCTCGTTCAAAAAGAATCCCTTGTAGTTAGAATGGTCAAAAATGAATCCCTTTATAGGAATAGTGAATTCAAGAATATGATGCTCATAGCTTAGGCTACACAAATTATTTGTAACAAGCATCCACAAAAACAATTCCCTTCACGTGAATCCAAAAGAATAGAAGATCTAAGTTCTTGTTCAAAAAGAATCCCTTGTAGTTAGAATGGTCAAAAATGAATCCCTGTATAGGAATAGTGAATTCAAGAATATGATACTCATAGCTTAGGCTACACAAATTATTTGTAACAAGCATCCACAAAAAGAATTCCCCTCACGTGAATCCAAAAGAATAGAAGATCTAAGTTCTTGTTCAAAAAGAATCCCTTGTAGTTATTTTGTAGAAATGGATCCCTTCTACGTGATTGAAATAAAACAAAATAGTATTCATTTAATGCAATGGTTTGCCATTTCTTATAAAAACAAAAAACAAACAAAACAATAGTAATTCATTAAAAAAAATCCCTTGTACGAAATATAAACCAAAAATGAATTTGTTCACGTAAATCCAAAAGAATGTAAGATTTAGTAAATTCTAAACCAAAATTGATCCCCTAATTATAGCAATTGTTTAAAGAATTGAATGTGATGAACATCAGTCTACAAGAATTGAACAACAACTTTCATTTCATAAATAATCCCTTTCAGCCAAACAATAATACTTTAAACATTTAGCAAAATTGAGTATAATTTATGAAACGTAGCCTTTACGCAAAATAAGAATTTGCTTGAGGTAATGTTGAAAATGAACAACAAAATATTTTGACTTGTTTGTTTATATATTTTCCTTCAAAGTTGTTCTCAAGTGATACACAAAGTAAACAATGACATCTTCCAAATCAAATAAGGGGACATAGTCTTCCAAGAAGTTCCTTTGCAATCTTTTTTTGTTGATCTCTTTATTTTGGCATCTTTTTTTTTTTCTTAAAAACAACATGAAAAAACCATTGCATTTATTAAACAACAAGGCCAAAGGTTTTGTATAAATGATATGGTTTAAGTATGTCCTATACATTTATTAAGTATTTCCTAAACCTTCCTAAATCAAAGAATTTGTATTTTTTTTTTGGAAATAAAATATTTCTTGCTTCAAAGTGGTAGAATGGTTAGGAGAACTAAAGAATGACATCTTGCAACACAAGAAACGGGACATGCACTTCCATAAATATCTTCCAAATCTTAGTCTGTTGAGCTCTTTATGGTGGCATCTTGCTTTCATGGTCTTCTCTGAATTTAGAACAAGTTGTAATTGGGTACATTAATGGTTCTCCCGCTCCAAGAAAAAGATGAATTCAAAGATCTCATGCCCAAGTGCACTGCAAATACCCTCCTCAAGTGCTGGACGAGGACGTCCGCGCCCTGACTTGAAGTCTGTGCCCTGGCGTCCCCGCCCTGAAGTCGCATCCGCGCCCTCATCTCAGTCCCCGCCTACAAGTCCATGCCCTGACATGAAGCCCGCGCCCTTTAGTCCTTCATTGTGAATTTCCTCAACCTTTGGCAATTGCCAAACCATACGACCGCCTCCTACATCCGTGCCCTCTCCCCCCATTCAGCACAAGCATTAATGGAAGAAAGCGGTCGTGTCTTTCGAGACATATGAGGAATGTAAAAGAAGGTCGTCGCTGCAATTAATGGTTCCCTCTTCCCATGAAAAGAAGGGATACCATCTTCCAAGAGCGGAAAAGAGGAAAAAAGTGGGATACCATGTTTAAGAAAATTAAGAAGGCCATGCGTTTCAACCACTTCTTGGCCCTTTGGTCCACTCTGTGGAGTCCGCGCCCTAACTTCCCGTCCCCGCCCTGACCTCCCGTCCCCGCCCTGACGCCAGGGATTCAGGTGTGCATTTTGAATGTTGTCAAAGTTCACAAATTCTCCGCCCTCAAGTCCGCGCCCCGACTTCCCGTCCCTGCCCTGATGCCAGGGATTCAGGTGTGCATTTTGGTCGTCAAAACTCACAAATTCTCAGACCCGCGCCATAGACTTTGGGACTGAAGACGTCCGCGCCTTGTTGACAAGGACAACGGTGAAGTCCGCGCCCCTACCTTCCCCAAGTATATAAAGAAAACCCTGAACCCTACATTCCCTACATTTGTCACCTTGGCCTCTATCTCTTGGACTTCAATTCATTTTGAGCTCCTTGTGAGTCTACTTAGGTGGCAGATTGCCCTGGTTTGTTGTTGAGGTGATGTCAAAATCAGTTCAATCAATGGATTAGTGCTAACTGATGTTACTAATACTTTGTCCGTTAGATCTTCTATCTTCTTAAATTCAGCACAGAGAAGGGGAAAGCATTTCAAATTATTTGTGAATACAATGGCAAGTCAAAGGAAACAAACCAAGGAATGGGAACCATGGCTAAACTTCACGGAGAATGGGACAACAAAGTGCGTGGGTGTTTCAAATAGCCTTGGCTTTAGGATTCCTCCTCTTCACTAAACCCGCCCCCCCAAAAGGCCACATTTATTACTAGCAGCTCATTTGTGCACGGTTGATTAGATCTCCAAGTACATGGCGGTCAAATGGGCACATTAAGAACTCCACCTACCAACTACAACTTGCACAAGGGTGGAGGCCTTTGAGAGCTAAGTGCATTTCTCTCTCTTGTGGCCTAACTCCTCAAATCTTCTTTCTCACAAGACCTTGGATTCTTCATTCTTGAATTGAATCTTTGGGAGCTTGGAGGATAAAAGAGTTCTTTTGTTTGTATTTTTCTTCCTCAATTTGATTGTTGAAGGCTTTGGATGGGGTTATTAGAGGGTGATTTAGCCCTTTCTATTTATTTATACCAAAGCTTGGATATGTAGGTTATTTTTTTTACTTTCTCTTATAGTAGTTTTACTTAATTATTTATTGTGTAAAATCTAGAAGGGATTTAGTGAAGGGCGCGTCTTTTTCCATTGCTTTTTTAAGTAATTTGGATGAATGGTTTTTTTCCCCTTACCATTTCTTTATTTTACTTTAGAAAGTGTGAAGAATGAATTAATAATAGTGGAGGCCCTTGTTCTTCATTTATTTTAGGGTGGTATACAATTCTATTTCCCTAGGGATTGTTCATTTAGTTATTGAATGCATGAAGGAGGGATTTGGAAGAGAGGAAGAGGTGACTTTGTTGTATTTCTTAAAATCTTGAAATAGAGTTTTTACTTCTTGAGGAATTTTTTTTTTGGATGAATGTCTTAAAAAATGATACAATGGGGACCAAGGGCACTCTCTCCCCATTTTTCTTTCCATGTAGCATTTATATTGTTGAAGGGAATTTAGAATTTAATTTTTTAATGATTGAATAAAGGATTAATCAAATAGTTTTATTATCTCAATCCTTGTGGGTCAAAGTGGATATTATTTCTTTTTCAAATTTTCAAAGGAAAGTCTTAGACACTCTAAAATAAAATTCAATACTTCAGTTCTTTCTTCTCAATAGAATTCAATTAAAAGTTGAACCTATCTTGAACAAAACACAACCTTTCTCATAATTGCAATAAAGAAGACAAAACTTAAATGAATCTAATATTTTCCATTTAACCTATTTACACAACTAATTGTATAAATATCTAGAACATGAAATAACATTGATTTCTATTATACACAGAAATAAATTTGAATGAATAAAATGCCTCTACTTTAGTTCCATTCTTTTTATACTCACAATTAGATGTTGAACCAAGTTTAGGCAACATATAATCTTTCTTTCCATTCAAAAAAAATTTAAATGAATTCAATCCGTCCACTTTTGTTTCCATTCCTACTTTTAATTGTTAAACCAAACTTTAGCAAGAACAACCTTGACTTCTATTGTAGATAAATAAAATAAAATAATTCAAGTACCTCTCGTCTTGTTCCTTCTTTCCTAACACTACCACAGGAAGGGGTGTTTTCAGGAGGTCTGTTCAGTAAAGAAGTGCTGAATTACGTGACCAAGTACTAGAAGGTCTCGTTCAATGAGAATGATTAGTCAACTGGAGATTTTCGGTCAAGGCCTCTGCCCACCGCACATATTTAGCGATAGGGTTATACATGGGCTGTTACTGTAAACGCTTTTTGCATGATCGGACTGAAAATTTCTCCAGCTCTGAATTTCCAAATATTTATTTAACGGGAATTTTGAACTCCGCATATGTACTAAGAGTGCCACTTGTTTGTGTTTGTCAGATGTTGACGTATAACAGTATTGTCTTCTTCCTAGCTGACACAACAAACGAACGAGCTATATTGCTTTTGAATTTAAATGAATGGCATGGTCTTCCACATCCAGCGGTACTTTTAGAACAGTGACGGCCTCGGTTTACTCGAACTCCGATGGATAAAGGGCCAATTAATAATTTAAAAACCAGAGAAAATGCTGATTGAACTTTCACTGCAGCTGGGGCACGATGATTTCACCCCCTCACTGCCCCGCCAGAGCAAACCCTGGAATTTTTTATTTCTCACAAATGTTATTTTTTGCAAACTCTTAATTCATATATAGAATTGGAGGCCCTCACTTACTTGGGAGGAGTGAATACAATCTGAAAAATATGGCGCACAATCGGGGGACAGTCAGTGAACCTATTCTTCACTGGGGCAAAACGGGGGTGAGTTCTCCTTGGCTACCTTCGAGGTACAAATCCAGTCTCTCCGGCAGGGAGTGGAATCTTTTGCTTCTATGATCCCAGATTTAGCGACTTCAACTTCTCAGTCCAATCCCACCACCTACGTTGAACTCATCGAATTCAAAGTTCCCCGTTTTCACTTGCTGAATTAAAAAAAAATTTAAGTTCATGCTGAAATGTGTGGAACACTATACCGGGATTATTCTCCTCACAAATGACAAATAACTTCATGACCATGAGACAGAGTTATACATTACAACTTGTGATTTCATAACAACACATTGAAAACATTCAGGTTCTTCTTCAGCTCCTCACTTCTCCGTTCTCCTTGGTAATTCTTTTCTACTGTACATGTATTTCATGAATTCACTTCACATATCTTTATATATATATTTTGAACACAAATGACATGGAATTTCATTGCACAAAGTAAGAGTACAAGGCCTAGCCACTAGTGGACTAGGAAGAAAAGAGCACTACCTACTTCACAAACCGGACACATAGACACAAGACGCACTCACTTCGTATTCGCAGTCCCCTCTTCAGCTTAGAAGCCGTCAACTTTGGGGCTGACCTCACGTTTCCATGGCATCAGTACAATCTCGGTCGCCACACATGCATAGCACTGATGACAATTCTAAAATCAACTTCAGTACCTCTAGAAATTTGAACACCACAGAACAAGACGCATGTCCCTTCTGAAGTATGACTTCCCTTTCACATCTTGGCAGACCTTGGAAGTGGAAAACATTCTCCACGAAACTTTTCGGCAGTTGCAAACCGCGTTCCCATGGTTCTGACCCAACTATTCATTTCTCGAATTCCTCTTATCATGACAAACGGTTTCTATAAAAATATGAGGACATGTACCTTTCATTGGAACTGAATAACGGCTAACAGTGCTGCGTATTCCACAACTCTTCATATGCTGCCACATCGGTAGCCACACTCAATAGTCCTGCAATTCTTCGACAAGAACAACTGCAGTAAACACCTGCCTTACTGTCCGATGACATGAGCTTCTATGCCTTCACTAATACACGATTCTTGAAAATCATGTACACCTTAAAACATAACATCGCAAAAGGGCACTTCATTCAATTCTAAACTGCCACATTCACTTCTCGGCATTTCCAGTTGAAGTCACACTCTCAAGAAACGGTTGCCCATGACAACATCTGAGAATCGATTCCACTTTCGAATCTGCACCACCCTTCGACATCTCCTATCCACCCCCCTTTGACAAGCGCATTCACTTGAACTCGAGGACAGCAAGGCATGTGCAATGTCATGGTTGCTAAGGTTCATCCTCGTCTTCTCCGAACTGCAATACACTGTCATCGTCAGAAATTTCGTCCTCCTCTTCACGCCTTCCAGTAGCTACAGCGAATTGAACTGCTATGAAAGCCTCCTCTGTCAAATTCTCCCCCCTAGGATCACCATTTTCATCTTCAACTTCGTCGTCAGAATGGTCCACTTCATAGTTGTCATGCTCGAGGACACTGCTGTCTACGTCCATTACTGCATCTGTGTAGTCCATGTCTACCTCAGGTGAAATTCGACTGCATTGAGGATTAGCATGCAAGACATTTGACCACTCCTGCTCCTCGGTACATTTGAAGAAAAAAATCTAAGAAACTTGAAGTGGGAAAACAAATGAATGGCTTGACCTCCACATGCTATTCCGCAGTTTCACCAATGTGTAACCATATGCATCCTTCTTCAAGCATGCTGTCGAGCCTCTCTAAATCGGATGGACCCAGTTGCATAACATGACTACGGGTTTCAAGCGACCGTAATCCAATTCCAGAATCTCTAGAACCTCCCCATAATAAGTGACTTCTCCACAAACGGTATTTTGATCAGAGAGGCCACTCCTCTGAATAGTTTCGCATGTGATTGAGACACCGGAGTTAGCAGTAACCATATTCACTTCTGCAGACTGAACCCTCAAATGCATTCCATAAGCTTTCATTGACTTGAATGATCTAGCCCTTAAACTAGGTCGTATTGACAAATCTACTATGTCGTCATCAAATTCTTCATGTCCTGCTTGGACAACATTGTTTAACCACTCCGAGAACCCTGGAACAACATTCAGATGTGGTGGGTACTCCATGCGCCTTCTTTGCCTTGGATGCACTCCGCGCCTGTAAGCTGCTCTAGCACTTTTGACCTCCACATACAGTCTCTTGTGGACACTGACAAAGAATCAACAGAAGCGGCACAAACAGTACATTATCAGAAGACCGTCCCTGTCCAATTATTTTGTTCAGTTTTTTTACAACTAGTGCTGCCTTCATTTTCAAAGAAATACATTTCATTAGTTATTATCTGGAAATTAAGGAAAAAAAAATCAAGTGCATACATAAAATGCATCGAATTTTAAACTCACTTTCGCAGGTCGTCAAGGCATTTCGAGTTACTCAACATACAAGAATGTGCCCAATCACATTCTTGCATTGAGAGATTCCGAATTCTGTAAGCACTGCATGTCACCTCCCCGGAGTCTCCTAGTTCTTCTTGCGCATCCCAAACACGCTACGTAGTGCTCTCGCTTTCTAGAATATATTCCGTCGAAAGCCCCAGAGCAACTTCCATTGCTGTTCCCGTCGCCATACATCCTTCTGGCCAGGGTTGTTCTGCCGGACATTGCGACATCGCGACAAACAAACGTCACGCAACGTCTAGTAGAGCCCTCGTAACGTCTTATTGACTAAAAATCAAGTTGACTTAAAACAAAATCATTAGAAATTTAAAATTTTGACATATATAAGTTGGGTTTCAATTAAGTGTTTCAATTTTATGAATACATATTACATTCTTCATTTAGGTTCATAGTAATAGTAAGATTTTCATTTTTTTGAGCTGTTGAAAATGGACTTTCGCGACGAGGTGGGACGCCCTTTGTAACAAGTTGTCACCGTGACACGCGACGTTGGACGTCGTACACGACACCTAAACCCAAAAATATGTTCGACAAGACAACCCTGCTTCTGGCTTTGCCTTGTTACGAACATATGACTTCATGTACTTCATATACCTTTCCAATGGGTACATCCATTTGTTATGAACAGGGCCACACAATTCTATCTCTTCTACTAAGTGGACTAGCAAATGGGTCATGCCATCAAAAAAAGCTCGAGGAAATTCCTTCTCAAACAAACATAACGCTATTGCCACGTCGTCACTCAAAGACTTCATCTGCACTGGGTCCACAATCTTCTGGCATAATCTCCTGAAAATAGAACTAACCTGCATTATGGGTTTCAGAAGTCGAGTAGGCAGTAAACCTCTAAGACAGACGGGAATCAATTGTTGGATTAGCAAATGGTAATCATGGCTTTTTAAGCCATGAATAGTTCCATTGGAGTCGATCTTGGATTTCAAATTCGATACATACCCTGTCAGACATTTGAAGTTCCTCAATCTCTCTAAAAACTTTTTCTTATTCTCCTTCGACAGAACATAGGGAGCTCTTGGTACATGGAATCCAGTCAAGGGAGGTTTATTCTTCCTTATGTGCAACGATTTCTTACACCCGACCTCCTTCATGTCCTCACGAACTACTGCACTCTCTTTCATGCCCACCAACGTACTCAACAGGTTCTCAGCAAAGTTCCGCTCACAGTGCATTACGTCTAAAGTGTGACGGATCACAAGTTTCTGTACACAGAAAAATCAGCGAAGACTCTGGATTCATTAAGGTAATTTAAAAAATCTTCATTCGTACTTGAATAAATCCATTCAACTTCAGTAACATGAATATGTGCAGAGTTCCACTTCTAATCAACAAAATGTCCTACTTAATTTCAAATCAGAGCACATGAAAATCACAGAAACATAAGAAGGAAGGCTATAACTAACATCCCAATACGGAAGCTTGAAAAGGACTGAATGACGTTTGAAGCCATTTCATTTTGCAGGGTCGTTCTCACTCCCAGATTTTCCTCCAGCAGCCAACCACCTCTCCGTGGCCTCCCCCCTCTTCCGATGCATACATCCTGATACTCGAAGAGGTTTACTACGGTGCTCCTCTTTTCCATTGAAGGCATCAGTCTTGAATCGAAATGGATGCCCTTGAGGCAAGTAACGACGATGCCCTTGGAATATGGTTTTCCTCAAACTTTTTGAGAATCTGGAGTCCACATTCGGACCACATATGGGGCAACCTCGATATCCCTTTGTAGCACAACCAAATATCAATCCATACGCAGGACAGTCATGGATTGTCCAAAGTAAAATACCCCTCAATGTGAATGACGTCGGTTTTGGTTTACTGGACATGTCAACCGCAGGTACCCCATCCCATAGGATAAACAATTCATCTACCAAAGGTTCCAAGTACACATCTATATTCGAAGATTTCACTGATTCCTTTCCAGGAATCAATAAAGAGAGCATCACAAAAAAACGCTTCATAACTAACCATCCCGGCAAATTGTAGTTCAACAAAAAAACAGGCCACGTTGAATGCCTTGTTGACTTATCTGCGAAGGGGTTCATTCCATCCAACGCTAAACCGAGCTTGACATTCCTACTTTCTCCGTGAAACGAAGGGTCGATGCTCCTCACTTCTTCCCAAGCTGGGCTCTCAAGTACCGAATGCATTTTCCCATCACTCGAGGGATTTTGCTCATGCCACTTCATCAGAGATGCAATATCATGACAACGATACATTCGTAGCAGTCGCGATATTAACGAAAAATGCCGCAGTACTTTTGCTGGAATGGTTCGACTGCCCTCAATATACCTCCATGAATTACAGTGAGGGCATTTTGAGAGGCCGGCTCTATCTTTCCAGAAAATGACGCATCCGTTACGACATGCATGAATAACATTAAAAGACAACCCCAGTCGGTCAATGAAACGTCTCGCCTCTTGTCGAGTCTCCGGCAATCTGTTTTGTGGCGGGAGAATATCCAACCTCAAGAATGACAACAACTCATCAACGAAAGAGTTGCTAACGTTATGTAGATGTTCCAAGTTCATCAACACTAGCACACAAGCTAAGGTTGAAATCTTGGAACCTGGATACAATGGGATTTGACTGTCTTTCAACCATTCCTCCATGTCGGAGTCGACAGACTGCACTTCCTTCCACGTTGTTTCATGCAGTCCTTCATCGTCGACATCCTTGTTGAAGACGAAGCCTTCCCTTCTTTCATCAACGTAATTAAACCATTCCACAATGAGTCTGTGGAAATCAAAGCCGTCGTCAAAATTCTCTGTGCCCTCTGCAGTAGGGGTAGCATGCGGTGAACTTCCTGATGCTTCGACGCCAGGGACATTACAGCTTTCCTCGTCTGCATCCTCGGGCTACATGAAAAAATTGGCCAAGAAACATATTGGAATTTTGCAGTGTGACGAATGGGAGCATGCGGAACAAGGTATTGCATGTAAGCTTAGGGAACATGACTGACAGAAAGTGCTTTGGAACGCATGTCAAATTGTTAGCAAACACGGAGGACATGAAGCTCCAAACTGGAAAGCAACGTCCTATTCAGGGAAGTGTTCTCTAGACAATGATAAAACATACTGTCATTGGATATTGAAGGCACTGAGCAAGCATAACTCGGGGCATAACTACAGTGGACTTTGACAATCGAGAAATGAAACCCTAATTTCTTTTGTGACGTTTATTTCAGTTTCGCATCCTTCTTGACAGAAGAGCATACTGCGTAGCCATTAGGAATTTTGGCGGAGAAACCGTCCTATACTTCATAGAGAAAAAGAGATAGAAATTGACGTTCCTTTCTAACAAACTTCCGGAATGAACTGATGCTGTCAGGTCATGTTCAAATCTTGCTGATATTCAAGTGAAAGGAATTTTGGAACTCACCAGCATTGAGTGACTGAGTGCAAGATCTCCACCATATCTTCGCAAGTGACTGTTGATGCTCTGTCGCAGAATAGATCGTCCTCCACCTTTGCACTATGTGCATGGACATTTGTAAGCAACGAGCTGTCGTTCGTTTGCACGAGAGCGCTCCAGTGCATTCAATGCCAGCGCTAGGACTGAGAATCTCCTATCACTATTTCCGTCACTTTCTTCCATGTGGACACGCACTTAGAAACTAATCAGACTGCCCTGCTCAGTGACAAGGAGCGAAGCCACAAACTGTGAGAGGTAGGGCATTACTACCGAAGTGCCATTGTTTCTGTTCTTTTCCCATAACTTTGGAGAGTACGGGAGCACAACTTCTTCTTCGTAAGGCCGGAAGTGGTGGACTCTTTACCGGACGTCAGTTTCTGTCTTTAGACGAGGAATAATGCAGTGGTCTTCGTAAGTGGGTCCTACACTTCTATAATTCAGGAGCTTACACGCGCCGACTGTGGACTTGATCTACGAAGGAAGGAAGTACCTGAAGAAGTGAGGAGCGGGGTCATCGATGTTATCATTTCTTTTGCTGCCATGTTGGCTTGCTTCTCGGTAGTCCATGCAGGACATGAGTGATGCTTCCATTTGTTTGTTTCCCTCATGTTGAGTACCTGAAGTTTTCCAATCCGGAATTGTAGGGCAGTCGTAAAACCTTGCAGGAAGATTTCACACTCTGACGTGTAGCATGGGTTCTTTGGAGTGCAATGAGTACGAGGAGTTGCGAAAGAGGAATATGGAACGTAACAAGCAAATGATGGTGAAGCTTGGATTGATTGAACCCGAGTAAGCATCTTGTCTTGCATCGATGAAGTTAGTGTCTGCAACAAACGGTGCAATGTGTATATGCAATGACGGAAGGGAGTGCTAGACATAGGACTTGTAAAAATAATGAAATTTTCGTTAGAAGAATCTCCTTTTCGATGACGAAAGTGACTTTGGAGGGCACTGGTGCTACCACCAATGCATAGTGCTCGTACTCTACTTGAAGCAATTGTGAGGTCGGGAGTTCGCTCAAAGAAGTCAATAGAAACACAACGTTTGTGTTGCTGAAGAAGTCTGCTTTCAGAGAGGTAGTTTGTGAACCATACAAGCGGAAAATGTAGTTGTAGATTCTGGATGAGGAATGCAGTTGTACCGTGTTTCCCGGCGGCACCGCTCAGAATTTCTTGGAGTCATTGACGAAAGTGCCACCGCTGTTCACCTTCTGCTGGAAATGTGCGGTGAATTTGAAGTCTGCGATGGAATTCATCCATGTAATGATTATTACTTATTAGTGTTGCATGATGATGAATTGTTGATAGGTTAGTCATGACTTCAAATTCAAAGTAGGCTTTGTAGATGTCACTTAGGTACTTGTGGCGTAGGCATGCGCCGTAATGCATTGAATGCATGCGTTGTCTCTTACTGAAATGGAGACGTCATAGTAAGGGAGGAACTTAAGAGTCATCTTTATTTAATTGTCCCTAAACAGTGTCAAATACGTGGCGTGTGCTTGATTCCCTATTACCATAGATTAGAGAGAAAAGACAGAGCCGCCCCGGACGTGGACACTGTAAGTCTGGCGAAGAGGATGTCGAAGGCTGTACCTGAAAGTCGAAGAAGCGGGAGGATAGCGGTTTCGCGACTCGGTCTTGCAAGGTCGAATGAGGAGACATCCAGGACAGTGATAGTGAACACAAAAAATGCTGGCGGAGAAGATCGACTAAAGACCTGCAAAGAAGACAAGTCGACAGAAGAATTACAGATGGACAGCAGAGAGGTAAGCTGGATTCCAAAGCCTAGTCCATTAATTCCCTTGTATTCCTATTGCATGCAAGTTTTTTGCTGTCTACCATAGAAAGGGAAGCTGAATCGTTGAGTGTATGGGAATCTCACAACTGCTGTTTATGAAGAAGGTGCCGAGTGTGCCGGAGAGAATAGATGTTGACAAAATGAACGAAGAAGACTACAGTACCGAGGTATCGTCAGAGAGTGAAAACAACGAGGACGTGAGAAAAGACGATCCTAGGTGCGGACGATTGACACAGAGTAATTTCGGGATGCATGCCGAACCTGTTCACACGGGAAGTCCGTCATCTTCTGAACCTGGTAACTCTGTGAACGGTCTCAGTTTCAATTCTTTCGGAACTCAAATTCAACAGCTAGTTATGCAAGCCTTAATGCAAGCTACAGCGTCGCTCAGTGGACCTTGCTCTGGACATCTCGCATTCCATGAAGGGGACCCCGTCGGCAGTCCGTTGTTGACTAACGAGATAGAGCATCCCGTGAATCTGCCTCTAACAACATGGGATGAAGGTATTTACAACAAATCTCTCGCCAAACGAAAGAGGAAAACGCCAGTGTTGAGGACATCAGCGGGAAAAGAATCGGATTCTCAAGTGGAGTTTCGAGCACCTCAGAATGAAAGTCCCCAGGAGAAGTCTCTGCGGACTAGGAGGCTGAACAGGTTCCGAAGTAGGAAGGCTATCGAGTTGACAAAGAATAGGACCGTTGCGAAGAAGCTCCCTTACGTTATTTACGTGGATAGTATCGGGAAAGCTAAAGGAATTCACAAGCGTAAGTGGCGTGCTGTTGTGTGTGGACAGTGCGGGCAACTGGATCCTAGCATGGACAACATAAACAATCATCCAAAACATGTGGTTGATAGTATTTGGAGTGGCCTAGAGAGAGAATGGGAATTTGAAGGTTTCTCTCATAGGGCGCGGGAGATGTTTGAAAAAGCTGCAACGAAATGCATGAGAAATAGAAAAATGCAGCTGAAATACAAGTCCCAAAGAAATATTGGCGGTAGAAAACCAGACGACATCAGGGGTGCGCATTGGACTAAGATCACAAATCTGACGAAGGAAGCATGCAAGCCGGGTACATCCATAGTTCAAATCAAGCTTTCTAGAAAAGGAAAGGAAAAAGAAGTGGCGCTGACGGTGGAGGATTTCTCATCAGAAATGCAAGTGCGGCTATGGGGTTTCTGGACTTGTGAAGTGTGCATATTTTTGGTTTTGTTTTTACTAATGTCAGACTTGTCGTTGTGATGACGAAATTGGGGATGGATATAATGGTTGATAAAGAAGAAACTATATGTACAAATCGCGACAGGAATGTTTTAGACCTCTGAATGGTGTTAGGTCGTTACATGTCATGCCTCCCCGGCCTATGGTGACAATCTCTGACCTCATCTGAGCTTTTGCAAGTCGAAATGGAACCTCATATAACGAAAAAATGCGTGCCTTAAAGTATAAACGAAGTAAGTAGCCTTTGCCACATCGCTGAAAATGTGTCTGTTTCTGTGGACAGGTCATTTTACCGCAACCGGGGAGCCCAAATGTGCAGCCCCATAGTTTGACAACTACTTCAGTACTGTTGAATGAGGACATGGTTGAAGAGAAAATTAGAAGTCTGCATCGGGAATTGGTGTTGCTGCAGAAGTCGAGGGAGGTATGCACTTCTCACCTTCTAAAGTGAATGCAATTGTCATGAATTAAGTGCATGCACGGACGTTAATGAGTAGGTACCTGTCAATTGCCAAATGCAAGGCGTCTGTAAGGGAAAACGGAGAATGGCGTATCAGAGCTTTGTGTGAGCGCTCCTAACTCCACCCTCGAGCTAAGAGTTTTTCATACGGGTCCTGTGTCTAATTGAGTTTTCTTTCTAATTGGATAAAAAAGAAAGCCTTCCAAGCAATGAACTCTTTTAGTCACGTCTTTTGAATGTTTCTAATCTAATTTTGTGGTTATAATTCTATCTATTCTATTCTAAAATTCAACCTAATGAGGCCCTATTCTATTCTATTCTATCAAATGATATTACCTAAACCTAATTCCAAGCATTTGGTAAGAAGAAACTTAACAATAAAACAACAAGGATAAAAATCAAATGCGAGCGGTTTACCTCCTCGGCGTAAATCTCCATGGTCCCGTCGTCAAACATCATCATGTGTAAATATTCTCCTACGACCTCGCCATCGAAATCATCCCGTCTCTCCATCTAGTCCATAGTAATTATCACGTTGTTGGTCAAGTAATTCTGTCCTGTCTAAAAGAGATTTAAAGGTTATGTAGCGTTGATTAAATGCGTAATTCTTTTAATTCCTAATTCCCCGGTAATTAAGAAATACTGCAATTGAATCAATCTACCTAGTTGGTTAGTATTTTATCCTAAAGGAATTAACGAAAATCTATTAGTTAACCATTTGTTGTTTGTTAGTTTTATTTTAATTCTAAGTTGATATTATAAAATTCTAACGAATTCTAATTGAATTAAATTAATTTGGATGGGAAATTTCCTCCAAATCTTTTCAAATCCAATTTATTTTTGAATTGATTGAAATTCTAAAGAAATTGGTTGTCAATTTGTTTGTTTCCCTTTTGGCTTATTAGAATATTTTAATCAAATCTATCATTAAATCTTTTAAAATCTAATTGATTTTTAAATTTGCGTTAGTTTGCAAAGAAATTAGTTGTCAATTTGTTCTTTTCCTTTTTGGCTTATTAGGCCTAATAAAACAAAACCAACAAAATCCAAACTTCTAAGAATCTAATTAATGACTAACTACTAAAGAATGTAGAACATTCCTAAAGAACGAGAATATTAGTAATAGTGATATTCCGATGGAAACTAGTTTTTTATTCCCAAGGGTCAACCATCAAGAATAAGATGTCCGCCCGGGGGGACAACATTTGTTGGATTTTTGTTCAAAAACCAAATGTTGGATTTTTGTTCAAAAAGCAAGGGTGTGGCGCCAACTGCCAACCATAAGTGTGAATTTATATCCAACTTTTGAGAGTTCCAAACTTACTTGAGTCCCTGGACTGATCCCGACTCCCCTCTCCAGCGACCCGACTCCCCTCCAGAACCCGACTCCCTCTCCAGTGCCCGACTCTCCACCGACCCACCCTCCGATACCCGGCCCGCCCCCTTGGTACCCGGCCCGCCCGGGGCTGTCCACCTGGGTGGCTGGTCCTCCTGGGTGTGCTGTCCGCCCGGGGGCTGGTCCGCTCGGGGTGTTGGTCCGCCTCTTATTATGAAATTTGGAATTTGGGGATTCTCCAATATGTGGATTTTGGGAATGCTCTCCAATTGAAAACTAATAATTTGGGGGTGCACTTTGGAATGGTTTAATAATGGAACCCGAGAATTTTGGTTCTAATTAATTTCCTTCCAAGGGCTTACGTGGTTTTTAACAGTTGAGAGTAGAATTCTCCCAATGTTTTAGTAAGTCTCACGGGTGCAAAGCTCCACCATGTCTTGATAATTGTAGTATTTTGAGAGTTTTATTCGCAAAAGGAGGTACACATGATAGTGTTTAAACCGGACTTTCACTTTAAACTCTTAAAATTTCCTAGTATTTTGGAATTTTGCAACCAAAGGAGGTACACATGACCATGTTTAAACCGAACTTTGGCGCTCAATACTCAAAATTTCAGTGAACTAGTAGCAGAGAAAGTATTGAGGCCTTGCCTCTAACTTGGGTGATGTGAAAAATAAATAAAAGTTGAAGGGGCCTTAAGCCTTCAAATTTGAAGAAGAAAAACTAAACACAAACAAGACTTGGCCAAAATCTTGGTCCAAGTAGTGCCCCAACCGTGTTGGTGGCACGAGTAGCAGAAGAACAAAGTGTCGGTGCTAGAAATAAGGGTACTGGCAACCTCGAGGGGGGCCCTTATATACCCGTGGTCGGGCCCCTCTCGGTAATTGCCGGTGAAAACACTTTGTTACTTTCTATCCTAAACTACCCTAATGTAATTCCAAAATATTAGTTGTTTAATGGTGAAAATTTCTAAAAACATCCCTATTTTGTCAAAAAAATCTTGGCCAAATCAAATCCAAGATCTTAACCCAAAATATTTTGGAATTAACCCTAATTTACGTAGATATTTTGCAAATTAATCCAAAGTCATTTCGAAAATTGTCTTTCTTTAGCCCAAAGATGGCTTTTTACGCAAGAAAGAGATCTTGACCAAATCCAATCTTTGATTTTCCAAGAGATATTTCCAAAATCACTTCTAATTAACCGCAATTAACGATTAAAAAGTCAAACTAAGAGCTGACCCTCTCTATCTTTTAGGGAACAACTCGAAACGGAAAACCGTATGTGCCTTTGTCTTCAGAAGACCCCAATTAGCCTAAGGGACCCCTCACCCCTCACTCCTAGGCCATTTGCGCACCCAAATTGGAATTACGGTAACTCCAATTAAAAGTCAAAAATCTAACTTTTAGGATTTGCGCATTTTGATGAATCTGTCAGGCCAAGGTTGTTAGGAATGTCCGTGAGAGTAAGGAATGACTCCTTATTTACGACAATCGGACATCATTCGCTCCTGATACGCCGGTCAACCCGCCGCCAACTTGTAATTTCCAGTGAATTTCGATGTCAATGCCGGTTTTGGTAGTTGGGAATGTCGGAATGTCGGAATGTCTTCAAACTTGACCGGGCGCTTATTAAGCACACAAAAACCTATCCTAATTTTTAGTAAGATTTTACCGCATCATACGTAATTTCTATGATTTTACGAACCTTTCTATGTGCGGTTGACTTCCCATGGAGTCAACGTGGAATTTCGAAAAAATCCGAAATAAATTGGGTAACATCTAGGGTACTCCTAGATTCTTGGTGTAAGTCCCACGCAACCTTTCACCTTTCTAATTTTAGCAATTTGGAATTACTTTGCCCAATTGGACAATTTAATTCCCGATGCCCGGAAATCTTGGACAATTGTTTGATTCTTGTTCGCTCCTGGCATGTTCCTACCCTTGGAACACCTCTCTGTAGTCTTCAATCTCCAATCCTCCATCTTTTGCCTCGTGACACTCGAATTCTCCAAATCCATTGTAGTGGTTTTTCTTTCAAATTCAATTTATTCCAAAATTGAACTTAATCCCTGGTAACTCTTCTAGGCTCATAGTAGACTCTTTTAGCTTAGTCAGTATGTCGTGTGCATCCTTAAAAGGTTGGCTTTGCACAGACAATTGCTAGGACTGACTAACTCTCTATTCCTTATTTCTCTCGGAATTACTAATTCTTCACATATACTTGCTTTGGAGACTTAGAATGATTCAAATTTTCAGTCTTTAGGAATTTTCCACCTTCTAAGTTGGTTTTCCACCATTTTGGCATAGACTGACACCAAAACTCCCTCAACACTCTTTTTATGTCTTTTTCTTGAATATTTTGACTAATTTTCGCCATTTAATCGCGAAAAATAGACCCAGAGTCCTGAGTGCCATCTCGAGGGCTTACACTTTGACGGACTAATTGGACTTGCAAGATCCCTTAGGGTACTTTGAAAGTAAAGTAACGGACATGTACCGTCAGTGATTTCTGTATTTATCAAGTGTGTGCTTTCGTGACATGCTAGGCATGTCCTGATGCTGAAGTCATGAAATTGATATTGCTGAGTATTTGTCCGCTACAAGACGATGGTGGCCGTGGAGAAGTGAAGACTGATGGACCACAAAAATTTAGGAGGAACTTGGACAGAGGTAAGCTTCCTTACAATTGTGTGAGCATAGGATTTCGATATTTCGATGCATCGCTATGAAGTTCAGAAACTGTGAACGGCCGAAGATGGTCGGTAAGGAAAAAGTAGAAAGTCTTGGATTTTTTTTTAAAAAAGAACCAGAAGAGAGTTGTTGAATTGATTTCGGAATACAGTGCGGACTTTGTGATAAGAGCATGGCAGTTGTAATGAGAAGTGCATGTTGCATGTATTCAATGTCAGGAGCTTGGCATGAAATGAAGGAGAACGTCATTCCAAGTAATGTAATGAGAGACGTTAGAAAGGAAGGCTCCACTACGACGAAGCAGAGGAGAAGGAAAGAAATTTCTCAAGGCAAGGCTTTGGTGGTGATGAACGGGAAAGAAGACGCGGCAACACATGACAGAGCCGGAGATGAGAATTCGGTGCGAACACAGAGCGACATTACTAGCTCCGAGGTGAGGCGTAGGCTGTATTGGTAAATATTTAACTGTAGGCCATGGCAGGTGCGAGTTTTTTTAGCAAGGAGGACCTTAAATTTCATGCAGGTTGGTCCAGTTGACCAGTGCGTTGACCACGTTTCAGGTACTTCGCATTCAAGAAGCAAACTGTGAATAACTGGATTTTCGGACGAGGAGTGAGGTTCTAGATTGTTGAGGGCATTCATTTTGTAGGACTCCCTCAAAGAGCATAGCTACAAGAGCTCAATGACAAAGTCATCCGCATGTGTTACTGTGGCATTGTTTTTGAAGAAGGGGAGGTCACTGGTCGACCAACGTTGTTTGCAGTGAAGGAAATGCAGACGCAAATTAGCATGCAGGATATTCCCTGAGGGCGCATAAAACCAAGGAAATAACGTTGAGGCTTTGTGTATGAAGAAGTTGACCCGTAACTGACTCGAGCTCACGTTTTGCATGTCATTTGATTTTTGCAGGTGGACTGTGGAGAAGTGGTACGCATTTTCGGATGCAATGCAGTGAAGCGAGAAGAAATAGGGAAGGGTATTGTGATGGGGTTAGTAGGTTCAAAGTATGGTAAGAGAGTCATCCCACATGGCTGGCGCAGCATCAAAATCATGTCTTACACTTTGAACGGAGCTCCAGAGGTGTGTCCATTTCCAACGGGGTAGAAGGAACAAGTGAAACATGAGAACCTTCAGGAGGCAAACGGCAAAATTGTCTTGTGGCCTGATAGCCATATGCAGTTGTGATGGGGAATCGGGTAGATGGCTGCAGCTCATGAAGGAGGCGGATACGAAATCTTCATGGAGTTTCTAAGTAGCAATGTCAGTCGATCACAGGATAGACAAGTATGTACAGATCCTAAGAAAATATAATCGTCTTGGAGTGTCTGAGTGCATAATAGTTCGATGTTAACAACAGTGTTGTGAATTTGTGTACCTGTATTTCTTAGGGGAGGTCGTCTCTGAAAAAAGTTAAGCAATCGTTTCTGAAAACTGTGGCATGCAAAGCGGTTCTATATATATTAGTAGTTGAAAAATAAAAGTTACAAAATGTATTTTCCCAGAATACCTTTTACTTCCATCTGGTCATCATTCTGTGAAGCTTATGGGGCATCAGTAATGCCTATTCTTAATTAGATTCTATCCAAAAAAAAATTGCAATTATGAGCAGGTGACAAGTGTCACAAGTTGTGATAAGATGCGAACTACCAAAAAAAGCAGAACAGTATCGGCAAAAAATTCAGTAAAGAGGAAGACCATATTCATTTCCTTAATATGCACTTTTCTTCGTCTTTCAAGGACGTCTTTCAACCAGTCAGGACGTCCATTAAAGCATGTCCTAAGCACAAAGTATTCAGCACAATGAGCTGTTTGGACTGGACCTTCCAGTATGGTTTTTCTTACTGGAAGTCTCACTTAATACACCCGTTCTCCTTGTAGTGTAATCCACCAATAACTTGAATTAAGAGAAGCTAAGTATAACCTTCACCACCAATGAGATTCTTCTTCTCCCTAAAATTAAGAAATTACTTTTACGTTGTGAGGGAAAACTACTATAAGAGAAAGTAAAAAAAATAACCTACATATCCAAGCTTTGGTATAAATAAATAGAAAGGGCTAAATCACCCTCTAATAACCCCATCCAAAGCCTTCAACAATCAAATTGAGGAAGAAAAATACAAACAAAAGAACTATTTTATCCTCCAAGCTCCCAAAGATTCAATTCAAGAATGAAGAATCCAAGGTCTTGTGAGAAAGAAGATTTGAGGAGTTAGGCCACAAGAGAGAGAAATGCACTTAGCTCTCAAAGGCCTCCACCCTTGTGTAAGTTGTAGTTGGTAGGTGGAGTTCTTAATGTGCCTATTTGACCGCCATGTACTTGGAGATCTAATCAACCGTGCACAAATGAGTTGCTAGTAATAAATGTGGCCTATTGAGGGGGCGAGTTTAATGAAGAGGAGGAATCCCAAGACCAAGGCCATTTGAAACACGTACGCACTTTGTTGTCCTGCCAACACCCTCGCGTCCACGCCCTGACGTCCTTGCCCTATTTGGCATCCGCGCCCTGATGTTCGTGCCTTACCTCGCGTCCGCGCCCTGTGTCAAATTTACTGCGTTGTGGATGTTGGTAGCAGATTTGTTTTTCGATTTGTGATTGGAGTTTTGAGAATCTGGGGGCGTGTAATATACCAATGGTATATTACATGCTCCCAGATTCTCAAAACTCCAATCACAAAAGCAGAAAGAAGTTGACGTCCGCACCTTAGCGTCCGCACCTGTCATTGCGTCCCCGCCCTAGCGTCCCCGCCCGACCTTGCGTCCGCTCTTGCTCGTGGACTCTCTACATAGTGAATTTTGGTAGTAGATTTGTTTTCCAATTTGCGATTGGAGTTTTGAGAGTTTAGAGGTGTGTAATATACCATTGGAAAGGTATTTTGAGTACCTTTCCAATGGTATATTGCATGCCTCCGAATTCTCAAAACTTCAATTGCAAAAGCAGAAAGAAGTTGACGTCCTCGCCCTGCTTGGCGTCCGCGCCCTGCCTCGGATTCACTGCATTGTGGATTTTGGCAGTAGATTTGTTTTCCAATTTGTGATTGGAGTTTTGAGAGTTTAGAAGCGTGTAATATACCATTGGAAAGGTATTTTGAATACCTTTTCAATGGTATATTGCATGCCTCCAAATTCTCAAAACTCTAATTGCAAAAGCAGAAAGAAGTTGACGTCCGCGCCTTGTCATTTTTCGCGTCCTCGTCTTGTCTCACGTCCGCGCCTTGACGTTGACTGCGGAGTCTGCGCCCTACATGTACGCGTTTGTGCCTTGACGGTGACACAGTGAAGTCCGCGTCCTACCTGTACGCGTCCGCGCCTTGACGGAGACGTCCGCGCTCTGGATTTCGAGTTATGAGGTGACGTGTCAACCCTAAAAAATTCCACTACTTACTAAAATAAAGCCGTCCGGTCCATTCGGACCGTCCGTCCGGGACGTCCGGTGACCCTAACTTGCCCGTTATGACAACCATGATATAAAGATATAAGAAAATATACATAAATAATTAGCTATAGATGAATATAATTTGATTTTAGTATATTTTGAATACATAGTTTAATATTTAGAAATGGCTATGACATGATTGTCAATATGTAATAGAATTTTAAAATTTTAGTTTTATAAATTTGAATAATAATATTCATTAGTTCAATTTGACTTGAAACTATTCAAATTTTAGTGCTATACAATATAAATTCAAACATGATCAAGTTATTTACATAAAATTTGATGTAGATTTTGAATTCCATTAGAATTCTAATGAAATTCAAAATTTTCTCAAAATAGTATTATATTTTATATGTGGGATATGATGTTGTATTTCTTAGCTTGTAAAAATTAGTTATAATGGACTTCATGAACTTCTAATTTTAAAGCATTCTACCAAATTCAAATAGATTCTAACAGATGTTTAGATTGAAGATTCTACTAGATTTTTAGAAGATGTTAAAAAGATTTCTAAAAGATTTCAAATTAAATTCTCAAAAGATTTTGAATCAAAATCTCAAAAGATTCTTAAAAGATTTCCGAAGATGCCAAATCAGATTCTCAAAAGATTTTGAATCAAAACCTCAAAAGATTCTTAAAAGATTCCTATAGATGCCAAAATAGATTCTCAAAAGATTTTGAATTAAAACCTCAAAAGATTCCTAAGAGATTTCCAAAGATGCCAAATCAAATTCTCAAAAGATTTTGAATCAAAATTTCAAAAGATTCTTAAAAGATTCCCAAAGATGCCAAATTAGATTTTCAAAAGATTTTGAATCAAAATCTCAAAAGATTCTTAAAAGATTCTCTAAAGATTCCAAATCAGATTCTCAAAAACAAAAATCAAAATTCTCAAAAAGATTTTCAAAAGATTTCCTAAAAGATTTTAGTAGATTCCAAATTAGATTCTTAGAGATTCTTCAAAAATATAACATTTTTTTGTTGATTTTGTCATTGCACTATTCATCAACAAAAACAATGACACATTTTTGTTAATATGTACAGAATGAACAAAAAGTTGTTGATGTTGTTAGTACTAATATCCAAATCAACAAAATTTAACAGAAATTGTTGATGTTTTATTAATTTGGTCACTATTTTTCTACTAGCGCAAGAGGAGTTTTGAAGTTTTTGGAGGGTGGACTTGGACCAATTTGAAAAGATCCTCAAGATAAGAGTGCCATTGAAGTTAGCACATCAGAATCTGAAGAAGATAGCAATTCCGATGGCACACATGCTCCAAGGACAACACGGGTTGTTCCACAAATTACCCCTGTACCAATAATTCAAGATCCAATAGTCAAAGGAGCTTCATCATCACAAAGACGGGAACCTAGATGCCTCCCTAAGGTTCCACGCTTGCCCAATCAAATTGGCCTTGGATCAACCTCAACAACAGTTCCCAATCCATCATTACCACTACAAAATGCAACCAATATTTTCGACTTCGAACCGAATGATGAAATGCCTATGGATGCAAATATTCCTGTTCTTTTAGCTCAAGGGATTCAACCATGGCTCTCAATAAGGCTCTTGACCTCTTGAAGACCAAAGACACGACAATTGCTTCACTCTAATCTGATGCGAAGAAAATTGCAATCTAATTTGGAATAGAAGAATGCTCTCATTTCAGAACAAGCTAAAGAACTTCAAGGCCTTCGACAAAAGCAACATGAGCCGATTACTTTATCAGATATGGACTAAGGTTTTATTGAACATGATCCCCATCATTTGTAGAGGATTGTCAAAGACCTCACTAGCGGTCTCATTCAGTATACTCCTCCTAGCAAGCGTGTCAAACGTTCTTCAATATTGCCAACTACGCTTTTTCCTACCGTCATGGAAGATGCTATCGTGGAGACAGATGATGTTCAAGAGGCTTAAGATTCACTTTCATTCCCTATACTCCCACTCCCCATACCATTTTCGAAGAAACTAGGCCTTCAAGAGGAAAACAACATACTTCGTACACGATTGAATGAGCTGGCAACAACATACTATCATTGGAAGGTTGCATGCATTCTCTCCGTGGACAGATCACAGTAAGTTGTAAAGGATTTGGAAAAAATTTCAAAGAACTTTGTCGCAAATGCCCCTAAACATGAGAATGGACTCACATTGTCGGCATTTATGGAGGATATGTTTCTTGAAAATATGTCCATGTTGAACACAGTTGAAAATGCAGGAATCAATTGGACACAATTTGGTTGGGACCACAAAAACCAAATGTCATGCCACTTAGATGAGAAACAACGACAACATCTGTAGCCAAAGCTAGCAACTTTTGTTTTGGACCATACAAAATGTCCTATATGTCAAGAATCCCTCGGCCTTGAAGGAAAATGGGCACTTGGATCATGTGTCCACGTATACCATCCTCAATGTCTAATTACACAATGCTTTTAATAAGGAGACGTTGTGTTATTTGTTCAGCCCCATTCCATGATCGTTTATACGCCTTGTTCAACTTGATGACAAATATGCCGCCCTCTTCCAGGGAACACATTGGTGACACAACTCCGGAGACCAGATTATGGGGCCGAGACTTGATTTGGAGTTGGCAACAAGGCCAACATGATCAAGAAAAGGGCACAGATAGTTCTCAATTGAATTGGGAAACTGACCCAGTAGAGATCGTTCAAGTTGCATCCAAGCTCATGGAAAAAGGTCCACAGAACGAGGGAAGGATGGCATTTTTTTTCCAATGCCTTGGTGGATTTTTTGATAAACAATCACAAACCTTTAAGTAGGGACGTCATCAAGAATGTCACCATTGGAATTTTGAAGGAAAAAGAGTGTGCGACCAGACTGCAAATGCCTCTGAAGAAGATCTTATTAGTATGGCATTGCTTGACTTTACATATGGGCCCTACTACATGAGTCAAATAGTTGACTATTTATTGGAGCAACATTCTTCACAAACCATAAATACCCTCCAAGCCTGGAAGGATTCCAATGTCTTAGAATCCATTCTAAATGCGAATGGACCAGCTTCACGCACTCATGCCAAGTGCAAACTTGTGGTTGGAGAATCATCCAACGACGAGAAATGAATCAAGTAATGTACAAGAGGATCCAAATGTTTAGGATTTAGGGTGCTAACTATGGTTGTATAGCTTGCCTTGTAATCATCTACGTCACTTGTGACTTTTTGTAATACTATATATAAAAAAAGGCTCTTAGAGTCTTCTTATACAATAATACAATAGAACTTTATCACTATTTGCATTGTGAAGTATTAGTCTATTACTTATTGTTATAGAAATCTTTGTATGCAGGATAGAAGTGCAATTGTTCATCCTTGGAATTTTGTGCACAAAGGGGAGATCTTCCAAAATAGCTTGACTTTCCACAAATGCTTTTGTTTTTTTGAAATAAATGATGTTGCATAGTATTAAAAAACGATGATTTTCATGATAACCAGCCCGTCATTTAGGGATTAACCCCTAGGCATCCAATGCGTGTTTACTAAAATTGAGACCCTTGTGAACTCATTCCAATCAAATTATCAACTAACAAGAGATCCACGTGAACTCACCTATTAGAGACAAGCCTAGAACTCAAGGGTAAAGGATACATCCTACTGTTGAAAAAATTGTAATAGTCCAACAAGGAAACCTTTAAGTTTGAAGAGACACAATCTCGTTGTTGGGGTGCTCAGGATTACGTGCTTTTGCTTTCTCTGCATATTTTCTCGACCTAATACTATGGCCTGTTTGGTTGATACCCGTCTGTGGTGGCGTTTTCAACCGCCATGAACTTGAATGTACCCAAATCCGCCACGGTATTGGGCACGTCTGTGGTGAACGTCGTCTCTCTTTTGCACTTAGGGTTTCATTTAATTTGCCCACTTCCCTACGCTGCATTGTGGTTTACATCGTCTCTCTTTTCTTCTCCAAGCCTTTGTCTTGGAGCGACTCTTGTGCTCACAAACTTCTCTTCTTCTCTTCTTTGCACTTGTAATTTGACCCTGGGAACTGTTTCAGATGGATGATAATGAGCACGAGCACGTTCGGACCCTTTTGCAAAGCAAGCTAGTGGTGGAGGAGTTGAATTTGTTTCGAAATACTGATTTGGATCTGCTTGCAAGCAATGGATTCACACTAGCTACTGTATTTACGGCTGCTGCTGAGAACTCTTTGAAAGAATAAAAAATGGGAAGAAGTAGGGAGAACGTCTTCGGGAGATCACCTGGTTACTATCGGAAGATCACGAAAATAAGGACCCGCAATGACAAGGCTCACCGCAACATCTCTGGGCAAAAATTGAAAATGTGTCGGATTCTGGATTATTGTGAGATCTCCCGTTGAAGAGGAGTTCAAGGTCAGAGTCCACCGTGAGGTCTCCCGATGGACAGAGAAATGGCTCAGCGTTGAGCAGAGTTCATGGTTTTGGGGTTTGGAGTTCAAGGATGATCAACATGAAAATGACATACAAAAGAAATCATAAAATCGGGGTAACGCAGCAAAAACGGCCATCGGGAGATCTTCGGATATTGGTTGTTGGGTAACAAGTTTGGTCCATTCATTGGTAAATCCCCCGATACAAGTGACAGAACTAAGAGCGACAGCGCGAGGAAGTTCATAGGAAGATCTCCGATTGACACGGACAACCTTAAATTTTCCAAGGCAGCATCACTATTGATTTGAAACTTAGCTTATGAATTGCACTGTAGATGTTTTGAAGTTGGAATATGCAACTTCAGAGGATTGTTTAAAATGATGAGAAAAGTGGCACAAATGAGAATCAACATGAAAAGTCCTTGTTCGCATTGACTTTACACAGAAACTCTCTAGCCAAGGGACATTTAATCTTGAATAGGAAGTTCAAGGCTAAAAACGGAAGAATAAAATAACACTGCCACTAAATACATTCCTGCACAATCATCCACTAGTTTCAACATCTTTGTTTCGAGATCGAGATTCACAAACTTGTGTATAAAAATCACAGCAACACCATTCCAGAAAGGATAGAAGAAATTATCAACGGGCTAACAATCATAGTGAAGCAATCTCCCAAAGTGGAAAGCATGTGGTCATTTCTCCGGCTCAAAGTTGTTAAAAGTTCATCCCACAAATACGATGTGAAATGGATGAAAAAATGATAACGATCGAAACATTCGTCCTATACAATAAATTAGGGTTAGGATTTCCGCCTGGAGAGAGATCATCGGAGACTCCTCCGCGTCCTCCATCGCCACTTCCATTCCCGAAGCCGCGAGCAAGCCAAGATGGTGGGAAAGACGAAACCCCGTAAGAACGGGGTTGTCACACCATCAACCTCACAGGAATTTCCATGACTGGTACTTCGAATCTCACCAACCTTTCTCCTCCATTGACCTCACTGCTTTTCCAATTCGGCAATGAGAATTGTTCGCGGAAACTATCGTTGCAAGCATCCATGGATTGTTGAGCGGTGCGCGTTTCTAATAAATCTAGGATGGTGATCACACTTTTCGTTTTGAGGAGAAACTGCAGCTTAGAGCTACTTGAGCAGTAGTCGCCTAGTTGGTGACTTTTGATGTGCAATTCTAGTTGTTGAGACGATGCATTTCGGCTATAGGTTTTGAATCGGGAGCTGGGGACTCTCAAAATCGCCATTGAGCGTAGGTGAGACTGGGATTCGGCAATGACAATTTGACACTGTTATTAGCGTTGCAAGCGTTCATGACTTGTTGAGCGGCGCGCGGCTCGATTTGCTCTAGGATGATGATCACTCTTTTGATTTTGAGGTGAAACACCAACTTGGGGCTACTTGAGCATTAGTCGGTGAATTTTGTTACGCAATTCTTGTTGGTGAGACCATGCATTTCGGGTTTAGGCTTCGAGCTGCCATCCAGGGGCACTTGAAATCGCTGCTGAGAATAGATCCGAGCTTTGGACTGCTCTATTTTTTTCCTTGTTCTTGTTAGCAATCGAAAGAGGGTTCCAACGCACAAGAGAATGCATTATTTGGATACCATATGTGAAAATTTAGGAGTTTTGAAGTGTTTTTTGGGTAGATGAACTAAAACTGACACTTCTATGAGCAAATATTTGAGTAATTTGCATCCTCTTAA
Organism: Thuidium tamariscinum; assembly: GCA_947034885.2. Classification (NCBI taxonomy): domain Eukaryota; kingdom Viridiplantae; phylum Streptophyta; class Bryopsida; order Hypnales; family Thuidiaceae; genus Thuidium; species Thuidium tamariscinum. The sequence goes on along the minus strand of OX344753.2, from coordinate 29,595,582 downwards.
GCAATATGCACTGGTTGTCTAAGATTAAGGGGACAATTTGGGTTTCCGTATCTTGAGGGGGAATGCCACCCGAGAGTTTATGATTTCTCTATGGTGCCCTCTTAGGTAGGCGGCTTTATCCCTGACATTTTGAAAACCTTGGGAGTTTATTTAGTCGATCTGCAAAGCAATTCATGCAATTCCCTTAGAATTCGACCTTGTGGCAACCTCTCAATCGGGGGAGTGGCCAGTACACGTTAAGTGCTTAGCACACGGCAAATTACAGAGCAGGGTGAACTGTGGACAGAGTACAATACAAATCTTTTAGAGTATTCCAATTTTTCTGCGTATTTTTCAAGTATTCCTCGAGTATTTTTAGAGCATTTTAAAATATTTTTAGAGTATATTTACAATATTGTGTAGAGTGCATTTAGAGTATTACTACATTATTTTTAGGGTATTTTTAGAGTGACTTCTGACATCAATGAGCAAAGAAAGAGGTTAAAAATAATAGTCTGAAATAAATTGATATAAATGTTTCTGTTCAAAAGCAGTGCGTCGTCGCAAGTCAATGGATTTATGTTTAGGGTTTTATCAGTGGTCGAGCTCGTTGAGCAGTTCTTCTAGGGTTTGGTGCTATGACGATGCTTATCGCGTTGAATTAGAGCGAGCCGTAGATGAACATTATGAGCCTAGACTTTGGACGCGGCTCTGATGTCAAATGTTTTCACTCACAATTTATTTGAATTTTTTATTTATGTCTTGACTCAAGTGTTTTTCAATTTGACCCATGATATTGTGCGATTTGCTTCACAGCGGAGAGCAATAACAAAGCTGATTTCGGGATGTATGAGGAAATTGGACAGGGCTAAGCTTCGCACCGGCCTTACGTCAATTAGATTCCGCGGTTTAGGGTTGGAGAGGAACGATGGCTGGGCACAACGATATGCCGAGTTGGTATCTCAGGCAGCACAAGATTTCCACCCCAGCTGCTGCGGTCGCTCCTGCTAAATCTGTGAGTAGTATTCCCGCTCTTCCAATTCAATAAACTGAGATTTTTATGGCCAAGTCTCGGAATTTGAAAGCAAAACTGGGTACCTAGCACATGGAATGACCGGAAGAGAACAACTGCGAATGAAACTGCTGAAATGCGACAAAAGAACGGTTTACCGTTTTTGATGCATATTTCCATTTTCTCACAGACCAGAACATATGTTGATTTGCTGTATGACGTTGGTTTCGATGTTGGTCTCAAGGTACGCAGAGAAAGCTCGAATGTGGGAGTCGACGCCGTGGTGCAGGAGCTTCTGGTGAGCAACGCCAAAACAGCAGGGAATATTGCTGGCACGATAGAGGATCGGCTGCTGGACCGACCTTACCTGTTGGACAACCCGGCGACCCATGGCGGGGCGACCGAGAGGGCGAAGGACAGAGCACACCGAGCTCGGAGCAAGCGGTCTGCCAAACACTTTTCCATGCGCCAGCACCGTCACGCAGGCTCCTATGACCTCCCTGCTGAGTATCACAAATATGCTTTGTTCCTTCCCATGCATGAGATGTGGGAGACCTACACTCGGAGCCTAGTGAAGGACTGCAGTGAGTCCATGCTGCGACCGCGCCTTCTTACTGCCGACTTGCATGGGGCCATCTTGGCCGTGGTGGAGTCGAAGAGTTCCAGCTATGTTGGGATACAGGGCATCATGGTTAGGGAAACCGATCAGACGTTCGGTATAATAACTGTGCAAGACAAGTTTAGAGTAGTCCCGAAGACAGGAGCTGTGTTCATGTTCCAGCTGGATTCCTTGCGAATCACTTTGTTTGGGAATAACCTCTTTTCTCGGCAATTGCATCCCAGAAAGCAACGGCAGCTGAAGCCGACTATTGAACTGTGAATATGTTACTCAAACTGTTGATTCTCATTTCAGCTATCTCCCTACCACCTAGATACTGGAGTACTCTTTAACCCATTATTAACGGCTTAAGCCCATTAAAATAGGTCTTGGCTTTTAGTGACCACTTAATTCCCCGTTGTGGTGTTGACTGCTCTTTATTACTTTGTAATGAGGTAAGGTAGGGAACCCATTCCCGTCGTTTCCTTTATCAGATTGGAATTTCCTCTTGCGTTGCTTGTTTCCCTTGTTTCCCTTTTTGCGAGGATTCCCATGCGTTACAGTACGGATCACTTGAATACCTTGAGAATTAGTTATGAGTTATTGAAGTTTGAAGGTCTCAATCATGGATGCTATTGTCCCTGCATTCACTACGATTGGAAAACTTTGGGAGTTAAGGTAGTCAAGCTGCCAAGTGATACATGCAATTCCTTAGCAAGCTGGTCTCGTTACCCCATAATGAGGTGAAGTATGTAATCTCATGTGATAGAAGTTGATCTTATTCTTACAAATCGCGTCCTTGTTTGACACTTTCCATGCAAATGAGTGATCTTTACAGGGACTGTGCACAAATGTATTTCCTACCTTGAGCGTGTCTTTAACGATTTCCTCAATTGCCTTTGCGTAGCACCTTCAAGAAGATGGCGCCCAAGGCGGTGAAGGAGATCAGGAAGTTTGCGCAGCAGACGATGGGAACCAGTGCTGTCCGGCTTGACGTGAAGCTGAACAAGCACATCTGGAGCCGAGGCGTGCGCAATGTGCCCACCAGAATCCGAGGTCGCATTGCCAGGAAGCGGAAGGATGATGAGGATGCCAGGGAGGAGCTCTACTCGTACGTTTCGGTCACTGAGGTGCCCGCCGAAGGGTATAGAAACTTGGAAAGCAAGGTTGTCGAGGACGAGGGATAGGTTGGTATAACCGACCCTTTGGCACAAATGAGCTATTGAATGCACCACACGGACCGACACCAAAAATTTGAGATCTGGGAGGCTCAGGAATGTTGTCAAGTGTAAAGTCAAGTTGTTTCGTTGAATCTTCAACTTCCAGTTGTGCCTTTTTGCTTGATCAAAAGGCTCAGATTGAGCCAAAGAGTATGGGTTGTACCTTTGTCTCATAAGCCAATGAGATTGACATGGTGGTTTTGATTCTTGGACTCGTATTATTGACATGTGGAAGTTCTCCAATTAGACTTGGCGGATTCTGAGGATATTATTTGGAATATGAATTACAGTGTCCTTATGAAAGGCAAAACGCAAGAGGGTTTCATCGTATTCAATTAGCTCCAGGTCAGTGAATACTTTCCAATTCCATGCATGCCCAGATAACTCCCGTAGAATTTGATCTTTTGACATCTTGACGGCGTGCCTGGCAGTCATGTCTACATTAAGTAAGAGAATCAATACTGTTCGCTCAGTAGGTTAGTTTTCAATTTTCAAGTCAGACACTGTTGCTTTGTAGCATTGCAGATTCTAGCGAACACTATTGATTTAGTGAGAAGGAAATTAAGTGAGATCTTTTATTACTGCACTGAATTCTTTTCATTTCTGTGTATCTGTTTCGGAATGTAATCCAAAATCGGTCGTGACATATCTGTAAATGAAGGGTGGTCCTAGTTGATAACTATGGTATGGTAGAACTTCACATTATCAGGATCGAAGGGAGGTTAGAAACAATTCTCGACGGGAGTTGGAAACAATTTTCCAACGTTCTTACGTTCTCACGGGCCCGATCCTTGATCCTTCTGCTGCGCAGCACGAGATTGTGGTAACTTAGTTCGAGGAGCTGACTCATGGCCGATCTGCTACGACCCAATCAGCTGCAGCAAATCCAGTTTTGTGAGGCTCTGAGATTTGTTACTAGAACGAGGCTTGACTTTGAAAATCTTTCGGTCAATTGGGAGATCACATGCAGATTATCTGAAAATGCTTGATTTTCTTACAAACAATTTTTTTTTTTTTTTTTTAAACATACGACCTTCGAGGGTCGCAGTCGGACTGACACGACACAACAACCAAGGCAACCCGGCCGAAACAAACAAGCTTTACAAGCAACATGTGGGATGCATGCCATTCTCCAGTCAATACCAAGTAGAACATTCTGCCATTGAAAATACAATAAACTATCCAGAGCAACCCACTTCCATCCACTTAAGCAGTTGAACATATCTAGACTGTGGATGTGTTGAGTGGAAAAAACTTCCTTTGTACTACAATAGATTTTGTTTGGAACCTGTTTTTCTTTTACATTTTATTTTCCCAAATCAAAATTACCATGGATTCTCTAGGTTAAGATTCATAACATTATTTAGTAGTCACTTTGGTTGCCTTTTCTCCAATAAAATGATGTGGAATATTTCACACCCATTAGTAGTTACAAACACTCATTAGAAAATGTTAGTGACTAGTAATGAAGCAAAATGTTACAACTTTGCAATGAAATTACTATTAACTTAATTGTACATTTAATTTCTCACAAAGTAGTCATTGCACTCATCCAATAGTCACAGTATATATGTTGGAGATACAGTCTATTTGCTTCAAATTGGAGTATGGTTGCTAAGATTTTGCATGGGAGATGACAGTGTCAAACTAGTGAGTTGAAGAAGTAGTCAAGTTATTGTATTTTATAAGTTGATTTGAAAGGTATTGGATTTTCATCAAGTGTCATGCCCTTTCGATAACATTTAGTTGGAATTGGGCGGTAAAGTTGAAGTTACCTTTTGTAGATGTTATTTATGGTTGACAATTCAAGCATTCAGAATGCCTCTAAATGTTATGTTATGTTTGTTCCATACTAGTTGTATAGGTTGTCCTATTTTTAACTAAGGACTAGATGCAAAATTGAGAGTCGTATCGTTGATCATAATGCACCATATATATGCCATGATAGATCATATATTCATTTCTCTTTGAATTGAAAGAGAACAACCTAATCTACCAAAACGGAAGGTGATTAGGATTGGGTTGGCTTGCATAACAAAGATACTAACTTCGCAATAATTACAGGCCTTTAGAAAGAATGACAACTATGATAGAAGTCTAAACAAACCTTTCTTGAAGAAATGAAGAAATCATGGATATTTTTGAGATGTGACAATGGCACTTTAGAAGTGAACAAATGATGTTCATAGTGTTGTTGGGTGGATAGTGAGGCATAGGCATCCACCCAAAAGATAGTGAGACAATTTTTTTATTTTATTAATCCATTCACCTAGATTTTTTTATTTTATTACCCGCCCATCTATTGTGTACATATACATATTTGTAAATTTGATGAACAATTTCTCTACCAATCAATATGAGATATATCTAGTATTAGATATACATTCAATATGTATTAAATATTGAGTATGTATTCAATATTCAACATTAAATCAACAGCATTAAAGGGGATTTCAATCTAATTTTTATTTCAAATCAATGGCTAAGAAATTTATGATGTGTGTGTTGTGGGGTGGAGGTGGTGCCATCTTTTCAAAGGATAGTTTAGGAGTGTCTCAATGGCTATGATAGGGTCTATATATACAAGTATTGTTGCAATGTAAAATCTTCTCAAAGGATGTGGCAATTAGTAGACTATGATCACTATATGCTAGTCTAAGGGGCAACCTTTAGCATTATTTTGTTGTTATGGATCTTAGGATAGACCACTTCAAAAGTTCTTAAAAACTCTTACATTTTCAAAGAATAAGTCTTAAATCTTTAAGAATTCTACAAATATAACAATTATTTTCTTGAAAAATATGAAAGGATATCATTAGAAAATAATATGAAAGATTACTCTCAAATTTTTTTGAAGAAAACTAATACCTCTTACTTCAAAGAAGAGGGTTGCTATTATGTGAGTATAAAAGTGTGAGCCTATGAGCCTAGAAGACTATACATCTATGATATAAGTATCTATACTATAGTAACCTTCTATGTTAATAGTGTATATATGCTATAAGCACCTATATTATAGGTGTTTATGTTATAAACACCTTCAAATGGTTGCATATATATACTTATCTATATACTCAAGGCTCACATGCTCACATTTTCATGCTCACATAGTAGCACCGTTGCTTCAAAGAATATTCAAAAAATTTTAACCCCTAAAAGCCCAAGGAGTTAGGACAAAACACAAATGTGTTATAAAATATAATTTCTATAACTTTTTTGAAGTTATCATCAAAGAAGATAATGTGAAGCACAAAAAGTAAAAAGCATCCATACAATCAAAGTAAAAAAAATATTTTTAAATTATTTTTAAATGAATTTTGAAGATATAACTTCAAAAATTTACCAAAAATACAATTTCTATTATTAGGATTTGAAATTTTTTTTGATTGGTCAAAATTGAGTTTTTTATTAATTAATAAAAATATGAAAAATATTCAACGTCTAAAAGCCCAAGGGATTAGGACAAAAGACAAATGCATGATAAAATATAAGCTTGACAACTTCTTTGAAGTTAGCATCAAAAAAGATAATGTAAAGCACAAAAAGTAGAAAGTATTCATATGATCAAAGAAAAAAAAATATTTATAGATTCTCTTCAATTGAATTTTGAAGATATAACTTCAAAAATTTACCAAAAATACAATTTCTATTTTTAGGATTTGAAATTTTTTTTGATTGGTCAAAATTGTGGTTTTTATTGATTTGTTAAAAAATAAAAAATATTTATTAATGAGAGCATCAATACTTCCCCCAAATAGTAGATTTTTCAACACTAAGCAATTTTAAACACTTTGTGCTATTTCTCCTTTTCTGTGCTATTACTTTTGTTTGACCATATAGATCTTAGTTTTGAATGAAAATGTTGAAACATAATCCAATATTTTCAAATTTTGAAAAAAGAAAATTTTGGAAAAAGTTTTTTTTTTGCCTGAAAATACTACCCAAAGTTGGGCAGCGACCATAAAATGGTCACTTGAGCACTTAGAGATTTTTTTTTAAAAATAAATTGTTTCTAAAAAAATATTATACTATTTTCAATTACTCCATATTATTAAATCTTTGTGGTCATGTCAAGTTAACTTATTACTACACGTCAAAATATATGTTGTTTCCGTGTGGGCAGAAAAAACAAATTGCAGTTGCAACATTGTGTGGAACGGACCTAACTGTGTGTCAATCACGTTTCCATGTTGGTGGTTGACATGTTGGTGGTTGAAACGACGCAATTCTTGCTACCTCCCCAATGGCATTGAAATTGTCCATGTCCTTTCAACCACCTCGGTCTGCATGTCCAACCACTTAAGCAATTACACATATGTAGAGAGTACCCTAATTGTTAAGAATTCCATTCTGATGATTTGCTTAACGTGGTTCTGAACAAGCAATTCAGTCAATTCAATGTTTTGCAAGGAAATACTCCGGCGTGATCAGGAAGAAGACTTCCTTCCGAGTTGGTTGTACCGTTGCTGTTACTGAAAAGAGCCTTTCAATTGGAGTTGGCAAGTAAAATTGAGTGGATGTGACTTCAGTTGGACATTTCCATGTAACGTATTGGTTAATAACACCATTTTCTTCAATAAGTGTGACGGTCTAGACTCTAGACTCTAAAGACGAGATTTGACATTCAATGAAAAGAGCATGCATAGTGGGTCATTGCTTGTCTTCTTCTTGTTATTCATAGCTTTCATCCAACATGAGCTTTAAGATTGGGTTTGAGGTGAGTTGAGACGTTTCTCAAGAATGTTAGGAAAAACATAGATATATTACATTATATTACGTCATGTTTTTGGTCCTATTATTGGCAATTTTGTGAAATTGGCATGACTATAGGAGCCAACAAATGTGCAACATTTGATTGCATGAAGCTTTAAAAATTAGAATTGGTATATTTAGATATTGACATTTTAGGTCGGATTTGTAGAAATGTGCAAGTAACAAATCTTTGTCATTCATTTGTATTATAGTTATTAAGAATTTGAGTGTGGGCCTTCTTTACTTGTGCCAAAGCAATTTATCAGAGAATTATCATAGTTGCTTTAGCTCCTCTACCCTATAAAATGTTGCATTGAGAATTTGAGATGCCTTTGGATTGATGCAATTGCAAGAATTGCTTTTAAGTGATAGCCAAATTGAAGCTATGCGGGGGTGGAAAGATTCAATAATCCTATCCCAATGCAAGGTAAGAATTTCTCATCAAGATTTGGGTAGTGACAACATATTTATAATTGATGTTAAATATTAAACAATATACTCATTATTGTGATCAAGAATTGAAAAAATGATCTCTAATAGGATGAATAGATGCATTCCTTGTTTCTATAGGAATCCTAAAAGTTACTCATTGAAGATTTTGAGTCCTTTGTAGAGGTATAAAGGTTAAATGTTGTACACATAATGAGTAGAACTATCCAATTGGATTAGTGGGATATCCTTTAGTTTTTTATGATTATTTCAAAAATTTACGTAAATTTTGTAACCAATTTAGACCAAGTTTTGTTGGAATAAAGCCATCTCTATTATATTAGCAAATATTTGGAGCATTGTTTTTTTAATAGGCAACCACCTTGAAACCAAAATCTATATTTGTTTTAGTAGTATGGGTGAATGCAAGAAACACTTAAAGCCTTTTGTCACACCCTAGTTTTTACTTCTTTTTTTGTCATAACTTTTGTGTTTTAGCTCCAAATGACTCAAAATTTATAGGAAAGCTGCTCATAGCTATTATGTATCTATGATGAATTTTGAAAATTTTTCAAAAATAATTTATTATTTTTGAATAGCCCTGAAAATTTCTCACAATACTCTATTTAGGGATTTTTAGCACCATTTATCTCCCAAAAAACGAATTTTGACCTTAAAGTTGGAGAAGATGGTCTCTTAGTAGACTCATAACTATTGTCTAAAGGAATTTTAAAAATACTTATTTTTAAATATTGTAGAATTCCACAAAGAAAGCTTCATTCTACACTTTTTTCCAAAAATATAAAGCATTAATTTGGTGAGTTTTTTGGTCAAATCTCATCACCAATTTTTTTTTCAAGTTTTTTATTTTTATGTATTTCTTAAGAAAATAATATCACGTTTTACAAATTAAAATGTCACAAGTTGTATTTTCTTCACTGGAATTCTACGAGAATTCCATGTCCAAAGTTCCGGTGAAGAAAATACAACTTGTGACATTTTAATTTGTAAAAAATAGTATTATTATTATTTTAAATAAATAAAAATAGAAAACTTGAAAAAACTTTTTGGTGATGAGATTTGACCAAAAAACTCACAAATTAATGCTTTATACCTTTGGAAAAAAAATGCAGAATGAAGCTCTCTTTGTAGACTTCTACAACACTTAAAAATAAGTATTTTTAAAATTCCTTTGTAAAATAGGTATAAGTCTACTAAGAGATCATCTTCTCCAAATTTAAGGTCAAAATTCTTTTTTTGGGAGATAAATGGTGCTAAAACCCCCTAAATTGAGTATTGTGAGAAATTTTCGGGGCTATTCAAAAATAATAAATTATTTTTGAAAAATGTTCAAAATTCATCATAGATACATAATAGCTATAAGTAGCTTCCCTATAAATTTTGAGTCATTTAGAGCTAAAATACAAAAGTTATGGCTAAAAGAAAAATCAAAAACTAAAGTGTGATGAAACGCAACAAATAGTACATTCAAGTGTTTCTTGCAATCACCCGTATAAGACTTGTGCAATTAAAAAGTGTGACAAACTTGGTGATTTGAATCTTGCTGATGTATATTAACAATATTGATGTTTCTAAAAGCCAAGTGCTAGAGAAGTTCAAAGATTGTTGGAGTCATGTCTTTAAACAAGGCAACTCTCCTAAATTTTGAAGCCTTTTCATTTGGATATAATGTGATGACATCAATGAAACTAGTGAAACAAACAATTAAAAATAATAACTAGTGAACAAAATCAACAAAACCAACAAATCTTTACTATGCAAATACAAAGTTTTGTTCATGAGAAACAAACCAGTCAAACAAACTAATTAATAATTCCCTAATGCAAGGCTTTTATCACCAACTAGTCATGTGACTACTTGAATAAACTTTCCAACACCTACATTCTATTAGAAATTTTTATGGTTAAGAGATGTGAAATTTTCTTGGAAGGTTTTACTATTCTTTTGAATTTGCTCCAAATTTGAGCTTATACTCTAATCTCTAAGAATACTTGTCCATGCACAGAATTTCCAAGTCTCAAAAACAAAACACATATGTATTCAATCTATCTCTATTTTTCATAATTGTTGCATTTTTATTAAAAAAATTCCTATAAGTCTTAATAATCAAATGGAATACATTTCACTATTTTGGGCAAACTAAATCAAAATGCATTCAATTTGGTAATCAACTTAAAATTGAAAATATTGAATGAGAAAAAAACATAGGATGGAAATTGATAATGAGTTCATCCAACTTTGATACTTGTAAGAGAAATATAATAAAAATATATCCCTCAATAGACTAATTCCAATCTTCCAAATTCAAATACACATTCAAACTATACACATTCTCTTGAAATATTAGACTCTTTCTTAAGTTAATTTTTAGCCAAAACTCTAAGATTGAACAAAATGGAAGATGAAATTAAAAATCATAACAGTAGCGGGATTCACCAATTTCAGAAGGATCTCATTTCATGTGAAGTGAGTCCAAGTATGTGGGAAAAAAAATGTTCTCCTAAACATTGAAGTAGACCTACTTCCCACACGCATAGAAAATGAACCTCCATTCTTGGGTCTTCAACTGTGTTTTGGGACAATGTGTTTCATGGGCAAATATACTGTATAAGTTATTTTCTAACATTACAGTGGCTTCATTTGATTAGAGTTTTGATTTTTTTTTATACCCAAATTAAACGTTCTTGCTTTTACACTCCCAGAAGTGGCGAATTCTGTGTCTAGAATTGCAGAAGCCAATAGAGCATCACCCCAGTTGTCTCGCACTTGCATGGCGGGGGTGACTGCAGTCCAAGCTTCCCCAATTGAAACTTGCAAAGCCACCGACGAGAAGGAAGGTGACGTCGATGCCAACCCAGCTCACATCCACGATGCAAGAGCTTCCTCGTCGAGAAGCTGCGGCGGTCCGCCTCCTCGCAATTGCCGAGTGTTGAGCCGAAGACCCGACGGGGCATCCGAGGAGCCCGGTCCTTCGGAGTTGCGCTTGTTGGAGCAGGCGCTCCGACGGGAATCTGTGGTGGATGTCGTCGAAATTGGTCCTCTGACAGTTCCTTCCACGCCCGTGCGAGACGGCAGCCTCGACGGGATCGGCAACGACGTCCGAAGTAACCTGGAATTGGCCTCGGTCAAGCTCAGTAAGCTAGCTCCTACAGATTAATCAATGTAGCGCCACCATCATCTGCAAATAATTTCCTTAACCAAGCTAGGAGCTTTACACTAAAACCGTAAGAAAACACAAGCATCAACCTTGGCCAGAAAAACATTGCCCAAGTATTCAGCTTTGAGTCGAGTCAGTGAGAGATTTGTATTGAATGTGAGTTATTCTTCAAGATTATATCTTGTAGCATGTCAATAACATACTTGCAAGAGTTCAAAATCATAAAAAAGGCGTTCTGCACAAGTGACCTGCCCCGTCCAACTATGTCCAGGTTTTTTCATGCAGCATAACTTTTAAATCCGCAGAATCAAATTTAAGCTCACTTACTAACGGTTTCACACGTTAATTAGAACCAGTCTATCGTCAACATGAACACACATTCATGTACGCACCAAAAATTGTTTCTAATTGCTTGCTGCCTAATATACAAAAGCAGAGGTGTATCAGAGTAGCCTCGTAAGGTGGGGAACCTTGAAACTGCCCCAAACCGCACTTTTTGCTCCTGTGCATAAGATAGTTTCTATTATTAGACTGATCAAAACTCCATATGTTTTTTTTGTTGGCAAGTGAAATAAGGTTCCAACACAACAGACCAAAGATCAAGACATTTGGATACCATGCAAAAAAGTCACAAAAGATCAAAGCTTTTGTGTAATGTTCTAAAATAGTTTCAACTCAATAGGTACACATTGATTTGGGAGATATACACTACGGGATGAAAGCAATTCTAGAGAAAGTGCTGTCTTGGAGTGCCCACCTTAACCCTGGAATGATGTTACAAATCAAAAGTGTCTGATGGATGACATCATTGTTCACCATAGAACCAAAGAATGAAAAAAAATGTACCTATTGGTCCAATTATCAGAGCAGTTTGGTGACTACCTTGGTCATGGGGCCGCATCCATTCAGGTTTATTCCTGCAGCATGATTTCCAAGTAGTTATGCTACCAAGTCGGACACAGCACAATCCATAACCCACCCAACCCCCAATCATTTGCATGTGACCTGTGAAACGAGAGTATTGGAGTGCTTTGCCTTGAACTGTGACCAAACTCAGATACCCCGTACTCCTGGAATCGAGTGGATTGGAACTAATCTTCAGCAGTTTCCACTATGTTGGAAGCACATCACAATCCACTACGGTTCTAACGACACTTGCAGCTTTCAAGGTACTCAGTGGGTTCTGTTTTCAGATGACTGTAAACTTGGTCATGATATCTACGACACAAATAGAAACAATCAACAATGGTACCGAAATGCAACACTTGTAGACTATTCACACGCATCACGATAAAGGTACAATTCAGTAAGGTTCTGAAGCACCGACGACTCAGTTCAGTAATTCCGTGAACGCGTGCCGTCTCTTTCATGTACGTGAAAATCATTCAAGCACGATAACAATTGATCGATAGTCACAAGTGCGTACTATATGAGAGAGCAAACAATGAAAAAACACAAAAGCAAAGTATCATTAGACATACATTAGCATAACTTAAAACACACCACCAATTATACAGACACAATCAAAGTCATGATCAAATGATGCAAACAAAAAAAATGTGAGCACAATGCCAGATAGATCCTTCAAAAGATAAGTAATATTCCGAATAGGCGAACACCAGAACCAGTGAATATCTCACGACATTAGGTTTCAACCCATGATCTACTCTTCCCCAGACTCGACCTCGTCGGCGGCACCCGATCGGTTATGCTTCTTCGCATACCTCTGGTTCCTCAAGAACTTAGGGTCCATCTGTCACAACAATACATTCATCATGAATCATGCCAACTTTGAACATATCGACACAAAGATTTAAATAATCCAAACCCACAAAAAAACAAGTCTATCGTCGGGTGAGAGACGAACAAAAAATCAACAGACAGGAGGTATTGAAAGGTAACCATCCTGAGTTCCTGACACTTACCCCCTTCCTTGAGGTGTATTTGTGCTTCTTCACCTTCTTGATACCATTCTTGTGGTTCTTGTACGACTGGTTGTGAGCGGTATGATTCTTCGACTTCGCCATCTTACCTGATCCCAAGAGAAAGCCAAATCAGTAAAAATACTAAAGGGAAGGAGCACAAATCCGTGAAAATTCTACAATCCTAGAAATCAATGAAGACTGAACGCCGCCCCGTAACTCTACCCCAAACCCTAAAGCAGCCAAAAAGAAACGCCGAAACTCAAGTCTGTTCCAATTTACTGTTGAAGAAACAAGCACTCACCCAAAGAAACACAAGCGAAGAGAGATTGCAGCACGAAAGAGGAGGGAAGAAAAGTGGAAGCGCACCTGATGAAGGGACCACAGGCGCTCCGGCAAGCAGGCGCAAGCGAAGAACAGAAAGAGGGAAGGAAGACGCAGCCCTAACCCTAAGTGGTCACCCTTCCGTCTGTAAGTATCATCCTCGACTTCTCATCCTCGATTTATCATCCTTAGCGTCATCCAACGGCCAGTCCACGCAATCCTCTCTAATTGCACACCGGGTATCAGCACAAGTCTCGGTCCCTCCTTCCATACTGGTAATGTTTTGTGTTTTTGTTTGTTTTAGTTTGTTAGGTTCGTTACTGTGAGCTCAGCATCTCCTACTTGCTTCGTTCGTACCATCATAGAGTCCTTTGTAAGGAGGGGTCCATGGGCTTTGTTTCATAATATGGGGACCTCCTATGTAAAAGTTATTGAATTTTCAAGTTTTTATGAATTACACGCAATGGAAGCACCCAAAACCATCAAAATAAGGAATTCAACATAGTTAGAGTCAATTTTTCCTTAAAATAATATTTTTTTGGTATCAGCAAGTGAAAATCGTGAATATTCAATTCAAAAAATAGATTTTTCAAATGCCATATGTAATTTCTATACTTTTTCAAAGAGTTGTCTCCCAAGACCACTAAAATTGTGCAATAGATGCCTCCAAATCTAAATGCTACTAAAATCAATACACTATAAGAAAACAACGAATTCTGGGACGTAAAAAAAAACGTGATTCCATGTCAAACACGATGTCACCTAAAATCCGTCAAAATGGACAAGCAAAAAAAATGGTGGAAAAAACCAAAAACACGTTCTTTTTTTTGGGACATCCTTCAAGACAGGTTAATTTGAGGGCCCCAAATAGTACCATTTGGCAGTGCAGGAAGGTCCACATCAACAACTTTTTGGCGGGCAGTGCGACCTATGATTTTTTCATCCATTGCCTCATCCATGTTTTTTGTGACGTAGACCCCCGAATTATGCTAACATGGGCTTCTAAATTATGTTGACGTGGACTCCAAATTATACTGATGTAGCATGCTTTGTTTGTACATTTCTTGGTCACTTGAAAATTTTAATGGTGTTTTTTAAGACGTCAAATTAAACGTTAGTTAGTACACTGTATCTACAATTCCAAGTCAAAAAATAAATAATATTAAAAAAAAAAATTAATAAAATAATAAAATAAAATAATAAAATAAAATAAAATTAAAAACTTACCACTTACCTTTTTGAGAATTTTTGATGGTGAAATGAAAAGATTACTTCATTTAAAGTTAATGAAAATGAAGGAGGGAAAGAGTATACTTATATCCTTTCTCAACCTTAGGTGAGGCAAAAGATATAGGATTTGAGAAAATGGCAACTTGACAATTGAATATGTTGATGTCATTTGAGACATGTCATGTCATTTTAAACATCTCAACGTTATTTTTGCATATCCCATATGGATTGTCTCTCCTCCCACCATTGTACTAGTGTAAAGACTACTTGTTTTCATCTATATTATGCATCCAAATCATCCATCCATTCCCTTTTTTTTTTGCAAAACATGTCACATGGCTGCCCTTTCTCTAAATTTTTCACTTGTGGTCAATTTTTTACTACAGACCATAATTTTTTTTAATTAATTTAAAAAAAATTAGAATGAACTCTATGCTGACGTGGCCATCTATGTTTTTTTGAATGTTTGAAAAAATCTTACCATGTTTTATGTGACATTCAAAAAAACATCCTTGTCTTAGTGGACATATCCATGTTGCACAAAAAACATGCAATGTTTCCAGTGACATCTAATAAAATCCTGTGTAATCAAAACTAACAACTACGAGCGTTGTTGCGTTTTTTAAAAACATGACGTGTTTTTGTTTTGACGACACAGAAAACGTAAGTTTCTTATAGTGATAGTCAGCCAATCAAATTTTGAAATGTGTCGTTTAATTGTGTCAGCAAATTACAATCAAACATTTGGCAAATACATTCACTATAGTCTAGGGACGGTTTTGGATGAGTCTAGGATCCACTACAAGGTACAAGTGTAATATTGGGTGTTTTTCCCTTAATTTGAAAATTGTTTCTATTTTTATTTTAACTATTGCAATGGTACAAGCCACACTAGTATTTGTGTAGTAAATTAAAAGTGCTTATCTTTCGAAACTCAATGAACTAGTTGTAAATTAGTGTGTCTTGTATTGTCGCTACAACAAAAAAAGGTAAGAGTATTTATAATTTTTTAATTTCAAAAGAATTTTGAAATTCAATAACTTTCACATCATAGTTTTAAACACCACAAAATAGAGCTTTTGCAATCCTCCTTGCCAAGAATTTTCCAATGGTATGAAGAGTGCAATCGCAAGATGCATAGTCAATGAGATCTATATAAGAAATATAGGAAGTGGTAGTACTGCCACTTCATGGTGCATAGTGACAAACTATGTATCCAAAAAAATTTTAATTTTTAATTTTTAATTTTTTAATTCACCCCTTCTTCCTCCCAAAATTTTTAATTTTTTGGGAGGGGGGGTATGAATTTTAAAAAATTTAAATTTAAATTTAAATTTTTTTGTACTATTCACCCCTACCCCCCGCCCCCTACCCCTCCCTTCTTGTAATTTTCAAGAGTAGGTGGGATATGCAAACAATATAGGACATCATTCCTTGTATTCATATTAGTATTTTGTCTTATGTATACATATACATATATATAATCTAACACATGTATTTGTATTTGTATTCAGTAATATATATTTATATTTGTATTCATATTTGTAATTATACTTATATTTGTATTAAAATCCAATGGCTCTTGATTTTTCTTAGAGGGGGGGTAGAATTTTTTTTCCCCATCCAACGGCTCTTGATTTTTAAAGAGGGGAGGGGCCAAGTATTGAAAATCAAGGGTGATAGGCAAGTCACCCCAGATAGTCAATGAGATCTCAACGTAATAAATAAACAAAAAAACCAACCTAACTTAACTCCTAAGAACATTCGAAAAGACCAAATTATAGTGTCCTTACACTATTTCAAATCCAATTTGAAGTGCTATAACTTTTTCATCAAATGTCCAAATTCAATAATATCTTGTTGAAAAACTTGCTCTCTCTTTTTAGTTTGTGTGGTAAAATTTTCAAATTTCTCTAAGATGTTTTGGAAGCCATTTGAAATTTAGAGCCTCAATTTGAGTTCACCAAAGTCCACTTCATCGCTACAACTTTGAAGGCATGTATATCTCCTTCATTCAATGTTTGTTCTTAAAAACATTTGTTGGATTATTTTCCAATTGAAGTCTAGTTGTCATGGTCAAATTTTCATATCAATTGAAAGTATTTTGAATGTTTAGGAGTAATTCAAAGTTCAAAATTTTGACATTTTAGATTATAGTAAACTTTGGTAGTTTATTTTTTCTTCCTATTCCTACAAAATCCATTACCAAGAATTTTTTTTTTAAAAAGTTGCACATTCTAGCCTCATTTGTGTGGCTAAAATTTCATATCAATCCAAGAAGTTTTGAGCAACTAAAAAACATTCTACTAGTAAGAATTCCATCCTTAGTTGTGTTTTTTGCAAAAAAGAAATATTATTTTTTGACATTTCAATGCCATTTTGCAAACATAATTAGTCAATTGAATGATAGTTTCTTTCACCAATGTGTTTGTATGTTGGTTTACAATCATTTAATAGTTTAATTCTTAAAGGACTATGGTGGGTCAAGCGGTTGAAAATGTGGATCACCTATTGTTGCCGATACCACCAGGAGTTAACGGAGCTAACACTACAAGAAAATGGGGTACAAAGTGACTTTCTGGTGACTTGCAGTCACGAGCACCTTTCCTGTGGTTACATGAAATGACTTCTGCATGACTGTACCTCTCTAATTGCACGCTGTGGATATGAGAAAGAGTGAGGAAGTCATTTTCTAGTCATGTCTGTCACTGGTGGATGAAAAGGGGATGAAAAATCCCGATTTTTTGCATGTTTTCATCAGTATTGTAATTCTTTAACGTCATAAACGGTCTCAGTGACATTTTGTCACTTCTTAAGAACTACTTAATGACTTTTCTTTAACTAAAGGATAAAGAAGGTCTTTTTCCTTTGTCTACGTGGATGTGACTGTGCTGACGTGTCCGTTCTGCAGGGATGAGTTACCCAGGAGTCATCACAAGTCATATTGCCCCACTAGAAGTCACTGTTGAGCAACTTGAAAATGACTTATAAATACTATCCCACTCTTGCAACATATTTTCTTGGCAAGTAAACATTTTTGGCATGTTCATTGCATCAAAGGGTTATAAATATAGAATTTTTGTTTATCCAAACTAGAGCCACAATTGAATACTATTGTTTAGGAATTAAAATTTTTTATACATGGAGGGACAAGAAGCTCCTAAAAAGCAGTCTTTACATGCTTGGAAAAAACATGAAGAAAATCACTACATTTTCTGCACTTGTTCAGCATAGTTGGACATGCTTACAGTGCAAGTAAGACAATATTGATCTGCATGTATGATGTGGCAAGGAAATGACAAACGAAACTAATAATCCTCTTGTGCTAATACATTCTCTTCCTCAGATAGTTCAATGGCTCCAATAAGACTCACTACCTCTGATGGAATTGGACACATCTCTGGAGCAATTAAACCAGCGCTCTCAGACGTTGTAGTGATGAAGGCATCTGTCACCTCCACAACCTCCCGCTTCGGTCGTGCCTCTTTTCGTAACACAATTTTCCAACCAGGTTTCTCCACAACATCTGAAAAAAACACCTGCGTGGCCTGACTGGGGAAAATAAATGGCTCTGCCATTCGAGATAGCAGATGCCGAAAGTTTGCCAATAAGAATCCAGCATCATCTCGAATATAATTTTCATTCCCTCTGTTGTCATGAGGCTTCACCCATTCGCACTGCAAGTGAATGATCTGTGTATGTAGAGTTCCGTAATCCAGCAACAATATATTCTTGAGGACCCCGACGTAGTTCACGGACGATTCCCGACCATTCTCAGAAGGCGACTCAAAAATTGACGCCACACCGCTATTGTAACTGCAAAGTCCGGCAGTCTTCGCATCGTCTATACGGAAGTGGTTTCCAAAAGCTGTAATACGGGAGTATCTCTTTGCTCTTTGGGACGGCTTCTTACTGAGAAGTAAGCGATCTTGGTCGTCAGGATTTCGTATATCTAGAGTAGAATTCCCAACAGTGCTCTCCATCCAATCCGCTAATGCTGGAGTAGATGGATTTGCCAATTGTTCATCCCTCCATTTCCTATGAAACCACCCAAACAAATGATGATGTCAATGTAATCGTTACATTCATACCACAAAAATTATTTATTGAATGCTCATCTGTAGTCGTTTGCAGAAAATGATATATGCATTAGACATTCATAATACAAGTGATGAACGTTTTATGGATTTTCAGAATACATATAGACGTAGAATGGTTTAGGTTCATGACTTCTAAATGACTTCAAGACAACTTTATAGCAACTTTGTATGACTTAGTCGCCACTGAACAAGTTGTGTTCTATGACTAGCAGTGCATCAAAGTATAACATGGTATCCAGTTAGACTGTATACCATTTTCATAACTACATGATCGACTGAAGAAATTACTTTCTATTGAATGGTTGATGAAAACACTTACACATACAAATCTTCCATGACAACTGCGTTTATGAGGACGTAATCGTGGGCAAGGTCTCGTCGTGCAGTGGACATCAAATATACCTTCCCTGCACCCTGTAGGACCTCTTCAACATCCCTGTACTCTTCATCTTCGTCCCAAACTCGTCTTTGTGTAGATTCAAACTTCTGCAAATACTCTGTAACAAAGCCTATGCACTCATCTTTGAGATACCCCTCTGCCATACATGCCTCCGGTCGAGCCATATTCCGGACATGATTTTTTAATACTTTCATGTATCGCTCCACTGGATACATCCACCTCGCATTGACTGGGCCGCATAAGTCAAGTTCCTTTGCGAGATGGTAAGGTAGATGCATCATTATGTCAAAGAAGGATGGAGGGAATTCTATCTCTACCAATGCCATGCTCTCAGCAACATCTGCACAGAGTGAATCGAAATCTTCAGGGTTATAAACCTTAGTGCACAGGCGACGGAACACTTTACACATTCGCATTATAGCCAAACGAGGACCAGGTTTCAGTAGCCCTCGTAATGCAAGAGGAAGCACTTGCTGCATCAGCACATGGTAGTCGTGCGATTTCAATCCTCCAAAATTCTTCTTCCTTAAGCACTTCCCAATATCAGATGAATATCCGCTTGGTGTCTTCAAGGATTCAATGCACTTGACAAATTTCTCAAACTCCTCATCTATGAATACATAGCTCGCTCTTGGCTTCACCATCTTACCAGGCTTACGAGGGTGTGGAGTCAACCAAAGGTGCTTTCTTATATTTCGCCTCCTGAGGTCCCTCCTGACCTTGACAGTGTTTTTTTTTCCTGTGATAGTTTTCAAGAAGTTCTTCGCTAAGTTCATTTCGCAATGCATTGGGTCTAGCGTGTTTTGAATGAGAAGATCCTACACATGGTATGTGAAATTTTTGAAAGAAACAATTAGTACTTTGGTCTACAAAAACTAGAGAACACGAAGCCGACATTGTGGAACATCGAAAGTCTTCACAAGACAAATTAGTTGTGGGGTTCAGGGTAGTCACAACAAAGTCACATAATGACTCAACAAAGTCACATACTGACTCAACAAAGTCACTTAATGCCACTGCCTTGGATTGACCTCTAACTTCTTAATCACTCCCATGATTACTTTCATACACCATTCACTTCTGCTGCACTGTAAACTTTTTTTATGGGTTTTAAAGTAAGCCATATAAAGTAACTCACCTTCCACCAAGGCAATCTGAACAGTATGCTTATACGCTTGCAACCATGGAGTTTTGATGGGTCTCCCTTGCTGCCTTCTCTGTTGTCGGAGCTATTCCATTCTTCAAATTCAACCACATTTTCCAACTACTCCTCAACTGTAACTTCCCTAGGTTTAGGTCTGGTCTCCATTTGCCCATTGAAAAGGTCTTTCATTTGTGCTGACCTGTACGGATGTTGCTCCGGTAACCAACGCCGTGTTCCACCATATGTTTGTTTGTTTAATTCTTGCGAATGTTCGGCACCCAAATTCACACCGCACTATGGACACGCTGCGTATCCTTGATGGGCAAATCCTCCCACTGTCCCATATCCAGGAAAGTCGTGAATAGTCCAGAGTAACATGGCACGGACTTGAAATTCCCTGGACCCTTCATCCTTTGTTACGTCATATGCAGGAATTCCTGCCCATAATTCCAACAATTCTTCTACGATTGGCTCTAAGTACACATCAAAAACCTCTGACGTCACAGACTCCTTTCCAGGAATTAGAAGGATGAGAAGTACAAAGAATTTCTTTGTACAAAGCCAAGGGGGGACATTGTAATTCAATAACAGTACTGGCCATGTTGACCAAGTGGACCGGTTCTGTTTGAATGGGTTCACCCCATCTGCTGCCAATGCGAAGTGAGCATTCCTCGGATCACTTCCAAACGTAGGGTCTACGTTGTCATGGAAGTGCTTCCATGCCTTCGAATCACAAGGATGTCGCACGAGACCGTCCCCTCCCTCTTGGTCGCTACGATTTTCATGATGCCATACCATGAGCTTTGACAGCGTAGGGCTTCTGAAAATCCGCTTCAAGCGTGGAATAATGGGGAAGTGACGGAGTACCTTCAAGGGAAAGGCCTTTCGTGACTCATCTCGAAACCTCTAGCCGCCACATTTTGGACAGCGAAGTGCCTCCGCATACTCTCTACGAAAAAGAACGCATCCTTTTTCACAAGCATGAATGCTATTGTATGACAAACCTAGCTTCTCCGTCAAGGTCTTTGCTGCATGGTATGTTTTTGGTAAGGAGTTATTCTCGGGGAGCAAATGTTGATTGAGGATGCTAAATAATTCGTTAGTACAAGTATTACTCACACCGTGCACTATGCACAGATTCATGAGGAGCACTGTTGCAGCTAATTTACTGGACCTTGCACCAACGTACAAAGCATCCATCGATTTCTCCAAGGCACTCATGTCTAAGTTTTGTTCCCTTGCATCATCATGTTCCTCTGCATCCTCTTCGTGCGGCGGATCACGGCACTCATGTCTGTCAACACCTTCGTCGGTGTCCAGCTCCATACAGTCTTCTTGGATGGAATCAACTGTTGCAAATGCATCAAGAACTTGTTCTTCAAATCTTTCCACCACGGATGGGACCTCGTCCACTGTATGGGAAGCCTGCTATAGCATACCACGAACATCTACCGTTTCATCCACTTCTGGTGTCACTTCCTCTGGCTCCTTCCAGAATTCCCGCTCCCATTCTTCATTAGAAGAATCCAAGGTTCCCGGCCCTGTCCACGGTCTACGTGATTGTGGATCTCGTCCATATTGAATCAAGTGGTCGCGAACATTCCGAATGAGTAGTCGCTTGCGGCCCCTACATTTGCAGCAAGGGCAATGCAATCTTGTGATGTTCAATTCTGAAGCATGTTGCACCTCTCTAGTCCACAGGCGTTCATCTCGTAGCCGTTGCCTATGGCTATCAGACAAGGGCAGCCTAGCAGGTATCATTGTCAAGATGAAGGATATGAGTGACTGTTGTTGCCTTGGAGTCACATCATGCCATGCAACGACATTAGTTCCACTACAACTGAAAGAAGGAGTGCATGCCTACATGGAGGGACTAACGTCAAAGACAGTTTTGGAAATTGACTTCAAAGTGACTTCCTATAGTCATAGTGTAGTTCTTCCTACACAGTATGACTTCCTATTGACTTCATTTAGTCAAGAAAAAGTAGACTTATGTGACTTGGTTAATATGTGATTGTGTTCGAGTGCTTCTCAATCCACACTCGGCGGAATCATGAACTTCTTCTCACTGTGCACAGATTCAAATTAAGAGGATATGAATTACATGTTCTGTAGGATATTTCTAGTTTGGGAACATGCTCAAGAACTTTCGTTCTTTGTACAGAATGAACTCAAAATGGAATCAAGAAACAAAATACATACAACATGATAAAGAGAAAAGACATATAAGGTGAAAGGTAAGATTGCATGTGTAGATAAACAATTTCGGAGAAATGTATAGATAAAGAGAACAAAAAGGCACACAGTAGTAGACCAAGAAATTACCAAGACAACAGGAGATGATAGTTGGACAACAATTTCTAACGGAAGTGCAAGTGAGGAAGTTCAAAGTCATTACTGGAATAATAATATTCAGTTCATGCGTATTGTGTGATCTTCCTCCCATGCTTTCAGGTACTGCAGACCAGATTTTGTTGACATAGCAAGTCTTCCAAAAAGAAGGATGTCATCAACACTAGCTGTATTCAGAAAAGCCCAAGATGTGTGTCTTTGAGCCAACCAATCCAGCATTACAAAATAAATTCTTTCCCCCTCTTTTTGGTCCATCTCTCTGCAAGAAGGTGAAGTCTTGTGTCAGCATGTTTCCACACTTTGCAAATGTGCTTAGGAATTTCAAATTAGAGACTCCTTTGAGTAAGGTGGTGACAAACGACATCTTTACACATCCACTGCCGGAACTTCATGACACATGCAGCTGACAATTAAGATTGCTCCTTCAATTATACTTGAGCAACATGTTTACAACCCTTCTAAAACATTTAACTTTCCTGACAAGTACTACTTGAGCCAAGAAACAAGTACATTTTACTATAAAGATAAGAATTCTCCAAACCAAGGATGCGGGACAATGCACTCAAATATAGGAACGAGTATTTACATTTTAGAAGGTTCAAAAGTAGATGGTCGGCACTCTTGTTGACGAATTAAAAAATGAGGCGCACTACAGAAATGGAAACACCATAATTTTTACCACAAAAAAAATATGAAATGACCATTGCATCCACTGTATAGAATGGGTGAGTTTACAAACCACTGCCAAAGGACTTGCAATTATAGGCAACAAGTTTAATGACATACGCTATAGAAATGGGAAAAAACTCCAAAAGACAATGACAAAATCTTTCTTGTAGTGGGAAAAAATAGATAGAAAATTTTGCACAAACCAAAATGGATGGTGACCTTCACGCAAATTCCTGTACTAATGCACAACTCTCACACGTCTACCTTGCTCCTTCACCCATGAAATTAGACTCGGTTCATTTGACCTCCATGCTCGTGCTCCAAACCCTAAAATTATGTTGACATTTGTGGAGATTTCATTTGTAATCACTAGAAGAAATCCCTGTTTATTTCAATAAAATACGTCAAGTAGATTGTGTTGAGCCTGCGTTTCTGAAAACGCGGAAAAAACACAAAAAAACGTGTATTCTGTGTTTTCCTGCGTTTTCAGTGTTTTCCTGCGTTTTCAGCAATGCAGGCTCAACACAATCTCCCCGACGTGTTTTGTTGAAATAAACAGGGATTTTGGCGTTTTTCTTCTAGTGAATGGAATCTGCGAAAACCAAATGGCGAAATGAGTGAGCAAGTGAGTGTGAATTGCAATATTTTTCTTCGGCAACTCAAATTTCATAGAATTGGAATTCCTCTTAAACCTAAGTTATATGAACATAGCCATGGTGGGATTTTGGCAAAATAGAACATGATTTCAGTTTTGATTTGATTTCCACAATCGAAAACCTCACTAGCTTTTACACCCCAAGTCAACAAGCCCTAATTCTCTACTTGCCGCAGTCCTTTGCAATTGGCTAAATTTGCTTGGAACTTCAACTTTATGCAAGTCCCTGATTGTGTCCAATATGGTTTCCATTCTTGGGCAAGTCTTGAAAAATTGATTAGTGAGAATATCCAATTGAAACTGCCAGAATTCTATTATAACCCAACTGAGATTTTATGATTCCAAACAGAAACACAGTGCCTCTTCTTCCCGAAATACCAAAACCCTACGCAACAATAACAAACCCACCCCAAATCAGCATAGGAAAGAGCTTTGCAAACTCGTCCTAAACCCTAAGCTTTGCGAATTGAAGATGGATGGTCAACGATGGCTGATCAGGCAAACTTGAAAATATTTTCGTCAAGCAGACCGGGCAGGGCGAGAAAATATGTGTATGAAAAATAAATGTATTTGTCCAAATACATATATATGAAAAAATACAATATACATGTGCTGGGTCGCGGCATTAGAACGTGCCCGGCATTGAGAATCTTCCCCGGGCACTGCAAATCTTCCCCGGGGTACCCCAAAATACAGTATCTGGTCCTTTTGGCATTATAGTTTGCGGTAGCGTCGTCTGACCAGGGTTTCGTTGCTCGCCATTGCGTCTATCGCCCGATCGCCACCCAATTCCCAATCACGCCATGCCCGCCCTCCCCTCCAGCATTCGTGCCCCGTCCCCTACCATGTCGAAGTGACACCACTTTTTTTGACGAGCAATCGCATCCGAACGCCGCCCCCTTCAAGAATCCCATGCTTTGAGGGCGCGTGGGTATGGCTGCCGTGCAATCGAATCGCGGTGGCTGGTGCCGATTGAAAGAGAATGATCGCCGACGGTTTCGGACCTGACCGAAAACTTATTTGAAAGTGAGGTGTGGTTTTTGCACTCTCAAGGCACGGATGGAATTTCTTTGTTTGGGATTTTCTTTGTTCGGGATTGAATCGATGGTTTGCGCTGGAATCGTGGAATGGAGTGTATCCCCACGAGCGCGTGTTCAGGGACCCCGAGCTTGTTGCGTGGTACACGGGAGGGGATCTGCCCCAATAGAAATTAGGGTTTAAGGAACCCTCTCCCCCCACCCCCTCCCCGGGACTTGTTTTGTGCTTCCGTACTGGCTCGACTTGCACGAAGAGCTTGCTCTGTCCGCTGAAGTCCTTATAAATTCAGTGTATTCGTTGATTTCTGCCTACGTCTTTGGCGTTGTTGCCATGCTCTTCAGACTGTGCAAGGGTTAGGGTTTCGACGCTTTGTAGGAGGAATGATGGCTTAGGTGAGGAACTTTTTTTGAGGTAATGCAGAAGAAATTGCGTTCCTTGCCTTTCCTTGACGAGGAGTCCGTCAATCGTAGAGTCGACTTTCATTTGCTATCGGTGTAACCTTTTGGCCATCACTATCACAGAGATGCGCCACAATCGGAGTTGAGTCTGAAGTTAAGGTTTTTTGTTGTGATTGAGCGGTGACTGACATTGACATGATTGTTTTGAGAGTTTGAGTGACTTCAGTTTGATTGATGGAGTATTTTCCCATGTTACTGAGTTGATTACCATCTAATCGCAAGCGTTCTCTTGCTTGACATGTACATGCGCAATTGGCATTTAGCAGCGTAGTAAGATGGCGCTCGTTGTTATTTGTGGGCAGCCATGCAGTGGGAAATCCACTGCCGCAGCGTGCCTTGCGAAAGCTCTTGAGAAGACCACTAGGACGCCCGTGATTCTCATTGACGAACCTTCCCTGAATTTGGATCGTAATTGCGCATATCAAGGTTTGTTTGCTCTGACTCTTCTGATAGCAGGATAGTTAATGTGAATCACCCAATGTTCCTATGATATCGCAGGCAGAGTTTTTTGCCCTGCCTCTTAATTTCCTCACTGATCTGTTGGAATATCACAGATATGCCACGGGAGAAGAATCTGCGTGGAATGCTGCGGTCTGCAGTTGACAGGGCAGTATCGAGGGATACTATTGTTATTGTAGACTCCCTTAACAATATCAAGGTATCGTCGACTTCTTGCGTGGCCATCCTGTCTTTCGCTGCTTTTTGGCTAATTGTTGTTTATTGAATACTTCAACAGGTCATGAATTATACAGCATGAGTTGGTTTTTAAAACCTGTTTGATGTTACAGGCACTGATCACTATTGAGTCGTAAGTGATCCCAATGTTTGCTGCGTTCAGGGTTACAGATATGAATTGTGGTGCTTGGCCCGCGCATGTGGAACGCACTATTGCGTGGTATCTCTCAAAAAAAAAATGTGCATTCAACACTGTTCTGTGCTTTACAGTCCAGACTATCGTACTAAACTTTGTCTTGATTGTTCGTCTTCTGCATATGGTAATAACGCATCTAAGCATTTGTTCCCCAGTTGCATTGTGTTGCAGATGAAGCGGAATGTCGAGCATGGAACGAGGACAGGCGATTGAAGGTGGTGCCCTCTTATGAAGAAAACATGTGAGCTTTTTTCTTTCTTCTTTTTCTAATACGTCTTGTTGTGAGTCACTTGTACTTGTCTGGCAACATGTTTCATCTATTATCTTGAGTATAACAGATGGTGTGCTTGGCTTTTAGATTTAATGACTTGGTGAGAAGGTTCGAAAGGCCCGATGGTAAAAATCGATGGGATTCTCGTCTTTTTGAACTGCACCCTGGCAAGGGTTGGTCTTCGGCCACTACACTTCATCGTTCCATTTGAAGTAGATATATGAACAGCAGCTGTAAAGAGCGATGAACAATTGTTGTGCTCTTTCTCCGGATATTTAAATTTTTTCTTAACGGGATAATCGGAATCTAGAAATGTCAAGAGTATATTTTGTCACTCAAATGTTTCCGAGGCCCTTATAAAAGTTCAAGGACGGACAAAATGCTACAGTTATGATGGAATTTAGTGATATGGTACCTATAGTGTTATTTACCCTATCATGTAACTCATTCTAGTTCTCATTTTGTTAAAATCAGTGTTCACGTTCAATATCAATTTAGTCATAATCAGTTTGCTAACACTAACAATTTCATCATGAGTTTAGTGTTAAATGTTGTAGATATTTTGCATTGGGTCATGTCTGATTCTCTTTGTCTCTGATAATTTATTGCATTGGAGAACAGAAGAGATCCATGAAGACTCTGAAGCTATTGTTGAGACTGTCAAATTTCTCACCGACGATAGAATTTCGACTGGTAACCGGAGTTCCCAGGTGCTGCAGCCCACTATTGCCACACAGAATGTAAGTTCTTAAGCCTACTGACTGTTGTCCTACTAATCCTCAACTATCTTGGCGGCGTGTTAAAGAGGAATCAGGAAAATTTCTCTTGTTTTCATCTTTATGATTAATATCTAGCGTCGTGTGGTGCTTACATGTCGACCTGTAAACTCGTTGCCCGAAGCTTCACCGATTTACTGTTTATGAACGTCAGCAAGATCTTGAGTATTGTCTTATCTGACTTATTTGTGTCTTTAGCATGTGCTAACCTTTCTCAATTTTATAGGCACGGACCTCAGAGACCAATTCACTATACGAATTAGACCGTGCTACACAGGTTTAATCTCTTTCACTTTCTCCTCACCCATATTTTTTCTGTTAGAACTTGCTGTCTTCAATCTAGATTGTAATGCGCAGGGCATACTAAAAGGAGCACTTCCGTGTCACAAGCATGTTGAATTTGGAGGCGATAATGTGTTACTTTACCCTTTTCTAAGAAATTTCGTGGAGCTTGTTGGAAAGGAACAAATTTGGAGCTTGATGTACTTACAATCGGATGGAAATGGACCAGGAAATTGTGTCCGCTGTAGTAGATGCTCAAGCGCAAGGAATGGGTGGTGTAGTGCGTGGTGTCCGTCTTGGAGAAGGACTACCTATCATATCCTTTTTCATTTTGCTTAAACATAGGATTGAACATTTCGAAAATAACGCTTCTGTTTCGAACATTGCTATCTCAAAGATATAAGCTACTTAGTTATTCTGTGATACTAGGGGCATGTGCTTTAACTACTTTTGACCCAGACAGAATTTAGATATATGAATTAATGTTTAGGAAATCGTTCTTTAAACCATGCAACATATTTTTGTTTGTGTGGGCCTTGACATTGTGAGACACATCAATCTGCAGAGGAGTGTAGGCCTACCTGAACTTCGCCGACTTCGTCGAACCTTTCTCAAATTGGCTGGACAATCAAGCTTGTCCGGTCCTCCACCATCAGATGTAAAAAGTGCCAAGCGCATGTTTGCTGATTATCTTAATCGTGAGTTGTCTGCAAACATGTTGTAAATAATATTCATGGAAAATGCTTTTATGTACTGTTTCATTAGTTGTCTTCGGACACATGACAGAAACGCATGCGGCATGCAGCATATTAACCCAACACAGCAGTAGCCACTTATCTACTGATGGTTAGAAATATCATTTTTAAGACTTATTTTATCCCTTGAAGGACAGACCAGTGGTAGTGCTAATTGTGCATTTTGACTTTGTATGACATCATCTACTTACAAAATGTCAAATACATTCATTTGAAGTCAAAGTATTGTAGAATATCTTCCCCTTCCACCCTTAATATTGAAGATGAAAAGTTGTAGTTTTACCCTAAAAGAAAATATTCTTCATTATTTAGAAGATGGCAAGTGTCTATGGTAGCATTCAAAGGTAAAGTATGGGTCCTATTGCACAATATTAGTATCATTATTCAATCCACCTTGTAATTGTTGGAATGCAATTTTTTTTAATAAATAGAAATTGAAAGTAGTTTTGAATTAGCACTAGCATGGTTAAATTTTCAGAGGTGAAAATTATAGAAATACTTTATTTTGTCCATTGGGACCATTCTCAAAGCAAATGGATAAGTGTAATTTCTTAAATCTCAAATCAAGTGAAATTGCCAAGCTTTTGTATAAATCTAGGAAATGAAGTAAAATTGGCAAGCTTTTGTTTCCACTAATGGTGCATTTGAACCTCTCAATAATCAAATACATGCTTTTTATTAGTGAAAAGTGAAAGTTTTCAATAGTTAACCTTCAAAATTGTTCCAAAAAATATTTTAAAACAATCAAAAGAATTTAACTGCCTTCATAGAAATGGGCTTGAAATTTTAGATTTCGGTCCCTCTAATATTATTTGTTACTGACTTCAATTGTCCATCATACAAATAATTGGGTGTTGTTTATTTAACTTCTCTACTTAACTGACTTCAAAGCAGACGACGACGATTCGAAGAGACTACCTATTTTTTTGAATTCAAAAAATAACTTCAACATGATTAGAACACGGTATTGCACTTATTGAGATAACAAAGGTATAAATGAATGAAAGGCTTTACTTAGATGGTAGGAAGATATCAAGCCACATGTGTGAACTGAATATATAAGGTAGAAGCCATCTCTAGTTACTCGCAACCATTGTGGGATGACCAACTACTATAGGCTGCCATTGACTACAAGCATTACCTATGGATCCTAAATCCCAACTAAGATTCTACTCATACTCCTAGGGCTGAGTGTACATCATCTACACTATTATGTACATGTTCTTCAACACTCCCACTTTGAGAGTGGTCAAAGGCTCGAAGGCCCATCTTCTCAATCAAGTTGTGGTGTTGTGGCCTCCCAAGAGCCTTGGTCAGTAACATCAGCAACCATAGCTTGAATAAGTACATACTTGAGCCAATTTGTTCTCCGTAAGTAAGTTGTCTTTGGGAGGTTTGAAAGTGCATTTCAACATGGTGCCATGGTGGGGTGTCTTGTGAGGTCACCAAGTGGGGTTTTGATTGCATCAGCCCCTCGTAAGGGCAACTTGTACATCCTCCATTTCACCAAGGTGAATAGCACTTCTTTGGCTTGTGTAGCCCAAGGATTAGCTCATGAGGACCTTGTGGAGCTTTGGCATAGGAGGCTTGGGCACTTGAATGTGAAGAGCATGAAGAGCCTCCAACACATTGTGAAGGGACTAAGCCTCTCTTCTTGCAAGCATGATTGGAGTTCTATGGTGTGCAAGGGGTGCATTGAAGGCAAGCAAGCAAGGCAGCCCTTACCCAAGGATGGGGCAACAAGGGCCAGCAAGCCATTGGAGCTTGTGCATTCTGATGTGTGCGGGCCAATGAAGACCACATCTATTGGAGGAACAAGGTATTTTGTGACCTTCATTGATGATTTCTCTCGCAAGGTCTGGGTGTATATGTTGAAGTGCAAGAGTGAGGTGTTTGGGCGTTTTGAGACTTGGAAGGCCCTTGTGGAGGCCCAATCCGAGTGCAAAGTGAAGGTGTTGCGGTCGGATAATGGAGGGGAGTATGTGTCCAAGGCCTTTGAAGAATACTTGAAGGCCCATGGCATTGAGCACCATACTTAAGCACCTTATATTCCTCAACAAATCAGTGTAACGGAGTATGCAAATCGGACCATTGTGGAGATGGCAAGGGCCATGATTCATGGCCAAGGGTTGAAGCTTGAGCTTTTGGGGGAGGTGGTGTCCAATGCAGTTTATACAAGGAACTGTTGCCCCAGACAAGCCTTAACAAGCAAGACACCCCAGGAAGCTTGGAGTGGGATTAGGTCGCACGTGTCTCATATGTGCATCTTTGGGTGCATTACCTATGCCTTGGTCCCAAGTGCCACAAGGACCAAGTTGGATGCCAAGGGCATCAAGTGCCTTTTCCTTGGTTATTGTGAAGGAACCAAGGCTTATAGGCTAATGAATGTGGAGAGCAAAAAAATCATCAAGAGTAGAGATGTGACCTTCATGGAGGATGAAGGTGCTGATTCAAAGTTCTTGGAGATGAGCCCAAGTGGGAGAAGTGGAGGACTAGTCCAAAAGGTGGGCACAACTCCAAGAGTGCACATAGAAGATGAAGGAGATGAAGATGAGGAGCAAGGAGCGGAAGATGAAGACTTGGTGGAGCCCAAGAAGAAGGTAGCCACACCCCAAGTGAAGAGATCAGCTTCCCCTTCTCCAAGCACTTCACCAAGCGAGCAAGAGTATGATCAACCCTTGGAAGCCCAAGATCAGCCCATAGAAGAACAAGATTAGTCTATGGAGGAGCCACGCTCTCCTACAAGGACTTGCAAGCTCCTTGGAGATTGGTGGCTGAATCACATTCTTCCCCCACAACATGAAGAACAAGCCAATGTGGCTTTCCTTGGAGATCCATCTACACTTGGAAAGGTGTTGTGTTGAAGAGATGTAAGCAAGTGGGAGTTGGCCATGCAAGAAGAGATACAAAGCAGTGATGGGTTGGTTGATCAGTATTCCATGGTGGCAACAAGGGCTGATTTGACATTTTCGGTGAGTGTTGTGAGTCAACACATGTTCAAGGGTGGCCCTATGCATTGGGCAGCGGTGAAGAGGGTGATGAGGACATGAGGTACCTTCAAGGCATACTTGGATTGAAGTTGCAACTTGGAGGTGCTGATGTGACCTTGCACGACTTTTGTGATACGAATTGGGTGGGTGATGAGGAGGATAGGAGATCTACCACCGGCTACATGTTTAGGCTTGGAATGGGTGCCGTTTCATGGAGTTCAAAGAGGCAGCCCACCATAGTGGAGGAAGTGGTGATTGAGCTCAAGTATGTGCCTACCCAAGCTATGGTTCCTAATGTGCTGAGCAAGGCCCTTGGGAAGCCACAAGTCCACAACACCAAAACTTCATTGAGAAGATGGGCCTTTGAGGCTTTTGACCACTCTCAAAGTGGGAGTGTTGAAGAACAAGTACATATTGTTGACTAATATGTACATATTAGTGCAGCCCATGTACATTCAGCCCTAGGTGTAGCATTAGACACTAGGTTAGTCTTAGAGTCCATTGGGTATTGCTTATAGTCAAAGGCAGCCCATGAAAGGTAGTTATCCCACAGGGTTTGTGGATAACTAGAGAAAGGCTTTTAGCTTAAGTTCAGCCCACTCATGTGGCTTGGTATCTTCCTACCATCTAAGTAAATCCTTTTTTCCATATATTACTTTGTAATCTCAATTACTTTTGCCTGTGTTGCCAAGTTTAGCACTATTCGATGCATTGTAACTCTTGGGGCAGCCATAGACTTAGAGATGCACCAAATGGATGTCAAGAGAGCTTTTCTCAACCCCAAACTAGAGAAGGTCATCTACATAGATTAGCCCCAAGGCTTTGTGCAAGAAGTCCATCCCTTCATTTCAAAGGGTTTCTCGCCACTCTGACTTCGATAGTTGTACTAGTTCAACATGGTGAGGTATGTCAATGTCGTCCACCATACGAATCCCATCGTCGTTAGTAATACGAACTCCCATGTCTAGTCCACAACCATTGTCTAGAATGAGGTCCAAATTGAAAGTTTTGCCCATCCTCATTCCAATGCCCATTGAAGCATTGGTAGAAGAAATTATGTCGTCTTTGGCTGAACTTCTCCTTCATTGGAATCAAGTGGCGATACACCTCCACAATTTGAACCAGATCTCTTTCCCAACCCCATTCGGTACAAAATTGTTGTTTGTCCAGCGAATAGATGTTTAATTTCCAACTCCACACCAAGTCTGTTCGCCACTTCTGAGAATGATCACGGGCATTTTGAGCATTGAATTTCCAATGTGGTGGCATGTAGGGAACTAATCCAAACAACTCATACAAGCACTCATGAAAAGGAACCTTGCACAACAATGAACACTATTGATGAACAATCATCAAGCTAATCAGACAGAATCGATGGTACAAGTGTTCACACATGCCTAGGTGCATTCTACCTTTAGGGCCAAATGGATATAAACAAATGGGGCATGTAGTACCATCATACACGAAGTTTGAAAGATTTGGCCACAATAGTAGTGGATTGTTGTTATAGTCGAGGGAAGAGCCAACTTCATTCTTGAAATCCCAATCGTATTTGGACCAATTGATGGTTGTTGGTCCACCACCAATGTCTTCGGTCACCATTTCATCAATGTTGAAAAGATCATCCACAAAGGCCCACGATGTCAAACCAAAAACCCTCTCTTGATTGTGTGCGCCATAATTGTTGTCAATTTTTTTGAATTCTGACACCATTTGCCGTGTCCTGTCAATAGTGAAGATGCATGCCATCTTCCATTAGTAATATTGCTTCATCAACGCATGCAATTAATTTTTTAATCTCAAATTGTTTGTGAGTGTGTCTGTCAATTGAGTGCATTGCTGCAACTGCATTCGTGGGTAATTCTCCAAAGGACAGTGAATCATCTTGAGTACCTGGTCTTGCACCAACTTCAACATGTTGCACTGGTATTTCAGAATTGTTTGAAGGCCCTTGCACTTCCCCTCATGGATCCTGACCATCATTGGGCAATGTGGCTGCCTAAAGAGCCTCTCGAAGTACCTCCATCTCACGTTGTTGTTCACTTATAATATTGTTCTTTTCTTGGATTTCTTCCCTCAATTTGTTAACATCTTCATAAAAAAAATGCAATTCCACATTCTTGTCTTCCACTTTGGTCCTCAAACTCTGAATTTGGTTTGCAACACCTGTAATATCAACAATTTCTACTGCTAGTTTGTTAGTAGATGGCACCTATCCTTCCACAACATTTTCTGCTACAACCTCATCAGTTGCACGCTCAGCCCTCCTCTTTTTAGCACATTATTTTGATTGATGGATGAATACAATTGGCACATGAGATCCATCGGAGTCACTATCCGTAGTAGAGTCCTTAGTGTCATGTGCAGGTGGTACCTCAACTTGTATAGATTTTCCACCTAGTCCACCTTGCGGGTACGTACCTTTTTACTTCCCTTGGAATGAATCCATTTGTTGGGGTAGGAATTTTGACTTTGTCCCCCATAGTCTTCAAAGTTGACCAGTCCATTCTCTTGTTCAACTTCAGCTCCGCATGGACCCCTTGTGTAATGAAGAGACGCACTTCATTGCGTTTGTCGTTAGGGACATCATACAACACCTGGTACACTTCAATGCATCAGTTCGTAAATTCCTTGTCAATCAGTCAATGCAGTGTTTTAAATTTGTCTTGTGGAAGCGTCGGTGATAGTTGTGTCGCTCTGCCGATAAGGCCTTGTCAATGTGGCACCACTCAATGTAATTGACGTAGTCTTTGTAAGTCCATGGGTCAAGCACGTCCTTCCACCCCTAGAATGCAAGCTTTGCGGGGTTACATAAAACATGCCACCGCTTATGATGTTTGTTTCCTGGTTGCAGTTGGGTCTTTTCTTGTTCCTCTTTGGTCATTCTTGGCGGTGTAGCCATTTTCAGAGAAAAATGCAAAAACCTCCCACGTGGCAATCAAGATGACCCCGTACAATGCTCACAACTAGCTCAACGAAGAGGTGGATGGTTGAGAGTATGCATGGCGAGGACAAATGGGGCGAGGACGGGTTTATATAAGGATAGCTAGGGACGTTTGGGCGCAGATGCCATTGATGGCAAGGTGGGGACGCCATCGAGTTCGGGCACGGACGTGTGGGTAGGGGTGTGGACGCGAAATTGGTCGGGGCACAGACACCAACGTCAAGGTGCAAACGCCATTGTGGTCGAGGCTCGGAAGTCTAGGCAGCAACTTTAAGGCGGGGATGTGTAGGAACCGGGTAGGAACACCATGAGGGTGGGGTGGAGATATGATATGATGAGGTCGGAACACCACGTGCCAGGGCAGGAATGCGAGGGGGACGGGGTATGGACTTGAGTAGGGAGGGGACCATATAAAGTCCGTGCCCTACGCCTCACATGCTAGTTCGTCCCTACAGTAGTACGGCCTATGCAAGTGAATTTGGTAGGTGGTGGGCTTGGCCCGTATATGTGACCTGGATTTTTTGAAATTTTTAAAAACTTGACAAGGGAAGGGAGTGGATCAGTGAAAAAATGTCTTACGTTTGTACATTTGGATGATGTCGGTGAGATGGTAATTCCATCCACAAACATATTGATGGCCTTAGGTTCATCGAATCCTTCCTCATCAAGCCATAAGAAGCCTTAGAAGTTAGAAAGCAAAAAATCCCCATATGCCTCCACATGAATTCATAATTGAAGGGAGAGCAATAGCTGTGGTGTTCTATACTCGTCGAAGTACAACTATGTTGACGAGGGAGTATGTGGCGCTCAACAAAGAAGGATACCACAAACTCACGAGGGACTTGCGAAGGGAGCTAGAGTCAAAGTTTGAAGCATCTGAGAAATTCAACAATTTCTCAGATTATTGGTTGCACCAAAAATAGCTGGATAAACAGGTAGTTGCCTTCACAACCAATATAGTGTCAAATTGTTCTTACCACACGGGTAAGAAAGAGGATGGTAGCAATTGGGACATGTAGAACAAAGAGCTGGTTTTGAAATTTAGCATCATTCAAAAGTTACTCAACAATATTCTTCTTTGCATAAGAAAAACAAGTACCATGGAGAGTGACAATTGAAGACGCGATAACGGTTCATTATGTGAGTAGAACATTCAAGTGGCTTGAAAGTTCCGTAAAAGTCATCCCCATGCCGGAACAGATTGCGATTGGATCGTATGGAAGCGTGAGGAAGGTGATGCTTATGAAACTTGAGAGCATTCCTAGTTGAATATTTTTTGTTGGGAAGAGCTTGAAGACTATAAATGAAAAGGAGAAGCACCAAGCAATCATCAATGAGGCGGGAGGGTGTCTACTGAAGCATCCTGGCATCATTCAAATTGCGTACCTCCACCCTAAACAATGGAAGGCTACACGCTATGGTGGAATGGAGGATCTCTAATTTCTGTCTTATCCAAATACAATTCCAAAGTGAGCGAATCAGTGGATGTGGATGAGATTGAGCATGAACAAGGTATGGGGTTGACGAAAGAAGAACTTACATGGGTTGCAATGTATCGAAGAAATCGAGTGAACTTGGCACTCTCATTACTTGTCATTGTGGATAAATGCCACAATGCGTAGTACATACACAACAACATATCTCCATCCAATGTTTTGCTCCATTTTGATAACTGGAAAGAAAATAGGGTGTATATAGGGATATATGATTGGGGAATTTTTAGCCAAGTTGTAGAGAATTCCAGAGCAGTATCAAAATCTCAGGATCAAATTGGGAAGCTTCGTAAAAGAAGATGTGCATGAAAGGGCATCAATGCCAGATGTTCTAGACACATTGAAGAAGGCCCCCCATTGTTAGATTGTGCCAAATTGTTGTTATCGTACATAGTATTTTGTTTTTAATACTTTTTGTAGTTCAGCATATAGTTCATGCATAGAAGGTAATCATCCTCATAGAGTAGCCTATGTACCTACTTGGCAACTGCCAAACACCTTGAATATATATAAAATCGGATGTGTAGTTGTATACCATACTCAAAATCCCATAATATATTAATATGCCATTTCATTGTTCTTTCCTCATGGCATTTTTTATGACTTCTATGAATTGATGATAAAACTTAAATAAAAACTATGAATGCAGTAGTTTGGTATAAAAATACATACACTTAATTTTTTCACTATGCCCATGTTTTAGGAGTTAATGAAGCCCAAAAAAAAGGGAAAAATGAATGATTCAACAAAAAAAAATGAATGACATTGAAGTAGAATGGAAGAATTTTAGGATTGAA
Source organism: Thuidium tamariscinum (assembly GCA_947034885.2). Taxonomy (NCBI): domain Eukaryota; kingdom Viridiplantae; phylum Streptophyta; class Bryopsida; order Hypnales; family Thuidiaceae; genus Thuidium; species Thuidium tamariscinum. The sequence goes on along the minus strand of OX344753.2, from coordinate 29,558,943 downwards.
GAAAAAAAAAAATGGGAATGATGGAACAAAAAAATAAAAATAATGGCATTGAGTTGGGATGGAAGAATTTTAGAAAATAAGCAAAAATAAAATTGGGAAGGGAATGATTCAACAAATAAAGAAAAACTATGAGTTGGAATAAAATAGTCTTGCTAATTAATGAAGCAAAACAAAATAGAAAAAGGAATGATTCAAGAAAAAAAAATAACTATAAGTTGGGATGGGAGAGTTTTAGGAGTGAAGCCAAAAAAATAGGGAAAGAAATGATTGAACAAAACATGAATATTTGGCTTTCAGTTGGAATGGAAGAGTTTTAGAAAGAAAGCCCCCCAAAAGGAAAGGGAATGATGGAATTAAAAAAATAATGGCTTTGAATTAGGATGGAAAAGTCTTGCTAATTAATGAAGCAAAACAAAATAGAAAAAGGAATGGTTCAAGAAAAAAAAAGAATAACTATGAGTTGGGATGGGAAGAGCTTTGTTAATTAATGGAAAAAATTGTTGAAGATCATGTACATATTAGTGTAGACCATGTACATACAGCCCTAGGAGTAGCATTAGACACTAGGTTAGTCTTAGAGTCCATTGGGTATTGCTCGTAGTGAAAGGCAGCCCATGAAAGGTAGTTATCCCACATGGTTTGTGGATAACTAGGGAAAGGCTTTTAGTATAAGATCAGCCCACTCATGGGTCTTTGTATCTTCCTACCATCTAAGTAAAGCCTTTCATCCATTCATAACATTGTAATCTCAATAGGTTATGGGCCCACGCACTTGGAGTTGCGCTTGAGGGTGAAATTCAAATCATTTGGAGGAGATCTTGGAGCTTGGAGGAGCAATCAGCCTTTTGTGTCTTTTCACCTACAAATCATATGGTGTGAGTATTCTTTGGAAAAACACACTTTGAGTGCATTTCTTTTTAAAAGAAAGGAAGAGGAAAGTTTTGTTGCTTTCTCATTGGCTGGTTTGTGAGGTTTTGAGTACATTTTGGAGGAGAGGTTGCTTATGGTAGTAATCAGACCTAGTTAGGGCTAGTTGCATGCTTCTAGTTTGAGTTTGCTTTTAGAAGTGTGCATTGAGAGCCACTTGAGGCTGAATTGTGCACTTGGGTGCATTGATGAGTGAGATTGTGCCAATTGCACTAGATTGAGAGTGCTTTGAGGCTGATTTTGCACTTGGGTGCATTGTTGAGAGTGATTGTGAGCCTTGGAAGCATGTTTGAGATGCTTGAGGCATTTGCCATCCATTGAGGGCTGATTAGTGCCCTTGTGAGTGAGTGAGTTGAATTTGTGGACTTGGTGAACTTAAGAGGGCTGATTAGTGCCCTTGTGTGTGAGAGAGGCGGATTAGTGGATTTTGCAAATCCTAGAGGGCTGATTTGAGCCCTTGTGTGTGAGAGAGGCGAATTAGTGGAATTTGTGAATTCTAGAGGGCTGATTTGTGCCCTTGAGTGTGATGAGGCGAATTAGTGGATTTTGCAAATCCTAGAGGGCTGATTTGAGCCCTTGTGTGTGACAGAGGTGAATTAGTTTAATTTGTGAACCCTAGAGGGCTGATTTGTGCCCTTGAGTGTGAGAGAGGCGAATTAGTGGATTTTGCAAATCCTAGAGGGCTGATTTGAGCCCTTGTGTGTGAGAGAGGTGAATTAGTTTAATTTGTGAACCCTAGAGGGCTGATTTGTGCCCTTGTGAGTGAGAGAGGTGAATTAGTGGGTTTTGTGAACCCAAGAGGGCTGAATTGTGCCCTTGTGAGCCTTGTGGAGCCATTGAGAGCAAAGTGGGATTCTTTGGTGGCTTGGTGATCCAACTAGGGGTGTTATAGACCATTGTTGTCCTTGAGGTGCTGATTGTGAGTAGGAGCTTCCATCTAGGGCTGATTCGAAGCCTAGAGCTCCTTGGAGTGTGGAGTAACCTCTTTGTGAGGAGGGGTTGCTGAATTGAAGTAGCACTAGCTCATGATGTCCATGTGTTGGACTTGAGCTTGATTAGGGTCTGAATTGGTGTTGAGAGGAGGTGATGCACATGTGAGGAGTGTTTGGCCGTCCTTGGTGTTCAAAGGATCTTTGGAGGTCTTTGTGAGAGCTGATTGGTGCCATTTCAGCCCTATTGGCTGCCAAGGGAATGTTTGGTCGTTCTTGGAGCTTGGAGGATCTTGGGAGGTCCTTGTGAGGGCTGAATTGTGCCATTTCAGCCCCATTGGTTGCCAAGGGAGTGTTTGGAGGTTGAATTGAGTTTGTGAACTCTTGGAGACACATTGGGTGCTGCCAGCAAGTGGGAGGTGCTTCACCATGGCATCAAGTGGAGGAGAAGGCGTGTGCATCATTGACAAGTTTGATGAGGAGAATGAGTCCCAAGGGGAGGGATCAGCCCTTGTCTCAAGACATGGGAGAGGAGGCAACACCAAGGCGTTCAAGGAGACAAGGACGTGCTTCAAATGTGGCAAATCAGGCCACATTGCTAGGGATTGCAAGGGCAGCCAAGCCAAAGACAAGGAGAGTGCACACCAAGCCTCCAAAGAGGAGGAGGAGGAAGAAATTGCCTTTGCCACCCATGGAGGAGGGGAGAAGGCCAACATGTTTACTTGGATTGTGGACTCGGGGGCCACCCAACATATGACCAGCCATCAAGATGCCTTCCACACCTATCAGCCCATTTCGGGGAAGAAGATTTATTTGGGAGACAATGGCATGGTGGAGGCCCTTGGCAAGGGGGAGATCCTTGTGGAGGTGCAAGTGAAGGGGCTGACCAAGAGGATCCAGATCCAAGAAGTGCTCTATGTACCCAAGTTGCATGCCAACTTGCTTTCGGTGAGTAGATTGTCTTTGGGGGGTTTGAAGGTACATTTCAACATGGTGGGGTGTGTTGTGAGGGCACCAAGTGGAGTTTTGATAGCATCAGCCCCTCGTGAGGGCCACTTGTACCCCCTCCACTTCACCAAGGTGAATGGTACTTCTTTGGCTTGTGTTGCCCAAAGATCAGCCCAAGGATCAGCTCATGGAGACATTGTGGAGCTTTGGCATAGGAGGCTTGGGCACTTGAATGTGAAGAGCATGAGGAGCCTCCAACACATTGTGAAGGGGCTGAATCTCTCTTCTTGCAAGCATGATTGGAGTTCTATGGTGTGCAAGGGGTGCATTGAGGGCAAGCAAGCAAGGCAGCCCTTCCCCAAGGATGGGCCAACCCGAGCCACCAAGCCATTGGAGCTTGTGCATTCAGATGTGTGTGGGCCAATGAAGACCACATCCATTGGAGGAGCAAGGTATTTTGTGACCTTCATTGATGATTTCTCTCGCAAGGTGTGGGTGTATATGCTGAAGTGCAAGAGTGAGGTGTTTGGGCGTTTTGAGACTTGGAAGGCCCTTGTGGAGGCCCAATCTGATTGCAAGGTGAAGGTGCTGCGGTCGGATAATGGAGGGGAGTATGTGTCCAAGGCCTTTGAGGAGTACTTGAAGGCCCATGGCATTGAGCACCACACATCAGCACCTTACACTCCTCAACAAAACGGTGTAGCGGAGCGTGCAAATCGCACCATTGTGGAGATGGCAAGGTCTATGATTCATGGCCAAGGGCTGAACTATGAGCTTTGGGGGGAGGCGGTGTCTACAGCGGTTTATACAAGGAACCGTTGCCCCACCCAAGCCTTGACAAGCATGACACCCCAAGAAGCTTGGAGTGGGATTAGGCCCCATGTGTCTCACATGCGTATTTTTGGGTGCATGGCCTATGCATTGGTCCCAAGTGCCAAGAGAACCAAGTTGGATGCCAAGGGCATCAAGTGCCTTTTCCTTGGTTATTGTGAGGGAACTAAGGCTTATAGGCTGATGTGTGTGGAGACCAAGAAGATCATCAAGAGTAGAGATGTGACCTTCTTGGAGGATGGAGGTGCAGATCCCAAGCTCTTGGAGATGAGCCCAAGTGGGAGTAATGGAGGACCAGCCCATGTGGTGGGCACAACTCCAAGAGTGCACATGGAAGATGATGGAGATGAAGATGAAGAGCAAGGAGGGGAAGATGAGGACTTGGTGGAGCACAAGAAGAAGGTGACTACTCCCCAAGTGAAGAGATCAGCTGCTCCTTCTCCAAGCACTTCACCAAGGGAGCAAGAGCATGATCAGCCCTTGGAGGAGCAAGAGGAGCCACATTATCCAACAAGGACTCGTAGGCCTCTAGGAGATTGGTGGCTGAATCACATTCTTCCCCCACAACGTGAAGAAGAAGTCAACCTAGCTTGCATTGGAGATGCAACCACACTTGGAGAAGTGTTGGGTTGTGAAGATGCAAGCAAGTGGGAGTTGGCTATGCAAACGGAGTGCAAAGCCCTAGGTACACCACTTAACACTCATGAGGAGTTGCCCAAGCTCATAGATGACGAGTTGGAGGAGGCAAGGGCTGAAATGCAAGGTGTGCCTTATAAGGCAGCGGTGAGTTGTTTGAAGCATGCCATGGAAGCCACAAGGGCTGATTTGGCATTATCGGTGAGTGTTGTATGTGAATCCATGTCTAAGTATGGCCCAAAGTGTTGGGCAGCGGTCAAGAGAGTGTTGAGATAAGTTTTATGGCGTACTTGGTACGCCACCAACCCAAACTTGATTGCAATGATAATTCATTGCACCTTTGACCACTCTCAAAGTGGGAGTGTTGAAGATCATGTACATATTAGTGTAGACCATGTACATACAGCCCTAGGAGTAGCATTAGACACTAGGTTAGTCTTAGAGTCCATTGGGTATTGCTCGTAGTGAAAGGCAGCCCATGAAAGGTAGTTATCCCACATGGTTTGTGGATAACTAGGGAAAGGCTTTTAGTATAAGATCAGCCCACTCATGGGTCTTTGTATCTTCCTACCATCTAAGTAAAGCCTTTCATCCATTCATAACATTGTAATCTCAATAAAAATAGGAAAGGAAATGATGGAACAAATACAAAATGGCATTGAGTTAGGATGGGAGAGTTTTAGGAATGAATTTAAAAAAAATAGGAAAAGGAATGATTCATCCAAAAAAATGACAATGAGTTGGAATAAAAGAGTTTTAGGATTCAAGGAAAAAAATAGAAAAGTTTTGTTAATTAATGAAGTGAGAAAAATAGAAAAAGGAATGATTTAATAAAAAACAAATGGCATTGAGTTGGGATGGGAGAGTTTTGCTTATGATGTAAAAGAAATTGGAAAGGAAATGATGGAATAGTAAATTAAAGTGGTTTGGGTGTTAGAGGGATAGAACACTAAAAAAAAATTTGGAATGGTGGAGTGACTTAGGATATGGAAATGGTTTGGGTGTTAGAGTGATGTGATCTAACATTAAAAAAAATTGAAATGGTTTGGGTGTTAAAGGAATATGAATGATAAACAAAAATAAAGAAGGAAATAAAATGTCGTTGAGTTTAAAAAAATTGTTTAAGCTTAATGTTAAAAAACATTGCTAAGAAAATCAAACAAAATGTGAGAGAGATAAGTCCACAAAAAATAGGGTGTCAAATTGATTTCATCTAATACCCCCCAAAAATTACCATTTCGTTGAAATAGAGTTGGAATACCGTAGTACCTCTTCAATTTTGGCAAAAATTAATTGATTATGAAGAACATTGTAATTTCTGGAAATTATTATTATTGTTGTTGAAAATACGGACAATTCAAAGCACCAGTTGTCGAAATTAGTCAATTTTAGGGTTAGGTCATTCAGACTCTCAACAGCCGTTACAACTTCAGGTTGCATCTTTTGTCACTTCTCTCCTCAGTTTTGTTCACTTATGAGCTGAGGTCAAGAGAGTTGTTGTTTTCTAGCTTAATTGGTGGTGTAGCTTCAAGTGGCTATTGGGTTTCCAAAGTTGTTGAGTATTGAGTATTTTTTTTGGTGTTCATTGTGCCTTTGAGTTTGAAGGTGGATTAGACTCCATTCATGTTCTCTAGTTGTTCACGTAAGCTTCATGTAACTAGACCGTCAAAAGTTTGCAGTACTATTACAATGAAATTATAGCTAGGGACTATCTATGTGGATTTCAAGTGCGAAGCTTCAAACTTGGCTGTTCTAAGGGTTTGCATAGCCATTAGCAAAAGGTGTAGAAGTAGTACTAGTACTTGCAAGGGTTCTTTATTCAAGCGATGGACTAACCTTGTCCATAAGTACAATCAAGAACTCTGACTATGTTCAAGGGATTGCAACCAAGGAATCAAGCAAATCCATTTTGAGATCAACCAGGAGACAGAAGACAGTGCAATTTTCAATTGGTGAGTATTTTCTCTTTTCAAACTTTTGTTTTCAAGTTGTGATGTGAAAATCATGAAGTGCTGCAAGTTGTAGTTGTAGTTAGATTTGTTGAAGAACATGTACATAATAGTGTAGATGATGTAAGTTCAACACTAGGAATAGGAGTAGACTCTTAGTTGGGACTTAGAGTCCATGGATATTGCTTGTTGTCAAAGGCAACCCATAGTGGTTGGTTATCCCACAATGGTTGTGGGTAACTAGAGAAGGCTTCTACCTTATATGCTCAGCCCACACATGTGGCTTGAGATCTTCCTACCATCTAAGTAAAGCCTTTCATCCATTCATACCTTTGTTTTTTCAATAGGTTATATGCCCACGCTCTTAGAGTTGTGTTTGAAGGAGAAATTCAAATCATTTGGAGGAGATCTTGGAGCTTGGAGGAGCAATCAGCCTTTTGTCTTTTGTCACCTACAAACCATATGATGTGAGTAATTTTTTCAAAAATTGGAGTCCATTTAAAAAATTAAAAAAAAGAGTTTTTGTTGTTTTCTCATTGGCTGGTTTGTGAGGTTTAGAGTACATTTTGGGTGGGACAATGCTTATGGTAGTAATCAGACCTAATTAAGGCTGGTTGCATGCTCCTAGTTTGAGTTTGTACTTTGGAGAGTACATTGGGAGACTTGTAGGGCTGATTGTGTACTTGGGTGCATTGTGGAGTGTGATTGAGCCAATTGCAATCTTGTGAGAGCCATTTGAGGCTGATTGTGCATTAAGGTGCATGGTTGAGTGTGATTGTGCCAATTGCATTTGAGTGGTAGTCCTTTTAGGCTGATTGTGCACTTGAGTGCATGGTTGATTGTGATTCTGGTAATTGTAATCTAGTCAGAGTCCATTGTGAACCTTGGAAGCATGTTTGGGTTTCTTGAGGCATTTGCCATCTATTGAGGGCTGATTGGAAGCCCTGAGCTCCTTGGGGTGTTAAGTAGCTTATTTGTGAGGAGCATTGTGAGATTGCTTGCTGATTTGAAGGAGCATTAGCCCATGACGTTCATGTGGTGAATTTGAGCTTGATTAGGGTCTGATTTGGTGTGGAGTAGAGATGAGGCACTTCTGTGGAGTGTTTTGGTCGTTTCTTTGGATTTGGAGGAGCTTGGAAGGTCCTTGTGAAAGTTGATTAGTGAGATTTAAGCCCAATTGGCTTCCAAGTGATTATGTGGAGGCTGAATTTATTGAGTGAAAGAACACCAAGGTGAAGTAATCCAATGAAGGAAGAACTCAAACAAATATGAGAAAAGGGTGTCAAGTTCATTCTAGGGGCTGACCTCTTATACTACTCTACCAACTAAGTGGAGTGACTAACTATATGGGGTATGTCTCCTCTACAACTCTACAAGGGCTGACCCTCTCTTTTAGCACCTGTAAGAAGGTTTCCCTCTCTAAACACACATTGTTTAGCTACAAAAAATCTTCTAGTCTAACTATTGACTTCCTTCAACACTCCCACTTTGTTTGTTGCCAAACAATGTCAAATCCATCTTTTGTCGAAGATCTTCATGTCGAGGCTTACCAAGTGCTTTGGTTAGCACATCTGCCACCATACGCTCCATAGGAATGTACCTCATTTCAATCACATCACTTTCAACCTTTTCACGAATAAAATGATGTTGAATGTCAATGTGTTTCCTACGAGAGTGATGAATGGGATTCTTCACCAAGGCAATTGCACCTTGGTCATCACACATAATCGGTGTGCTCTTCTCTTGCCCAAGTCCAACATCACTCAACAATTGTTGTTGCCATATGGCCTCTCTTGTGCATTGACTAATAGCCATGTACTCAACCTCCGTAGTAGACAAGGCAATGGTAGGTTGTTTCTTGGAATTCCATGAAATAGCACCACCTCCAAGCATAAACACATAGCCTCTTGTTGACCTTCTATCACTTGCATCTCCAGCCCAATCTGCATCACAAAATCCCACTAATGCAAGGTTCTTGCCTCAAAGCACCAATTGAGCCTCCATTGTGCCTTGAAGATACCGCATGATCCTCTTGACCGTTGCCCAAGCTCATGGATGCTGAATTTGGAGAGGTGAGGGCTCAAATGCAAGGTGTGCCTTACTAGGCAGCGGTGGGTTGTTTGATGTATGCCATGGTAGCTACAAGGCCTGATTTGGCCTTTCCGGTGAGTGTTGTGAGTCAACACATGTCCAAGTATGGCCTAAAGCATTGGGCTGCGGTGAAGAGGGTGATGAGGTACCTTCAAGGCACACTTGGGCTCGAGTTGCAACTTAGAGGTGCCCATGTGACTTTGCATGGCTATTGTGATGCGGATTGGGCGGGTGATGAGGCGGATAGGAGATCCACCACCGGCTATGTGTTTAAGCTTGGATTGGGTGCCATTACTTGGAATTCCAAGAGGCAGCCCACCATAGCTCTTTCTACAACGGAGGCTTAATACATGGCCATGAGCCAATGCACCAAGGAGGCCATTTGGTTGCGGCAACTCTTGGCTGATGTTGGCCTTGTCCAAGAGGGGAGCACACCCATCTGGTGTGACAACCAAGGGGCCATTGCTTTGGCCAAAAATCCCACCCACCACTCTCGGACGAAGCACATTGATGTGCAACACCATTTCATTCGTGAACGAGTGGAGGCTGAGGTGATTGAGCTCAAGTATGTGCCTACCCAAGCTATGGTTGCTGATGTGCTGACCAAGGCTCTTGGGAAGCCACAACACCACAACTTGATTGAGAAGATGGGCCTTCGAGCCTTTGACCACTCTCAAAGTGGGAGTGTTGAAGATCATGTACATATTAGTGTAGACCATGTCGCTGCTTGATTTTGTGAGTGGTAGGCCCACCGCTCCTTCCGTAACTTATAGTGGCTGAAGACCCACTGTCTACCCGTTAACTCTAAGGTCACTTCAGATCCGGTTTGATCCCTCACAACAGTACGGATGAAATTCGGGCTGTAGGTCACACAGAGATCCCCCATACGATCTTCTCATACTACAACAACTTTGATACTACTTTCCGCTCCTGTGGAGTCAGGCGGTTACAAGTGTATCCGTCCGTTCCAACGTCAACCAGAACTCTTCCGTTTGCCACAAGGACGGTGAGACCTCACGGGAGATCGGACACTCAACTGGGTTTCCCCACCTAGGAGTTCTAGCACGACTAAGGAATCCCTTCCTCTCGTCTAGCCTAACAACGGCTTTCTCACCCGGAATCTTAAGTCCTAGAAGCGCTGAGGCACTAGAATTACACTCCCAACCCTTCTCTAACTGATCTCACATAGACATGGAAAATAAACACCAAAGGGAGAATGTCGCCTGCAGAATCTCTTGCGCTTTCCCAACTCCGCTCACGCCGTCCTGCCAAAACTCGGGAGACACATGCGCAAAGCAAGAGAGAATAAAATACACAAGGAAAATGCAAAAAAAAAGACTGCCAGTCCACCGCGAGGGGACTGACTTAAATAATGGGCCAAAAGCAAAAAGAGCCATACAAGTCCGCCGCGATTAACGCTCGACGGATCCGTTCCTACCTACTCCTGAACCGGAACGGATTCCAACCCGCTCCAAGTTCCTAATCCGGACCGGATTACTTCCTGATCCGTTTCCTAAGTCAAAAACTAAAATTATAGGAAAACCTAACACCTACGTATCCGGCTCTGCTACCCTAGAACCTATAGTTGGGCTTTCCGCCCTGCCGATCTGCTCGAAAACCTCAGTGAGGTTCCGATTCCGTTCCCTGTCTACTGCAACCGGAGCTCCCGTATCCGGACTCACAGGAGACTCCGACAACTAAATTGTCGCCTCTCGGTTACCCGTCGACGCCCGCTTTGACTTCTTGGATTGCGACGTCCTGTCCTTCCCTGGCCTCTGAGGCAACCCTTCGGAAAGATCCGGAAGAGACAGATCGGAGAGTCTGACCGGAATTTCCGTCAGTCTCCGGCTGCAATCTTCCATCCGTTCGGCCGCCTCCCGAACTTTCACCAGAGTTGTCTCCACCCGATCGGAGAAGTCGGAAAGGATCCGAACTATCCGGCTTCCGGATAGTTTCTTCTCCTTGTGCACCTCCTCGTCAAACAACTGAGCCCGGATGGCTGTCGATCTGGGTTCCCCGAATGTCGCCTTCACGTGCTCCGCCAATTTGATGGTCTCCGCCGCCATTTCCTTGGTAGCGGCCTCGTTGTCCTTGAGGACAAGGAGTTCCGCCTTCAACCGGTCAACTTCCTCCTGAAGTTTCCGGTTTTCCTCCTCCTGCTTGGCGAGATCCGCAGGCGAGGCGATGCAATTCCCTACCACGGTCGGGAGAGTATGATCCGATTTGCCATTGACCATACCCGCGATGTTCTCCAAAACGATTCGCTTGATCTCCCAATCCGCTCGGATGTTGCACAAGATTTCTGTCAACTTCACGAACGGATCTTCAGGATCCGATTCTTCTGCTGCCGGTTCGGCCTGCCCCAGTTCGGACGGTCCCGCTTGGTCCCCCGTGGCCAGATTCCTTCGGACCGGAGGAGACCCTCTCGTGTTCGGCGGTGTTGTCTTCTGCCGCTTCACGAGTGGAACTTCCGATTCCTCCTACTTGTCCTCCTCTTCTGTGTCGGATTCAGAGTCGGTCTCCTCATCATCCGTCGACGTCTCCCCGTACGTCAGGACTATCTCCTGAGCGTGCCAAGTCTTCTCCTCCGTATTTGTGAGGAGTTGCAAGCTGTGATAGAGGTGGAAGAGGTAGGGAGAGATCGGAGTCGGCCTCTTCCCTCCGAGGTTTCTAAGTAATCGGCCGATCAGCTCCTGTATGATCCGGCCCCAGTCTACTTTCCGGTCTCCAATCAGAGCACCGAAAATCGTGTTGGCCAGGCCAATCGTCACCCGGGTTGGCTTCTGCGGATTCAAGACCGGAAGCAGAAACTTCAACAGGCGTCTATGCCTGTCTTCGTTACAATCCATCACCCGGTATCCGTCCTTCGGATGAGGGGTGCCGTGAAACTTGTTTTGGAGGAAGTCCACCTTCCTCTCGGCCGGTCCATGCCCCTGGTGTTTAAAATCGTACACGGCCTTCCAGTGCGCTTCCGTCCATTTGTGCGTCATCCCCCGCTCTGTGTTGTCGAACTGATTCGACACCTTCCCCGTTAATTCCTTCACCATCCGCTCCTCCTTGAAACCCCAGGGTATCTCTGCTAACCCTAGGCATCCCATGGTGGTCAAGTCTGCCATCAGATTACCTCAGTTCTGTAGAAGGGATGATCGGAACTACTTTCTTAAGCCTTATCCCTTGGGGTGGGGGTGTAGTGGACTCGTTCCTCTTTCGGCGTAGCTGCGGCATGGCAACTATCCGGAAAACTACCTCACTTCTCTCCTAGCCGCACGTCCCGTTCCTCACACACACTCACAACACAAACACAAAGGCAATCTGCCCGTAATAACCACCTGTACAGATACACACACACTCCTCCCGCACACTAGCGCCTTAGCGTACAGTCTGAAACCCGCGCCGCTGACAACTACCCGCTCTGACAAAACACCCGCTGCTAACACTGACAGCCGCGTCACAGAAAAGTGCGCCACCAAACACGCGCGGAAAACTAACTCACAGAAAAGGCGGAAAACGCTGAGAGTTGAAAAACACACAACGAAGCGCCTGAGAGCAAATGGGCCAACTGAAAATGTCAGGCCTTATATAGTTTCCAGAAATGGATCCGGTCTTCCGGTCCTGATCTTCCGGTCCCATTCCCATCCGATCGGTCCAAGTCCGGAAAAGATCCGGTCCGGTTCAGGAACTGAATCCGGATAGAATTCGTTCCTGTTCTGAAAGGGTCCGGAATCCTTTCCAATCCGGAATTCCGTTATCATGGACCGGATTTATTCTGTGACCGGTCACTGCAGCATTATCCGGTACCATCGCAGGATTTTACCCGTTCCATGAGAAATTCCGGTTATTAAGTTCCTGACTTTCGCTCCCCAGACTTGCTAAACGGAAAAAATCAAAAATATGCCATGCCACAATCAGACCCCAAGTGATCTAGATCTCTTTAATAAGCACTCAAATGCCTCCAATCACTTAGATTAAACTCCAAATGATCCATTTAAAATTTACCCTATATAAATTTCAATACATAAGTTCACTTTGGGAATTCATGAGATTACAAAAGAAATCTCTCCAATAAGCACTCAAATGCTTCCAATCACTTAGATCAAACCCCAAGTGATCTAAATCTCTCCAAGAAGCACTCAAATGCCTCCAATAACTTAGATTAGACTCCAAATGATCCAATTCTCTCCATTAAGCACTTAAATGTGTCTAATCACTTAGATCACACCCCAAGTGATCCAAATCATTCCAATAAGCACTCAAGTGCCTTCAATCACATAGATCAGACCCCAGGTGGTCCAAATGTCTCCAACAAACACTCAAATGCCTCCAATCACTTAGATCAACACCCAAATGATCCTAATATCTCTAATAGGCAGTCAAATGCTAGAAATCACTTCAATAGGGCTCTAAATGCATAAATGTCCCCCTCTTGACTACCCAACAAGTACAACCAGCCCTCCAAGAGCAAGAATAAACTCAAATCAAGAAAATACTTCACAGAAGGTCAATATCTTGATGCAAAGTACTCCAAAATGAACCAAAACTCCTCTTGCTCGAAGAGCCACCGATGTTCCTTCAATAAAGCTTGCAAAGAGATCAGACCTCCAATAGCAACTCACATGCGTGGGCCCATAATCTCTTGAGTGAAAGAACACCAAGGTCAAGTAATCCAATGAAGGAAGAACTCAAACAAGTATGAGAAAAGGGTGTCAAGTCCATGCTAGGGGTTGACCTCTTATACTACTCTATCAACTAATGGAGTGACTAATCATATGGGTTATGTCTCCTCTACAAGGGCTGCCCCTCTCTATTAGCACCTCTAAGAAGGTTGCCCTCTCTAAACACACATTGTTTAGTTACAAACAATCTTCTGGTCTAACTACTCACTTCCTTCAATAGGGATGTTCCAGTAAAGTTGTTTTTCCTTTTTCTTACTTTGAAATAAATAAATTGGCACTACTACAGGACGTTTTTACTACAAGAACCCACCTTTTTCTAGTTTGATGTTTGTAACAACAATAACTAGGAAGGTTAATTTTTAGACCAATTTTAACCATGTCAAGTGAGAGATGACAAGAATGGTTCATAGAAGACAAATAAGGTTCATGCTCTTTTCATATTACCAGTTTGTAGATTGCACAAAGTGCTAACTTAAAATAAACTGTAAAATTCAAATTCAAATCAACATGTGAGAACATGGCACAATCTTGCTACAATATTTGTAGCTATAGTCTCTGTTTGAATTTAACATGCAAAAATCATTTTTATTTCATTTTTCATACATTAAAGCGTACAACTAAATTATTTTGTAGGGAGTATAATGGTAGAAGGGGACCACCAATTTCCACAAATTATTCAAATATGCACATTGACAGATCAAGATAAACATTCATCATTTAAACTATTATCCTCCTAGAATTAAAGGGATTCCACCCACTTTTTGTTAACTTGGTTTCTTCTAACCTACGTGGCATTTCTAGAATCCAAGGATGATGCAAAACCTCCAATGGACTCAAACGTTTGTTAACATTGTGTGTCAACAATTTTTGAATGAAAGCTTTGGCACCCTTCGAGATGTGTGGCCATGGATTTTCCGCAAACAAATCTTCGCCCTTCGCAATTTCTTCATACACATCTGCGAATGTGTAACCACCAAAAGGAGCATGTGCCGTTAAGAGAGCATAGAGTACCACTCCAAGGCTCCAAATGTCTACTTTGGGTCCATGGGTGCCTCTTATGACTTCGGGAGCCGTATATGGTGGAGTCCCAACCACATCTTTCAATATTTCACCAGACTCAAAAAGTTAGGCCAATCCAAAATCAATCATTTTGATGGGTGAACCTTTGGTTTTGGTTTGGAACAACAAGTTTTCAAGCTTCAAGTCCCTATGCACTATGCCAAATCTATGGCAAGCATCAATAGCACTAGCAATTTCTTTGATTATTTGAGCGGCGCTTGGCTCATCAAAAATACCGTTTTGAAGAATATAATCAAAGATTGAGCCTCCTTCACATAGCTCCATTACTATGTATACATAATCATTGTCTTCCAAAACATCTTTGAGGGCCACTATATTTGGGTGTTCATTAAGATTGATCAACCTTAAGATGTTAATTTCACATTTCACCATTTCTTGTTGTTTTAGTGAAACAAGGTTGCTCTTTGATAGGCATTTGCATGCATAACATTTGTTGGTTCTAATTTGGGTGCACAAATACGTCACACCAAAAGCTCCCGCCCCCAATTGCTTGCCTTTAGTATAGAAGTCCGTGAATTTGATCGTGTCCATTGTGAAAAGCAATAATTGACAAGTTCATGAAAGCAAAAATAGAATAATAATAATGTAGAGCCTTGCTATTTATAGCTGAGTTGTGTGTCTTTTACTTTGAACTAGTTTTTACCTATCTTTTACATTGACCTATTTTCCATCTATCTTTTATGTTTGTTTGTTTTCATTTAGTTTTTACTTTATTCTAGTTTTTCATTTTGTTTTGATTTTGTTTTCCATTAGTTTTTACTTTATTTTATTTTTTATTTATTTTTTATTTTGTTTTAGTTTTGATTTAGCTTTAATGTTGATTTATTTTTCACTTTTTATAGCAAATCTTACTTTTATGTAGATTTTACTTCTATTTGACTTTCAATTAGCTTCTATTTTTTTATTTGAGACTTCTCTAATGTACCTTGTACCTTTGCCACAATCCAAATAAAAGTAAAAATTATTTATTTGAATTGTAATTTGTAAGAACTTGTAATTTGTAAGAATTCATCGATCCCGGATTAGGAGATGCAATTCCTAATGCTCTTGGCTTTGGATGGGTAGATGCAATGGATGTTGATATGCAACTAGCCAACACTAAACTCCACAACGACCTTACTACACTAGCTTCTGTGAGGACTCATTGACCAGAGCAGTGAAAAGCAGACAAGGAAGTTGCTTCAAAACGTCGTGAGATTAGAGGGAGGATTTTTTGCTAAGAAGACTCTAAGGCTCGCCGAAATGCTAAGGAGGTTGTGTTGATTGCAAGGTTCTTCAACAACTTTCTGAATGCTAGTAACCCACAACCTATTATTGTATTGTATGTACTAGTGCATTTGAGTGCTTATTGCGGGGATTTGGACCACTAAGGGTCTGAATTAGGAGATTTGAAGTATTTGAGTGTCACATTGGAGTGATTTGAACCAATCGGGGCTACATTGGAGTGATTTGAAGCAATTGGGACTACACTGGAGTTATTTGAACTACTTGGGTGTTGATTAGTATTTGAATTACTCTAAGAGGGCTGATTTGACCAAAAGTGGATTGCATTGAAGTGGAAGTTGTTACAAAATGACTTCTGTGAAGGAGAGGGCATTAGGGTCATTGACAAGTTCAATGGAGACAATTTTGACCTTGGTTGAAAAGGACTTGGTTGAAATGGTCTTGGTTGAAAAGGACTTGTGGTATTGAGATTACAATGTTATGAATGGATGAAAGGCTTTACTTAGATGGTAGGAAGATACCATGGCCCATGAGTGGGCTGAACATAAGGGAGAAGCCTTTCCCTAGTTATCCACAAACCATGTGGGATAACCAAACACCATGGGCTGCCTTTGACTACAAGCAATACCCAAGGGACTCTAAGGCTAACTAAGAGTCTAATGCTACTCCTAGGGCTGAATGTACATAGTCTACACTAATATGTACATGATCTTCAACACTCCCACTTTGAGAGTGGTCAAAGGCTCGAAGGCCCATCTTCTCAATCAAGTTGTGGTGTTGTGGCTTCCCAAGAGCCTTGGTCAGCACATCAGCAACCATAGCTTGGGTAGGCACATACTTGAGCTCAATCACCTCAACCTCCACTCGTTCACGAATGAAATGGTGTTGCACATCAATGTGCTTCGTCCGAGAGTGGTGGGTGGGATTTTTGGCCAAAGCAATGGCCCCTTGGTTGTCACACCAGATGGGTGTGCTCCCTTCTTGGATAAGGCCAACATTGTTGAAGATCATGTACATATTAGTGTACACCATGTACATTCAGCCCTAGGAGTAGCATTAGACACTAGGATAGTCTTAGAGTCCATTGGGTATTGCTCGTAGTCAAAGGCAGCCCATGAAAGGTAGTTATCCCACATGGATTGTGGATAACTAGGGAAAGGCTTCTAGCATAAGATCAACCCACTCAAGGGTCTTTGTATCTTCCTACCATCTAAGTAAAGCCTTTCATCCATCAATACCTTTGTAATCTCAATAAACATCAGCCAAGAGTTGCCGCAACCAAATGGCCTCCTTGGTGCATTGGCTCATGGCCATGTATTCAGCCTCCGTCGTAGAAAGAGCTATGGTGGGCTGCCTCTTGGAATTCCAAGTAATGGCACCCAATCCAAGCTTAAACACGTAGCCGGTGGTGGATCTCCTATCCGCCTCATCACCCGCCCAATCCGCATCACAATAGCCATGCAAAGTCACATGGGAACCTCCAAGTTGCAACTCCAGCCTAAGTGTGCCTTGAAGGTACCTCATCACCCTCTTCACCGCAGCCCAATGCTTTGGGCCATACTTGGACATGTGTTGACTCACAACACTCACCGGAAAGGCCAAATCAGGCCTTGTGGCTACCATGGCATACATCAAGCAACCCACCGTTGCCTTGTAAGGCACACCTTGCATTTCAGCCCTCACCTCTCCAAATTCAGCATCCGTGAGCTTGGGCAACTTCACACGAGTCTCAAGTGGTGTACCTATGGCTTTGCACTCCTCCATCTTGAAGCGCTTGAGAATTTCTTCAAGGTACTTGCGTTGGCTCATGGTGATGGTGCGGGCAGTGTTGAAGATCATGTACATATTAGTATAGACCATGTACATACAGCCCTAGGTGTAGCATTAGACACTAGGTTAGTCTTAGAGTCCATTGGGTATTGCTCGTAGTCAAAGGCAGCCCATGAAAGGTAGTTATCCCACACAGTTTGTGGATAACTAGGGAAAGGCTTCTAGCATAAGATCAGCCCACTCATGGGTCTTTGCATCTTCCTACCATCTAAGTAAAGCCTTTCATCCATTCATAACATTGTAATCTCAATAGGTTATGGGCCCACGCACTTGGAGTTGCGCTTGAGGGTGAAATTCAAATCATTTGGAGGAGATCTTGGAGCTTGGAGGAGCAATCAGCCTTTTGTGTCTTTTCAACTACAAACCATATGGTGTGAGTATTCTTTGGAAAAACACACTTTGAGTGCATTTTTTAAAAAAGGAAGAGGAAAGTTTTGTTGCTTTCTCATTGGCTGGTTTGTGAGGTTTTGAGTACATTTTGGTGGAGTGGTTGCTTATGGTAGTAATCAGACCTAGTTAGGGCTGGTTGCATGCTCCTAGTTTGAGTTTGCTTTTAGAAGTGTGCATTGAGAGCCATTTGAGGCTGAATTGTGCACTTGGGTGCATTGTTGAGTGAGATTGTGCCAATTGCACTTTAGTGAGAGTGCTTTGAGGCTGATTGTGCACTTGGGTGCATTGTTGAGTGAGATTGTGCCAATTGCACTAGAGTGAGAGTGCTTTGAGGCTGATTGTGCACTTGGGTGCATTGTTGAGTGAGATTGTGAGCCTTGGAAGCATGTTTGGGATGCTTGAGGCGAATTTGTGGACTTGGTGAACCTAAGAGGGCTGATTAGTGCCCTTGTGAGTGAGTGAGGCGAATTTGTGGACTTGGTGAACTTAAGAGGGCTGATTAGTGCCCTTGTGAGTGAGTGAGGCGAATTTGTGGACTTGGTCAACTTAAGAGGGCTGATTAGTGCCCTTGTGTGTGAGAGAGGCGAATTAGTGGAATTTGTGAACCCAAGAGGGCTGAATTGTGCCCTTGTTAGTGAGAGAGGTGAATTAGTGGAATTTGTGAACCCAAGAGGGCTGAATTGTGCCCTTGTGAGTGAGAGAGGTGAATTAGTGGGTTTTGTGAACCCAAGAGGGCTGAATTGTGCCCTTGTGAGCCTTGTGGAGCCATTGAGAGCAAAGTAGGATTCTTTGGTGGCTTGGTGATCCAACTAGGGTTGTTGGAGACCATTGTTGTCCTTGAGGTGCTGATTGTGAGTAGGAGCTTCCATCTAGGGCTGATTCGAAGCCTAGAGCTCCTTGGAGTGTGGAGTACCCTCTTTGTGAGGAGGGCTTGCTGAATTGAAGTAGCACTAGTCCATGTGTTGGACTTGAGCTTGATTAGGGTCTGAATTGGTGTTGAGAGGAGGTGATGCACATGTGAGGAGTGTTTGGTCGTCCTTGGTGTTCAAAAGATCTTTGGAGGTCCTTGTGAGGGCTGATTGGTGCCATTTCAGCCCTATTGGCTGCCAAGGGAATGTTTGGTCGTTCTTGGAGCTTGGAGGATCTTGTGAGGTCCTTGTGAGGGCTGAATTGTGCCATTTCAGCCCCATTGGTTGCCAAGGGAGTGTTTGGAGGCTGAATTGAGTTTTTCAACTCTTGGAGACACATTGGGTGCTGCCAACAAGTGGGAGGTGCTTCACCAATGAAGGAGCTGACCATGGAGTTTGTGACGGCCCAATTGATGCAAGAGGTGACCAAGCACAAGGAGAATGAGTCCCAAGGGGAGGGATCAGCCCTATTCTCAAGACATGGGAGAGGAGGCAACACCAAGGCGTTCAAGGAGACAAGGACGTGCTTCAAGTGTGGCAAACCAGGCCACATTGCTAGGGATTGCATTGGCAGCCAAGCCAAAGACAAGGAGAGTGCACACCAAGCCTCTAAAGAAGAGGAGGAGATTGCCTTTGCCACCCATGGAGGAGGGGAGAAGGCCAACATGTTTACTTGGATTGTGGACTCGGGAGCCACCCAACATATGACCAGCCATCGGGATGCCTTCCACACCTATCAGCCCATTTCGAGGAAGAAGATTTATTTGGGAGACAATGGCATTGTGGAGGCCCTTGGCAAGGGGGAGATCCTTGTGGAGGTGCAAGTGAAGGGGCTGACCAAGAGGATCCAGATCCAAGAAGTGCTCCATGTCCCCAAGTTTCATGCCAACTTGCTTTCGGTGAGTAGATTGTCTTTCGGAGGTTTGAAGGTACATTTCAACATGGTGGGGTGTGTTGTGAGGGCACCAAGTGGAGTTTTGATTGCATCAGCCCCTCGTGAGGGCCACTTGTACCGCCTCCACTTCACCAAGGTGAATGGTACTTCTTCGGCTTGTGTTGGCCAAGGATCAGCCCAAGTATCAGCTCATGGAGACCTTGTGGAGCTTTGGCATAGGAGGCTTGGGCACTTGAATGTGAGGAGCATGAGGAGCCTCCAACACATTGTGAAGGGGCTGAACCTCTCTTCTTGCAAGCATGATTGGAGTTCTATGGTGTGCAAGGGGTGCATTGAGGGCAAGCAAGCAAGGCAGCCCTTCCCCAAGGATGGGCCAACCCGAGCCACCAAGCCATTGGAGCTTGTACATTCAGATGTGTGCGGGCCAATGAAGACCACATCCATTGGAGGAGCAAGGTATTTTGTGACCTTCATTGATGATTTCTCTCGCAAGGTGTGGGTGTATGTGCTGAAGTGCAAGAGTGAGGTGTTTGGGCGTTTTGAGACATGGAAAGCCCTTGTGGAAGCCCAATCTGATTGCAAGGTGAAGGTGCTGCGGTCGGATAATGGAGGGGAGTATGTGTCCAAGGCCTTTGAGGAGTACTTGAAGGCCCATGGCATTGAGCACCACACATCAGCACCTTACACTCCTCAACAAAACGGTGTAGCGGAGCGTGCCAATCGCACCATTGTGGAGATGGCAAGGTCTATGATTCATGGCCAAGGGCTGAAGTATGAGCTTTGGGGGGAGGCGGTGTCTACAGCGGTTTATACAAGGAACCGATGCCCCACCCAAGCCTTGACAAGCATGACACCCCAAGAAGCTTGGAGTGGAATTAGGCCTCATGTGTCTCACATGCGGATTTTTGGGTGCATGGCCTATGCATTGGTCCCAAGTGCCAAGAGGACCAAGTTGGATGCCAAAGGCATCAAGTGCGTTTTCCTTGGTTATTGTGAGGGAACCAAGGCTTATAGGCTGATGTGTGTGGAGAGCAAGGCCATCATCAAGAGTAGAGATGTGACCTTCTTGGAGGATGGAGGTGCTGATCCCAAGCTCTTGGAGATGAGCCCAAGTGGGAGTAATGGAGGACCAGCCCATGTGGTGGGCACAACTCCAAGAGTGCACATGGAAGATGATGAAGATGAAGAGCAAGGAGGGGAAGATGAGGACTTGGTGGAGCCCAAGAAGAAGGTGACTACTCCCCAAGTGAAGAGATCAGCTGCTCCTTCTCCAAGCACTTCACCAAGGGAGCAAGAGCATGATCAGCCCTTGGAGGAGCAAGAGGAGCCACGTTATCCAACAAGGACTCGTAGGCCTCTAGGAGATTGGTGGCTGAATCACATTCTTCCCCCACAACATGAAGAAGAAGCCAACCTAGCTTGCTTTGAAGATGCAACCACACTTGGAGAAGTGTTGGGTTGTGAAGATGCAAGCAAGTGGGAGTTGGCTATGCAAACGAAGTGCAAAGCCCAAGGTACACCACTTAACACTCATGAGGAGTTGCCCAAGCTCATAGATGACGAATTGGAGGAGGCAAGGGCTGAAATGCAAGGTGTGCCTTATAAGGCAGCGGTGAGTTCTTTGAAGCATGTCATGGAAGCCACAAGGGCTGATTTGGCATTATCGGTGAGAGTTTTATGTGAATCCATGTCTAAGTATGGCCCAAAGTGTTGGGCAGCGGTCAAGAGAGTGTTGAGATAGTTTTATGGCGTATTTGGTATGCCACCAACCCAAACTTGATTGCAATGATAATTCATTGCACCTTTGACCACTCTCAAAGTGGGAGTGTTGAAGATCATGTACATATTAGTATAGACCATGTACATACAGCCCTAGGTGTAGGAGTAGACACTAGGTTAGTCTTAGAGTCCATTGGGTATTGCTCGTAGTCAAAGGCAGCCCATGAAAGGTAGTTATCCCACATGGTTTGTAGATAACTAGGGAAAGGCTTCTAGCATAAGATCAGCCCACTCATGGGTCTTTGTATTCTTCCTACCATCTAAGTAAAGCCTTTCATCCAATCATACCTTTGTTTTCTCAATAGAGATCAGCTGTTCCTTCTCCAAGCACTTCACCAAGGGAGCAAGAGCATGATCAGCCCTTGGAGGAGCAAGAGGAGCCACGTTATCGAACAAGGACTTGTAGGCCTCTAGGAGATTGGTGGCTGAATCACATTCTTCCCCCACAACGTGAAGAAGAAGCCAACCTACCTTGCTTTGAAGATGCTATTGAGATTACAATGTTATGAATGGATGAAAGGCTTTACGTAGATGGTAGGAAGATACCAATGCCCATGAGTGGGCTGAACATAAGGGAGAAGCCTTTCCCTAGTTATCCACAAACCATGTGGGATAACCAAACATCATGGGCTGCCTTTGACTACGAGCAATACCCAAGGGACTCTAAGCCTAACTAAGAGTCTACTCCTACTCCTAGGGCTGAATGTACATAGTCTACACTAATATGTACATGATCTTTAACACTCCCACTTTGAGAGTGGTCAAAGGCTCGAAGGCCCATCTTCTCAATCAAGTTGTGGTGTTGTGGCTTCCCAAGAGCCTTGGTCAGCACGTCAGCAACCATAGCTTGGGTAGGCACATACTTGAGCTCAATCACCTTAGCCTCCACTCGTTCACGAATGAAATGGTGTTGCACATCAATGTGCTTCGTCCGAGAGTGGTGGGTGGGATTTTTGGCCAAAGCAATGGCCCCTTGGTTGTCACACTTGATGGGTGTGCTCCACTCTTGGACAAGGCCAACATCAGCCAAGAGTTGCCGCAACCAAATGGCCTCCTTGGTGCATTGGCTCATGGCCATGTATTCAGCCTCCGTTGTAGAAAGAGCTATGGTGGGCTGCCTCTTGGAATTCCAAGTAATGGCACCCAATCCAAGCTTAAACACGTAGCCGGTGGTGGATCTCCTATCCGCATCATCACCCGCCCAATCCGCATCACAATAGCCATGCAAAGTCACATGGGAACCTCCAAGTTGCAACTCCAGCCCAAGTGTGCCTTGAAGGTACCTCATCACCCTCTTCACCGCAACCCAATGCTTTGGGCCATACTTGGACATGTGTTGACTCACAACACTCACCGGAAAGGCCAAATCAGGCCTTGTGGCTACCATGGCATACATCAAGCAACCCACCGTTGCCTTGTAAGGCACACCTTGCATTTCAGCCCTCACCTCTCCAAATTCAGCATCCGTGAGCTTGGGCAACTTCACACGAGTCTCAAGTGGTGTACCTATGGCTTTGCACTCCTCCATCTTGAAGTGCTTGAGGATTTCTTCAAGGTACTTGCGTTGGCTCATGGTGATGGTGCGGGCAGCCCTATCCCTCTTGAACTCCACTCCAAGGCAATACTTCAGCTCTCCAAGATCAGTCATCTCATACTCCTCCTTGAGCATGGCCTTCACTTCAAGCATCTTGGTCATGCTACTTGCAAGAAGGATCAGATCATCCACATATAAGATCACAATCACCAAAAACTCACAACTTTGCATGGTGTACAATGAGTGATCAGCATGGCTTCTTAGGAAGCCCTTCCTCACAAACATGGCATCAATATCTTGATACCATGCTCTCCCCGATTGCTTCAACCCGGGAAGGGCCTTCTTCAACTTGCACTTGAGATGCTCTTGGCCTTCTTGCACAAAGCCTTGGGGCTGATCCATGTAGATGACCTCCTTGAGCTTGGGGTTGAGAAAAGCCGTCTTCACATCCATTTGGTGCATCTCCAAGTCCATGGCTGCCCCAAGAGTCACAACACACCGGATGGTGCTAAACTTGGCAACGGGAGCAAAAGTCTCATTAAAATCCACCCCCTCCACTTGGGAAAACCCCCTAGCAACCAGCCTTGCCTTGTACCTCACAACATGACCCAAAGCATCCCTTTTGGTGGAGAAAACCCACTTACAGCCCACACTTGATCTCTTGGAAGGAAGGGCAGCAAGCTCCCATGTCCCTTTGGTAATGAGGGCCTTGTACTCCTCTTGCATGGCCAACTCCCACTTGCTTCCATCCTCACAACGCAACACCTCTCCAAGTGTGGATGGATCTCCAAGGAAAGCCACATTGGCTTGGTCTTCATGTTGTGGGGGAAGAATGTGATTCAGCCACCAATCTCCAAGTGGCTTGCAGGTCCTTGTTGGATAACGTGGCTCCTCTTGCTCCTCCAAGGGCTGGTCTTGCTCTTCCAAGGGTTGATCATGCTCCTTCTCCCTTGGTGAAGATCTTGGAGAAGGGGCTGATGGCCTCTTCCCTTGGGGTGTGGCCACCTTCTTCTTGGGCTCCACCAAGTCTTCATCTTCTTCATCTTCATCTCCTTCATCTTCTAGGTGCACTCTTGGAGTTGTGCCCACCTTTTGGGCTGGTCCTCCATTACTCCCACTTGGGCTCATCTCCAAGAGCTTGGGATCAGCACCTCCATCCTCCAAGAAGGTCACATCTCTACTCTTGATGATCTTCTTGGTCTCCACACACATCAGCCTATAAGCCTTGGTTCCCTCACAATAACCAAGGAAAAGACACTTGGTGCCCTTGGCATCCAACTTGGTCCTCTTGGCACTAGGCACCAAGGCATAAGCAATGCACCCAAAAACCCGCATGTGAGACACATGAGGTCTGATCCCACTCCAAGCTTCTTGGGGTGTCTTCCCAATCAAGGCTGAAGTAGGGCACCGGTTCCTTGTATACACCGCATTGGACACCGCCTCCCCCCAAAGCTCATACTTCAGCCCTTGGCCGTGAATCATGGCCCTTGCCATCTCCACAATGGTCCGATTGGCACGCTCCGCTACGCCGTTTTGTTGAGGAGTGTAAGGTGCTGATGTATGGTGCTCAATGCCATGGGCTTGCAAGTACCCCTCAAAGGCCTTGGACACATATTCCCCTCCATTATCCGACCGCAGCACCTTCACCTTGCAATCAGATTGGGCCTCCACAAGGGCCTTCCAAGTCTCAAAACGCCCAAACACCTCACTCTTGCACTTCAGCATATACACCCACACCTTGCGAGAGAAATCATCAATGAAGGTCACAAAATACCTTGCTCCTCCTATGGTTGAGGTCTTCATTGGCCCGCACACATCGGAATGCACAAGCTCCAATGGCTTGCTGGCCCTTGTTGCCCCATCCTTGGGGAAGGGCTGCCTTGCTTGCTTGCCCTCAATGCACCCCTTGCACACCATAGAACTCCAATCATGCTTGCAAGAAGAGAGGTTCAGCCCCTTCACAATATGTTGGAGGCTCTTCATGCTCTTCACATTCAAGTGCCCAAGCGTCCTATGCCAAAGCTCCACAAGGTCCTCATGAGCTGATCCTTGGGCCACACAAGCCAAGGAAGTGCTATTCACCTTGGTGAAGTGGAGGATGTACAAGTTGCCCTCACGAGGGGCTGATGCAATCAAGACTCCACTTGGGGACCTCACAACACATCCCACCATGTTGAATTGCACTTTCAAACCTCCCAAAGACAACTTGCTTACCGAAAGCAAGTTGGCATGCAACTTGGGCACATGGAGCACCTCCTCAATTGTGATCCTCCTAGGCTGCCCCTTCACTTGCACCTCCACATGGATCTCCCCCTTGCCAAGAGCCTCCACCATGCCATTGTCTCCCAAGTAAATCTTCTTCCCCGAAATGGGCTGATAGGTGTGGAAGGCATCTCGATGGCTGGTCATGTGTTGGGTAGCACCTGAATCCACAATCCAAGTGAACATGTTGGCCTTCTCCCCTCCTCCATGGGTGGCAAAGGCGAAATCCTCCTCCTCCTCCTCTTTGGAAGCTTGGTGTGCACTCTCCTTGTCTTTGGCTTGGCAGGTCTTGCAATGCTTGGCAATGTGGCCTGATTTGCCACACTTGAAGCATGTCCTTGTCTCCTTGAACGCCTTGGTGGTGCCTCCCTTGCCATGCCTTGACACAAGGGCTGATCCCTCCCCTTGGGGCTCATTCTCCTTGCGCTTTGTCACCTCATGCATCAAGCGGGCTGTCACAAACTCCAAGGTCAGATCCTTGGTGGCCCTTGTCTCCAAGGCGGTGATGAGGAACTCATAGGATGGTGGCAAGCTCTCCAACAAGGTCATCACCACATCTCCCTCCGTCACGGGCGCCTCCAAACAAGCCAACTCATCAGCAAGAGCCTTGATCTTGTTGACATGGTCCAACATGTCGTCCTCCTCTTGCATCTTGCTAGTGAAGAACTTGCGCCGAAGGAAGAGGATGTTGGAGAGGCTCTTGGTCTCATGGATGTTGCAAAGCGTGGTCCACGCATGGGCTGGTCCCTTGCAATGGCGGATGTGTGCAATCTGCCGGTCCGCAAGGTTGATGGCAATGAGGGCAAAGGCCTTCTTCTCCTTCCTCTCAAATGCCTTCTTGGTCTTTGGATCAGCATCCTCACTTGGAGGCTCCTCACTCCCATCCACCACATCCCACAAGTCCTTCTCCGCAAGAATCATCTCCATCTTGAACTTCCACATGCCAAAGTTCTCCCCATTGAACTTGTCAATGATGCGCACGCCCTCTCCTCCACTTGATGCCATGGTGAAGCACCTCCCACTTGTTGGCAGCACCCCAAGTGTCTCCAACTGAATTCAGCCTCCAAACACTCACTTGGAAGCCAATTGGGCTGAAATGGCAACAATCAGCCCTTCCAAGGACCTTCCAAGCTCCTCCCAATCCAAAGAATCCACCAAAACACTCCACACAAGTGCCTCACCTCTACTCCACACCAAATCAGACCCTAATCAAGCTCAAATTCACCACATGAATGTCATGGGCTAGTGCTCCTTCAATTCAGCAAGCAATCTCACAATGCTCCTCACAAATAGGGTACTCCACACAACAAGGCGCTCAAGCCTTCCAATCAGCCCTAAATGGATGCTACTACTCACAATAAGCACCTCAAGGACAACAATGGCCTCCAATAGCCCTAATTGGATCACCAATCCACCAAAGCACCCTAATTGGCCCTCAATGGCTCACAAGGGGCAGAAATCAGTCCTCTAAGGATCATGAAATCCATGAATTGCCTCACTCACTCACAAGGGCTCTAATCAGCCCTCTATGCATGGCAAACTCCTCAAGCAACTCAAATATGCTTCCAAGGCCTCCAAAGGACTCTCACTAGATTGCAGTTGGCACCATCACAATCCACAATGCACTCAAATGCACAATCAGCCTCAATGGGCTTCCAATGTACACTTTCTAAGCACAAACTCAAACTAGGAGCTTCCAACCAGCCCTAACTAGGTCTGATTACTACCATAAGCAAACTCTCACCCAAAATGTACTGAAAACCTCACAAACCAGCCCACAATAGCTCCTAAAAAAAATTCCTTTTTTAAAAAAAATGCACTCCAAAGTTGTTGATATTTGAAAAATGACTCACACCATATGGTTTGTAGGTGAAAAGTGACAAAGGGCTGATTACTCCTCCAAGCTCCAAGATCTCCTCCAAATGCTTTGACTTCCTCCCTCAAACGCAACTCCAAGTGCGTGGGCCCATAACCTATTGAGATTACAATGTTATGAATGGATGAAAGGCTTTATTTAGATGGTAGGAAGATACCAATGCCCATGAGTGGGCTGAACATAAGGGAGAAGCCTTTCCCTAGTTATCCACAAACCATGTGGGATAACCAAACACCATGGGCTGCCTTTGACTACGAGCAATACCCAAGGGACTCTAAGCCTAACTAAGAGTCTACTCCTACTCCTAGGGCTGAATGTACATAGTCTACACTAATATGTACATGATCTTTAACAGATGCAACCACACTTGGAGAAGTGTTGGGTTGTGAAGATGCAAGCAAGTGGGAGTTGGCTATGCAAACGGAGTGCAAAGCCCATGGTACACCACTTAACACTCATGAGGAGTTCCCCAAGCTCATAGATGACGAATTGGAGGAGGCGAGGGCTGAAATGCAAGGTGTGCCTTATAAGGCAGCGGTGAGCTCTTTGAAGCATGCCATGGAAGCCACAAGGGCTGATTTGGCATTATCGGTGAGTGTTGTATGTGAATCTATGTCTAAGTATGGCCCAAAGTGTTGGGCAGCGGTCAAGAGAGTGTTGAGATAGTTTTATGGCGTACTTGGTAGGCCACCAACCCAAACTTGATTGCAATGATAATTCATTGCACCTTTGACCACTCTCAAAGTGGGAGTGTTGAAGATCATGTACATATTAGTGTAGCCCATGTACATTCAGCCCTAGGTGTAGCATTAGACACTAGGTTAGTGTTACAATCCATTGGGTATTGCTCGTAGTCAAAGGCAGCCCATGAAAGGTAGTTATCCCACATGGTTTGTAGATAACTAGGGAAAGGCTTCTAGCATAATATCAGCCCACTCATGGGTCTTTGTATCTTCCTACCATCTAAGTAAAGCCTTTCATCCATCAATACCTTTGGAATCTCAATAAAGGCAAGGCTGGTTGCTAGGGGGTTTTTCCAAGTGGAGGGGGTGGATTTTAATGAGACTTTTGCTCCCGTTGTCAAGTTTAGCACCATCCGGTGTGCTGTGACTCTTAGGGTAGCCATGGACTTGGAGATGCACCAAATGGATGTGAAGACGGCTATTCTCAACCCCAAGCTCAAGGAGGTCATCTACATGGATCAGCCCCAAGGCTTTGTGCAAGAAGGCCAAGAGCATCTCAAGTGCAAGTTGAAGAAGGCCCTTCCCGGGTTGAAGCAATCGGGGAGACCATGGTATCAAGATATTGATGCCATGTTTGTGAGGAAGGGCTTCTTAAGAAGCCATGCTGATCACTCATTGTACACCATGCAAAGTTGTGAGTTTTTGGTGATTGTGATCTTATATGTGGATGATCTGATCCTTCTTGCAAGTAGCATGACCAAGATGCTTGAAGTGAAGGCCATGCTCAAGGAGGAGTATGAGATGACCGATCTTGGAGAGTTGAACTATTGCCTTGGAGTGGAGTTCAAGAGGGATAGGGCTGCCCGCACCATTACCATGAGCCAACGCAAGTACCTTGAAGAAATTCTCAAGCGCTTCAACATGGAGGAGTGCAAAGCCATAGGTACACCACTTGAGACTCGTGTGAAGTTGCCCAAGCTCACGGATGCTGAATTTGGAGAGGTGAGGGCTGAAATGCAAGGTGTGCCTTACAAGGCAGCGGTGGGTTGCTTGATGTATGCCATGGTAGCCACAAGGCCTGATTTGGCCTTTCCGGTGAGTGTTGTGAGTCAACACATGTCCAAATATGGCCCGAAGCATTGGGCTGCGGTGAAGAGGGTGATGAGGTACCTTCAAGGCACACTTGGGCTAGAGTTGCAACTTGGAGGTGCCCATGTGACTTTGCATGGCTATTGTGATGCGGATTGGGCGGGTGATGAGGCGGATAGGAGATCCACCACCGGCTACGTGTTTAAGCTTGGATTGGGTGCCATTACTTGGAATTCCAAGAGGCAGCCCACCATAGCTCTTTCTACAACGGAGGCTGAATACATGGTGTCACAACCCTAAAATCCATCTTTAGTCTATTTAGTACTAAATAGTTTTTATTTTTTCGATTTGTCATATTTATTTTAGATTTTCTAGTCTATATCCAGAGTTATAGTATAGTAAGGAAAACCGGAAGTTAGGGAAACAGTAAGGAGATAAAAGTGCTAAGAGAGAGATTATCTTTTTACCAGAACTTGAACCGGAATACCTTTCTAGATTAGGAAAGTCCAAAATCAGATCAGATCTAGAAGCTAGAGTTAACTGAAATAGTAACTAGTCT
Organism: Thuidium tamariscinum; assembly: GCA_947034885.2. Lineage (NCBI taxonomy): Eukaryota > Viridiplantae > Streptophyta > Bryopsida > Hypnales > Thuidiaceae > Thuidium > Thuidium tamariscinum. The sequence goes on along the minus strand of OX344753.2, from coordinate 29,529,850 downwards.
ATCGGAAACATGCCAAGGCCCATAGGTAGCCAGTGGAGTGCGTACTGGGAATTTAGGAAAAGTGCCACCCAACGGTCAGATTCCCGGGAAATCAGGAACGGTAGGATTCAACGGTCAGATCCAACGGGAACTCTGTTACCCAGCGGTCGAAGATTGGAGAGAAATCTGAGTGGAGGCTTTAAGGTTGGTCATTTAGGGTTCTAGACCTCATTATTGTGTTTTCTAGGTCAGCTCTGAGCGTGGGAGACTGTGTGTGCACGTTGATGCTGTTGGAGGAGGTTTCTGGCTTTCCGATTTTCGTTAGTGTTTTAGTTATCGGGCGAGTTAGTCTGGTTGTGTGAGAGATTGTGGTGTGGGTTTTTCTGGAGAGTATCATCGAGTGATTTAGAGTTTCGGACATGTCTAGAAGTGAGGCAAAGGAGGAGACCGCCACCAAGGTGTCGCTGAGGAACATTGTTCCGGTTATTCCGGAAGACACAGAGGAGAGAGGTGACCTGTTGGAGGACCTTAGTCAAATGGATTGCGCCGGATTGATCGAGCGGCCCTGGAACTTCAAGGACGATGTCATGGTGCGGGAGGTTCTGCACCCACAATCTAATGAGTGGAGGAAGACTTTGAGGGCACTTCCGGACAAGTGGACGGCTGGAGCCTGGCGGGAAGTTTATGGTTTTGCCAAGGAGGGTGAGGGCTTTGCCTCACGGACTGACAAGTTTGTGGTAGGTAAGTTCCGGTCTGCACCTCACTCCAAGGATGGGTACATCGTGAGTGACTGCAAGGATGCAAGAGAGAGAAGGGTGTTGGAGTTTTTGGTCCCAATCCTTAGTTCGGATAGGGGAACCCGGATGACTCTCACCCTGGGGAATACGATTTTTGGAGCACTGAGCGATGATCGAAAAGTAGACTGGAGATAGTTTTCAGAGAGTACGTCGGGAAGTTGTACAAAGGAGTAGGAAAGACTAAACCTTCCAGTATCTCTCCTTTCCTCTACCATTTCTATCATTCTCAAGATTGCATGAGGGTATCAGAGAGGCAAGAGTATACGGTTAAAGAAGTCAAACTAGCCCATGGGATGAAGTCTGACTCAGATGATGAGATGGAAGAAGTTGAGGGAAAGACTGAGCTTTCCGGTTCGACAGGGAAACTGGAACCAGAAAAGAGAAAGAAGACAGAGGTTAAGGTAGAGAAAGGGAAAGAGAAGGACCCTGTCTGGAAAAGTGACCCTTTAGGGTCAATCATAGGGGAACTCACTACAGTCCGTGGGGAATATGAGCGAGAGAGAGGAACCTTGAAAAAGGTGTGCAAATTGTTGGGAGATGTTCCCGAGACTGAGTGTGTAGAGCAGATCCGGAATCTGATACACAGGGTTGACGAATTGCAACGTCCAGGGCAAAATTACGTCCAAAATCCGGACGTCCGGACGCAGTGGACGCTGTGGACGTAGTCCTCGGTGACCAACGGACGGCATCCGTCGGAAGCAGACGTGCGGACGGCACTTCGGACGGGCGGATTGGCGGTTGGGACTCCGGTTGAACTGCGGACGGCACCGTCCGACCGCCCGTCCGTAGTTTCGGACCCCTCGTCTGTAGTGTCCGACTACTCGTCCGCAGTGTCCGACCCCCTGTCCGCAGTGTCCAACTGCCGTCCGCAGTGTCCAACCCCCCGTCCGTAGTGTCCAACTGCCGTCCGCAATCCGACCGACCACCCATCCGCCTTCCGTCTTACTGAAAGGCCGTCCGCATGGCTGTCTAGTCGCCCGTCCGCTGGACGTATGTCAAAAAAAATTTCAAATGTCAAAAGACGTCCGAGGGGTAGCGTCTACGTCCCATGGACATCAGGACGTCCCGTCATCCCTGCTGATACAAGACACTGAGGGGAAGGCCGGAAAGATTAAGTATCAGGAGTTGATGGATGAGTTGCTCTCCCTTAAGACAAAGCTGAGTGAGCGGAAGCAGGAAAGTGAGCGTAACCGGAAGATGTCAGCTCAGTCAGTAGAGACTCTTGACCGGATTAGAGAGTTTATCAGCGTTCCGGCAGAAGTCATAAACAAGGCCAAACTCTTTGATGAGAAGGTCTTAGACGGTGTAGGAAAGCTAGGGGATAAGGTTATTAACGTCCTAGTTTCCTTCAACGTGAAGATGGAGAAGTTGTTGCTGCAAATGAGGGAAGTCATGGAAGAGGTCAGTCCATCCCTCCAACCGGAAACTAAATCGGAAAAAGGGAAAGCTACAGAAGCGACTCCTTCTAAACCACCACTGCCAAAGGGCAAGCAGACAACTCCTTCAGTGAAGGGGAAAACCGGAAATCCATCGGAAGATGTGGTTTTGATCACACCTCCTAAGGCAAAGGTTGTCCTTGAATCAGGAACTGAAAATGAGTCCACACCGGGCTCATTAACTAGAAGTCAGTCACAGCATTGGGAAGGAAATGTGGGAACTCCATAGAGCAAAGATCCAGCAGTTACCCCAATCCCTGCCCAAGTCAAGAGCAAGGTGACAGATTCTCAGAAGAAGAAGAGGCCGATTCCGGTCAAGGAAGAGGAAGAAGAAGAATCGGAGAACGAGGATGAAGAGTCCACCTCTGGGTCTGGAAGTGAGGAATCAGAACCTGATTCTGATCCAGATGCTAAGTTGGCCATGACAAGGAAGGTCAAGGCCCAACTGAAGGCCAAAGCTACACAGGCGAGGAAGCGCAAGAACACTTCCGGTTCTGCCCGGAAACAGCCACCAAGGAAGGGCGCCGCCAAGAAGGAAGAGACTCCAGGGAAGCGGCCAAGGAAATAGGTTTAGGGTTAGGTACAGTAGTAGGTTGGCGGCTGAAAACCTAAGTTTTTGGTAGAAAGCACTTTTCGAGTTGCTTTTAGGTGAGTAGGTAAAGTTGATTCCACTGGATCCAGATTTTTCGGATCTGAGATCCACTTTTTACGGACAATGCTGGCGTTCAGTGGAAGTCAACTGAGAGTCGGATAAGGCGAATGGCACGTGTCATTCCCTTGTGGTTGGCTCTGATTTCCCTTGGGCTGTGGTTTCCCTTGGGTTGTAAAGTATTTAGGTGTTAGTTTTCAGTTTGTTAGTGTGCATTTTCATACCTTGTTTTCCTAGCATTGTGCAATTCAAGTCAGCGTTTCTGGCTCACATTGAGGTGACGGCGTGTATTCCAGTGGGTGACCTTGTTGGTGTATGTTCTGTAGAGTTGCAAGAATAGGTAGGGAGAGAGTGTGCCCGGATATTGGGTTTATCCGGATTCTTGGGAGTGTAAGTGCAATCTGTGTGTGATGGTGGATTCCTGATCCCTCAGTGCGATTGGTTCCAGTTTTCCCGTTATCTGAAGATAGTCCCAATCACTTGGAGCCATAGCCGTTGAGGATTCCGAACAACTCCAGTTCAAGCGGTAGACAGGTTCTTTGGTAACCGGAAATGTGTAAGGAAGGTGACAACTTCTCACTCCGCCCATCCCAGATTCTGCCCAGAGTTTAGACTAACCCAGTAGGCCGTCGTTGTAGTGTAAGTTAGACTTTGACTGAAGTTTCCTTGCGTGACCTGCTAGGCCAGATAGCTATCCGGTTTAGTTGTGAGGGAAATTAGGTTGAATAGGATTGATGTTGTTTTGTTGTTTTCTTTATTTAAGTGGCACTCTTGACACTCTAAAACGCAGAGGGTAGGTTTTAAGCTTCCTTCCTTAATCACAATACGCAGATCCCTCTTTGTTCAGAGGTTAAACTCGATTCCGGACACTGGTTATTGGGAAAAATCGGAAAGTATCTTAGGATGTAGGAGAGCTGGATTTGCTACCCACTCTCTGTTCCGGTTTGGATTCTGTAAATTTGTAAATAGGGGAGTCTGTAGAGTTTTAGAGTATGATAAGGTAAAAATAGATAAGTGTGCTTGGGGTTTTGTGGTAATCCTTATTTTGATTTCCGGATATTAGTCATCTGGCAACCAAATCTCTGTGGGAACGATAAACGAGTCACTTTAGGGCCATTTCCGGTCTTAGAGAAGCAACTTGACTTTCTTGTGCTACGACACATGGCCATGAGCCAATGCACCAAGGAGGCCATTTGGTTGCGGCAACTCTTGGCTGATGTTGGCCTTGTCCAAGAGGGGAGCACACCCATCTGGTGTGACAACCAAGGGGCCATTGCTTTGGCCAAAAATCCCACCCACCACTCTCGGACGAAGCACATTGATGTGCAACACCATTTCATTCGTGAACGAGTGGAGGTTGAGGTGATTGAGCTCAAGTATGTGCCTACCCAAGCTATGGTTGCTGATGTGCTGACCAAGGCTCTTGGGAAGCCACAACACCACAACTTGATTGAGAAGATGGGCCTTCGAGCCTTTGACCACTCTCAAAGTGGGAGTGTTGAAGATCATGTACATATTAGTGTAGACTATGTACATTGAGCCCTAGGAGTAGCATTAGACTCTTAGTTCGCCTTAGAGTCCCTTGGGTATTGCTTGTAGTCAAAGGCAGCCCATGGTGTTTAGTTATCCCACATGGTTTGTGGATAACTAGGGAAAGGCTTCTCCCTTATGTTCAGCCCACTCATGGGCCATGGTATCTTCCTACCATCTAAGTAAAGCCTTTCATCCATTCATAACATTGTAATCTCAATAGTAAACTCCAAGCCAAGGCAATAATGTAGCTCATCAAGATCACTCATGTCATATTGACTCTTCAACATGGCCTTCCGTTTCTCCATTTGGCTCATGGTGTTGGTCATAATGATCAAGTCATCCACATAAACAATGACAATCACCAAATAGGCACTTGTTTGCTTGATGTAGAGAGAGTGATCCGCATGGCTCCTTGTATAGCCTTCCCTTGCAAATAAAGCATCTACATCCATGTACCATGCTCTTCTGGATTGCCTCAACCTATAGATGGCCTTCCTAATCTTACACTTGAGGTCTTTACGACTTTCTTGAACAAAGCCTTTAGGTTGATCCATATAAATGACCTCCTCAAGATTTGGATTGAGAAAGGCCGTGATGGCATCCATTTGGTGCATCTCCAAATCCATAGTTGCTCCTATTGCCGCCATGCATCGAATAGTACAAAACTTGGCTACGAGAGCAAAAGTCTCATTGAAATCCACCCCTTCAACTTGTGAATATCCTTTGGCTACCAATCTTGCCTTGTAACGTACAATGTTGCCCGATGCATCTCTCTTGGTACAAAACACCCACTTACATCCAATACTTACACGATTCGAAGGAAGAGGAGAGAGCTCCCAAGTTCCTTTAGTCATAAGTGAGGCATACTCCTCTTGCATGGCTTGCTCCCACCTGCATTGGGACTCTTTATAGCTTCGCTTCACCAATGTTGCGTGGATCTCGTACATACACCACATTAGCATACTCCACTTGCTCTTGGGGTACAGTATGGTTCTTCCATCATTCTCCAAGGGGCCTACGCTCTCTTGTAGGATATCTTGGGTCTTTAGAATGATCATGCCCCTCATCTTCACTAGATGCCAAACTTGGGGATGGACTTGTCTTCTCCTTGGCTGTGGGTGGTGTCTTATCTTCTTCCTCCTCATCTTTTGGGAAAGCATGGATGCTTTGAGATTTGTCCACCTCATAAGTATTGAGATTACAATGTTATGAATGGATGAAAGGCTTTACTTAGATGGTAGGAAGATACCATGGCCCATGAGTGGGCTGAACATAAGGGAGAAGCCTTTCCCTAGTTATCCACAAACCATATGGGATAACTAAACACCATGGGCTGCCTTTGACTACAAGCAATATCCAAGGGACTCTAAGGCGAACTAAGAGTCTAATGCTACTCCTAGGGCTCAATGTACATAGTCTACACTAATATGTACATGATCTTCAACACTCCCACTTTGAGAGTGGTCAAAGGCTCGAAGGCCCATCTTCTCAATCAAGTTGTGGTGTTGTGGCTTCCCAAGAGCCTTGGTCAGCACATCAGCAACCATAGCTTGGGTAGGCACATACTTGAGCTCAATCACCTCAGCCTCCACTCGTTCACGAATGAAATGGTGTTGCACATCAATGTGCTTCGTCCGAGAGTGGTGGGTGGGATTTTTGGCCAAAGCAATGGCCCCTTGGTTGTCACACCAGATGGGTGTGCTCCCCTCTTGGACAAGGCCAACATCAGCCAAGAGTTGCCGCAACCAAATGGCCTCCTTGGTGCATTGGCTCATGGCCATGTATTAAGCCTCCGTTGTAGAAAGAGCTATGGTGGGCTGCCTCTTGGAATTCCAAGTAATGGCACCCAATCCAAGCTTAAACACGTCGCTGGTGGTGGATCTCCTATCCGCCTCATCACCCGCCCAATCCGCATCACAATAGCCATGCAAAGTCACATGGGCACCTCCAAGTTGCAACTCTAGCCCAAGTGTGCCTTGAAGGTACCTCATCACCCTCTTCACCGCAACCCAATGCTTTGGGCCATACTTGGACATGTGTTGACTCACAACACTCACCGGAAAGGCCAAATCAGGCCTTGTGGCTACCATGGCATACATCAAGCAACCCACCGTTGCCTTGTAAGGCACACCTTGCATTTCAGCCCTCACCTCTCCAATTTCAGCATCCGTGAGCTTGGGCAACTTCACACGAGTCTCAAGTGGTGTACCTATGGTTTTGCACTCCTCCATGTTGCAGCGCTTGAGAATTTCTTCAAGGTACTTGCGTTGGCTCATGGTGATGGTGCGGGCAGCCCTATCCCTCTTGAACTCCACTCCAAGGCAATAGTTCAACTCTCCAAGATCGGTCATCTCATACTCCTCCTTGAGCATGGCCTTCACTTCAAGCATCTTGGTCATGTTACTTGCAAGAAGGATCAAATCATCCATATATAAGATCACAATCACCAAAAACTCACAACTTTGCATGGTGTACAATGAGTGATCAGCATGGCTTCTTAAGAAGCCCTTCCTCACAAACATGGCATCAATATCTTGATACCATGGTCTCCCCGATTGCTTCAACCCGGGAAGGGCCTTCTTCAACTTGCACTTGAGATGCTCTCAAGATTGCTAGCGTGTGAGCCTGGGAGCGTGAGCCTGTGAGCCTGTGAGCAGGAACTTTTTTTGGCCAAAAAAGTGGATTTTTTTTCCAAAAAAGTGGATGAGGATCTGTAACCGTGGATTTACCTATGACCGTGGTTTTGAATAGTGTATACTACTTTTGGAGGGTTATTTGGAATTTTGGATATTTCCTCCTGCAGAAACCTTAAGTCCGTCAAAAGAGCTTGTAATAATGAATTTGTGTTGGATTTAAAGTTCTTTGTTCAACACCAAATTTATTATGTCTTTGGTTCGAGTTGGTTTAGGGTTCTTCAATTTATATTTAGTGAAAATATATTGTATTTCAAGGAAGATAAAGTGTATATTTTACTTGCCATTTTTATTCATACATAACCATTTGGAAGGGACTATATGTTCAGCTTCCCATTTTTTTCATTGAGATCCATTTGGAGGGGAGTATATGTTAACTTCCCATTTTTTTGATTGAGACCCATTTGTAGGTGACGATCTATTTCCTTGATATTCAATTGAATAGAAAATTCCAAATAACAAGATTCAAGAGAAAAATAAAAAACAATTTATAGCCATAAAAAAAACTGTATATAGCAATAGAAGCAAACACTATATAGCCATGAGAGCAAGCAATATATAGCCATAAAGCACACAAATCCAATCATAATAAAAATCAAAACATATTGGTTTGACTCATGAAATATGTCAATTCCATGAGTCTAATTTGCAGTAGACTCTGTCGCAGAATCCATGTCACTAGAAGACTCTGAAGTCTCTCTACCCTCAGACGCTGATCCATCTATGAATTGTAAGACATTTAGAGCGTAAGAAGGTTTGCGTTTTTTGGATTTAGAAGTACCAAACTCAGCAAACGCTGATGCTAATTGCTCTGCATAGATTGGAAGATCGAACGGCTTCTCCGGGCTTGAGATGAGTCTTTGTCTCTTCTTCACTTCGTCCTCCATGATTACTCCGTCGTTGCTACATATGCACCAAATGCATTGATAGATAAATGAAACATTCCAACTACAATGAAAATAGAAAATGGATATATAAAAAAACTTACTTACAGGGTTTAGGGCGCCGAACGAACTTTCGAGGCACAATCACAACAGCATCTTGATCTTGTGATAAAACCACAGGTGCTGCCTCTGAACTTGGAGCCACGATCACTGGAGCATCTACCTTCTTCATTGGCAAGAGGATGTGCTGAAAAATCCTCTTGTCTTCTTCCAACGCAACAATATGACGCCCCGTTGCACGGCATGCAGTAATAGATGCACCTGCCACAAACCAGAAGGTGAATCATTTTTGTAATCATTGACTACATAAAGTAGAGATGGTTTCAAGACATTCAAGAAATCAGAACTCACCTGTAGATGCAGTACAATCAAGTACTATGTCTCCTTCATCAGTGGTGCCTTCGATGATGAACTGAATGAAGCGGGCGTCCTTCTCTCGAGCTCCGCGCCAAGCCATTCGATCCATGTCATTCATCAACATGGTGTCCTCCGTTGTGTAATTCATGAGCAGGTCATTGCGATGGAGGTCTACCTTGGCTTTCAGCATGGTTTGAGAACGCTTGAACTGAAAATTTGATTTCCCTCGATCTCCTAGATGCTTGACAAATAGTGTAATGCCAAACTTCAAAGTCTGCAAGCACAAGCAAAACTGACATGAGAATAAGTAACAAAAAAAGTAACTAATTCATCTTCTAATGAATATTTTCAAACATTAAGAAAGTAATACCGTTTGATCTGGTTGAACTGCTGATGTAAGGTGCATGCGGTTCATGCCCATCCACTCTTTCATCTTCATGATGTTTGGGTACTCTTGAAGAAGTCCTGCAATGGTTTCCAAGGAGTCTTGTGTAGTAGCACAGGAAAGCACAATTCCTTCTCTAAGGCGTTAGAATGTACTAAATTAGCCTTAAAGTGACTCGTGTATCGTTCCCAAAGGATTTGGTCGAAAGTTGACGAAAGACCGGAATACGTTAGTGGTTATCACAACAAAACCCAAGCAAAAGACTGATCCGGTCTGGATCTCAAAGGTTCCTAAGATTTCCTTGGACCTGATTACCATATCAATCCTTTATCAAAACTAAATCTCTCTATTTATACCAGTATGTTTACCACCTTTACGCTTATCCTTACTAGATAGGGGACTAAAGACCGGATACTAGTAGTTGGTCCAGTCCCTAGTATAGTAACCAAGTGTAAGTTTTACCTCGATAACAAGAGGGATCTACTTGTTTGGGCATTTAGGAAGGAAGCTTACTCCTACCCTTCAAGTTTTAAAGTGTCAGAAGTTCCACTTATAAGTAAAAAGAAACTACTACTACAACCAGACCGGAATACCTCACAACTGGACCGGGACTAATCCGACCCAACAGGTCACGCAAGCACTCCTGCCTAATCCTAACAAAGACTACAACGACGGATTACCCAGTTAGTCTAATCCCTGGTAGAATAAGGGCGGTAGCTTATGCAAGAGAGCTGAATTTCCTCACTTAGTCCTTCTTTCTTCTACAAAGACCAGATCACCATTCAGTTGGCATTTGGCCAGACGCTCCCGATCTCAAACCCAAACTCTACAAGTGTCTATCTCTATCGAATACTCCCTAGACCTGTTCCAGAAATCATTGTGGGATCCTGCACAAATTCCCTGTCAAAATCGAATTCACTTTAAGTCCAGAGACTGGATAAACTGAACATCTGGGCACACACTCATCCACACAAGGCTGCAATCCTAACCATCACCATAAGACTTTGACAAGGTCCCATGCACACGGTCCACTCCAGAGTGAATCAGAAAGGTTCTGATTTGTATTTGCAACACAAAAACTTGCGAAAGTAAGATAACATAATGCGCGCCCGGATTCAATTACGAACCGGGTTTAAATACTAAACTACAAGAAAACCTAAAAGCGCAAATGGAATCAACACCAGCCGCCAAGAATGCCACGTAACATTCCTCTACAACTTAGGCGGGTTGACTTCCACAAAACTACAAAACTACCAACAAAGTAGGATCTCAGATCCTACATATCTGGATCCGGTCTAAGTTCAAAAGTTCCTAACCTAAATATATCCTGGTTTAGCCGCCTTCCTATCTACCTGAAATTAATGCTCCCTATTTCCTCGCCCTCTTGACAGGCGATGCACCCTTCCGGGTTGGCTGTTTCTTCGGGGACCGGTACATCTTGACGGGTCGCGGCTTTGGCTTGGTCTTACCCCGCGCCTTGGCCCTGGTCTTCGTGGTCTCCGCCAGTGCTTGGTCTGCATCCGAGTACTGGTCCGACTCATCACCGGAGTCAGTCTCCTCCTCGGAGTCCTCATCCTCCTCTTCGGAATCCTCTTCTTCGGAATCCCGGGCCTTCCACTTCACCTTGGGTGTCTCTGCGGTCCTCTTCTTGAATCCGGTGATGGGCGGATGGTGCACTGTCTTGCTCTGTGGGGTCTGCTCTCCCACTTTCTCGGCAATCCGGGCTGGTCCCTTGCTTGGTGACCCAGATCCAGATCCGGTCTTCAGTATAGAGCGGACCTGCACCGTTGCCTTTGCTTCCCCTCCGGTCTTCGGTTGTGTGACGACCGTGGGTGACGACTTGCTTGGAGAATCGTCCAGCAAGGTGATGAACTTGGTCTTCTCCCTTGGTGGTGTCGTTCCCCGGATTATCTCCCTTAACACAATCGGCTCGGGTTCTGGCTCCTTGGTCTTCTCGGGTTGAGAAACCCTGGGTTCTTCAATTCAGGTCGGTGGGACAGGTTCCTCCGCCACTGCTTCGGTCCTGGTCTCCTCTTCCTTCGCCGGTTCGGATGTGCCGGCTTCTACCTCGACAGTTGCTGGTGGTGGTTGATCCTTCGGCTGCTCCTCCTCCATCTTCGGCTCTTCCGGTCCTGAGACCGGAGCAGAACTAGCTTGGACTTCCGTGACTACTGACCGCCACTTCTCCAACGCTGCCTCCATCTTCTTGTTGTAGGCCACCAGAGCTGTAAGCATCTGGGGATCCACCATCTTGCCTGCTTCCAACACCTTCCTGTCGAAAAGCATGGCTTTGTTGACGACCTCGCCCGGATGCGTGATGAACTCTCGGATCTCTCCGAGTGTGTTCCGGGCCTGCGTGGTGAGGTGTCTCTCTTCATCCAACTCCTCCTGAGTGTGGTGGATCTCCCTCCTCAGGGCTGAGACCTGATTCGTCAGCCGGAGTACCTCCTCTCTGCCCCGGCTATCATGTGCCTCCTGAATCAATTCCCCCAATACCTCCATGATCTTGGAGGGAGGGATAGAGCCTAGGGCTTGGCTTATGCCCCGCAACAACCCTCTCTCCTCCAGGTGGTGTTTTCTAAAATCCTCCAGGTCTCGTAGGATCCTTAGTAAGGGATCCTGTTCCCAGACCGAATCTAACCTCTGGGCTTCCCCGGCTACTACAGGGGTTTCCAGAGGTGGATCCTCTCTTCCTACCTCTGGGACCTCGTCTACCTCCTGTGCGCCTCCTTGATGCCCCTCTTGACTCTCATCCTCGGAGTCCTCCTCATCTTGGTCATTTTCAGCTTCCGAGTCTGCAATCTCATACTCTATCAATGCAGCCCCTACCTTGTAAGCTTCCATCTCCTTCTCTCTCAAGAGGTCTAACGAATGATACAGATGAAACAGGAATGGTGAAATGGGAGAGGATTTAGATTTCCCAATTCCTTTCACCATCCGGTCCATCCGGTCCCTCATAACTAACCCCCAATCTATCTTCCTGTCTCCCAAGAGCGCACCAAAGACGGTGTTGGCTACGGTGACCGTAATCCTACTAGGTCTATCCGAGTTCAAAATCGCCATCATGAACCGCAGTAGCCTCTTGTGTCTAGCAGACACACACTCAGCCACCGTGAAGCCATCCTTCGGGTTGGTGGGTCTGCGGAACTTACCCTAATGGAACTTGTCCGTCCGGGTTCCTGTTGCGTCTCCGCCTTGCTCGAAGGCGTACACCTTGCGCCACATCGCTGCACTCCACTCCTTTGGCAGCGCCCGGACCGTCCCTTTCCACTCGTTGGTCTGGCCGGCCAGTAGCTCCTCCACCATCGCCTCATCCTTCAGGTTCCAGGGGTGAGCCATGAACCCCTCGCAGCCCATCTGCCTGAGGTCTTCCTCCAGCTCTTGCTTGTCTTGTGCGTCAGTTGGCACGACTGGATTCACATTCCGGAAGGCTAGAATCCTTCCTTCCTGCACCTCTTCCGCCATCTCTCACTTGACGCCTACACAATCTAGGCGCGGTCCAACTTGAATGAACCTCCCGCGCTCAAGAACCTCTCAACTATCTTAGTGATAATCTCTCAACTATGTACCAGACCGGATTGACAACTTCCTATCCCTTCTCTCTGTTTGTAGACCAAGTGCTCTCTCTCTGGCCGGAATATCCTTTCTCGAACTGTGTGCAAGAAAATGGCAGGACCTGGCCCTACTTTTCTGGTCTTATACTTTTCCCCCGGTATTAATTACTGACCGTTAGGTTTAAACTAGTCTGGTCACGTGGGAGAGTTCCCGACGATCTCTAGGCTCGGTAGCCACTCATTGCCTATCCGGTCTCGGTCGCTAGGTGGTCTGAATCCGCTGTTCTTTAGCGTAGTTTTCTACTTCCGGTCTGTAGTTTTCCGGTTTCCGATCTTGGTCCTAGTTGTGTGTCAAACTAAGAAAAAAAAAAAAAAATGGGGATTGAATAGATCCCTTTTTCCCGTATTTTGCTTAAGAACCTACTTAGGTGAATTCTAGGTTGCCACATCTTGGCCCCAAGAATGGAACACAACAATGCAGCCGTCGTCCTGCAAATGCTTGTCTGCAAATGCAAAAGCTTGAAAGATGGTAAAATACTCCTTATCTGCGTTCCAATAAGGAATGTGCTTGGAGCCCCTAATGTCTGGTACAAGCAAGTTCTCTTGGCAGTCAAATATCATAAGATCAACTCCTGGATGCCGATTGACAACCCCACCATAAACTCTTGCTTTTCCTACCACCATCTGCAAGTTCATTTCTTCAATATATGAGAATTTGATGAATAGAAATACAAAATAATACTCTTTTCTTGATCCAATTGAACTGCACAATTCAGTGACAATGACAAAGATTACCTTCCGTAGAAACTCCATGACCTCGGTGTAACAATTTGATCCCCGTACACCTTCATTGTCTACCACTTCTCCAATGGAGACACCCAATAGTAACTCCTCGAAGGTGACATCATCATCATCACCAAGGGCATTGACTTGGGTCCCTTGAGTGATGACTTCTTTCGTGAAGTCAGGAAGTACCGCCTTCCTCTTCAATCCTCCCTGAGATGCACCTTGCATCTGAGAACCTTCATCCAATGCTGATGAGGCTGGAGCGCCACTGCCATCTACTACTTTCTTCCCTTTTGCCCGTTCCTTCTCCTCGTCCTTCTTCTCCCTCTCCTTCTCCTTCTCCTCTAACTCTGCAAGACGCTCAGCTTCTTTCTTCTCCTTGTTCTCCAGAGCCAACTGAATGCGAGCAGCCTTTCTTCTGTCATTAGTCTCCCTCCTTGCAATGGCCTTTTGCCTCTGCTTCTCAGTGAGGCCAACAAACTCATCAACCTCCATGGTCACGGTGCCAATTCCCTCCAAAGAATTCCGCAGCTCTACCTTAGACGGATGTGTATAAGAAATAGGGCAATCAAGGTACCACCCCCCACCACTAAGATGAGCCGTGGTGAATGTGCGAATTTGATTCGCCGTGAATATGCAATCTGATGAGTTGCGGTCAAGAAATCTAGATAGAAATGGAGGAAGGTCTGCTTTCTCAATGGCACCTTTTGCTTCTAGCTCATACTTGAAGTACCTGCCATGAGCAATAATGTGGTAAGTAATAGAAGCTTGGAAGACAAACAATGATATAGATACAATCCACAAGCAAAACAAAAAGAAACCACATTTGAACCCAAAAAAAAAATCTCATTTAAAAAGTCGTTATTTCAATTCCAGTGATGGAAATTGGGGGGGTCCTAGAGGTACCTCTTGGACATCCGGCGGATCCGACGGATGTCCAAGAGGTACCGCTGGGACCCCCAAAATATTGAACATCACGGAAAAAAAAAAATAAGTAGCACAAAAAAGTTGAAATTCAGAGAGTTGTGCAATAAGTAGGAATGAAGACAGTTAATTATTAGGAAGAACTCACCGAAAGAGAACCCTACGCACAACATGATTGGCCCCCTCAAAAGTGTGGAAGTTGTCACTTTTCTTGAAGTAGTTAGCTCCTCTCAACTGTGCCCAGGGTTGCTTCCGTCGCGTCACGTCTGTCCGTCAGGATGTCTGTCCGCTGACGTGACGGGGAGCCGAGCGTCCGTCATGATGAAATTCATGACAGAATCCGCGACAGAGGATGAAAAATTGTCGACGAGGCCGTCCACCGTCGACCGGACCGTCCAGGATAGAATCGAACCGATTAGGGCTAGCCGGCTGTAAACTTCAGAGCCTTGTAACTTTTACAAAAAGTTTTCAAATTGGGCAAATGAGATGTTTTTCGGCATCTACAGAAACTGTAGATGCCGAAAAACATCTCATTTGCCCAATTTGAAGACTTTTTACAAAAGTTACAAGGCTCTGAAGTTTGCAGCCGGCCAGCCCTAATCGGTGGACGGCCTCCTCGACGGCCCTGTTAACGGTCGACGGCCTCGTGGACGACCTTGTCGACAGTGGACGGCCTCCTCGACGGCCCTGTCGATGGTGGACGGCCTCCTCGACGGTCGACGGACTTCATCCAGGCCGTCGACAACGCCGTCAGCATTCGGGACGGCCTCTGACGCATCCTGACTCGTCACGACTGACGCGTCATGACATCCGAACGGGAAAAGCCCACGTCACGTCGGGATAGACAACCCTGACTATGCCATGAAACCTTGATCCCAAATCTTCCTCCTCCATCCTTCCAAATAGTCCACTAACGTCTCGGGCTTTGAGGGAAGCTTCATGTTGATAGGAATGTTGTCTTGGCTTACAACCGCCTCAAAGTATTCAAGTGCAGCATCCTCAATCTGTTGTAATTGATAAACAAATTATTAACCATTCTAAGCAAACAATAGTGGTTCAATTTCAATACTCAAACATTTATAGGAATGCCTTTCTCAAATCGAATTTCAAGAATGCAGCATGTGGTGATAAGAAGTGCTTACCCCAGCATACCAGACACATCGGTTTAGAAATGGACCAAGTAGTAATTCAGATACTGGTTTGGGTGGGAAACGCCTTGACTCCCGTGAAAGGATGGAAGAATTCCACCACTTCAAGAACTTGATTTTATGAGCCGGAGTCGTATTGCATGTTGCAACCATCTGCAACTTCTCCAAGGTCATCTCAGGAATCTCATTTGAGATCCAATGCTTCTCCACCTACACCAGAGAAAAAAAAATTAGATTTGTATAGAATTTTGAAGTGACATTTCTCATTTTATTATGAAATGGAGAAATTACTTACTTCTTCCAAAAATCTAGGCGTATTAGCTGGATTTGCCACCGCTAACAATTTGGACATCTTCGAGTTCAACTTTCCAGTCTTCTCTTTTGCCCCATCTCTCATTGCTTGTGCAAGACCTTCCGCAGTGTTCTTGCCCTCTGGAGTGACCTCATTGTATTTGCGAGCAGCTGCGTCAACGGCTTGAGATATCTCTTGCTGAGAAAACCAAGTTCCCAAATGACTTGAAATCAGTACCTCAAAAATTAATAGAAAACATTAGTCAAATGAAAATTAAGAAACATGGGAAAGGAATATCTCACCCGGAAAATAAAGGAAGTGAAGACCTCTTGTGGCATACAATACCACATCTTCTTGGTTTTCGGTAGTCCACACCGCTTCAACTCTGACGGCCTCAACATCTCATTGAACCATTCAATAGGTAACAACCCATACTTTTGAACCTGGTATATGTTGTGAATCATATTCGTCTTCACATGAGAGCCTTCCGTTGATCTGTCATATAAAACAAGTTTCTCAATGTCGTGTTCATCATGAATCCATATTTTGAGAGTTCTACTAAATGATGAATTCAAAGCACAGAAATTGAGGGTTTAGGATATTCCATACTTGTTAATGTCATGCATGACATGCATGGTAAGCTCAATTTTGCCCTTTGTCTCCAAGACAATTGAATCCACACAATAATGCCATTTCCTGTCATTGGAGTGCCTCCTAGAAATGTAGTTCATCCATGAGATGAGACGGTGGTTACCGTTACAAACATAGAACTTCAGGTTCCTTAAGAACCTCAACTCCGGCTTCGACTCCAAATGGGCAATGAATGTACTGTTTTTTTCTTTCCAAAATGGATCCCACTTGTCCATCTCTTCTTCTGTGAACTCGGAGCTCTCCTCAGCTTCGTTTGTTGTAGTCACATAAAAAACTGCTGCACCCTCATGGTAACCAACTGCAAACTCGTGCTCGAGCAATTCCAAATCAGAAGAAAGGGTAGGTCTCACCATCGGCATAGACACCATTCGACACAAAGGAATTTGAAGCCGGAATAAGTGATCCGGCTTCATTCTGAGGCTTGCTATTGTGTTCACTGAATCCCCTTTTTGGAATTGTTGCAAATCATCCTCCAACAAGTCCTTGTCCTCTTCTGCTATGAAGTCATACAACACATCTTGCTCCAACACATCTTGTCCCTCCTTAGAATCCTTGGGTACACTTGAAATCTCTTGTTGAATTGTCTCTTCCGTGTTTGGAGTCTCAAGAATAGTGTCTTCTTGAGAAAGGTTGACTGGTGACACATCCATCTGCAAAATCAAAAAAGAAATCAATGTCTACAAATCTAAATATGAGGAGTCAAAATCTAAGTCAATTCAAGATCCAATGGAAACCTATATTCTTTGAAAATACACATAAAGAAAACTTTAGTAATTTATAAAATTTCAATAGGGTTTTACACAAAATATGTATAGTTTAAAATAAAGCTAAATCCACTTAGTCTATCTCTATATCCCCTTCTGAGTCTGAGCTCAAGTGGATGAACACTGGCTCCTGTGGACCTGTAGGACCACTATGAGCACACATACAAAACTCTTGTTGTGGTGGACCATCTACTGTGATAGAGGTTTGTGACTCTGAGCTATACTCAGTGTCAGAGCTCTCGAAAGACGTGAATCTTCCTCTCTTATACAGAATCTCTAATTGCCTTGCAAAATGTCTTTTACTGCGAGCCCTGATGTCACTCACTCGACTCATCACTGAACTCTCAAAGGCATCTGCTGCTTGCGATGCTACATCCATGATGTCATCAAAACTTACCAAGTCTTCACGTGGAGCTTGTTTGTCTTCTTCGAAGTCACTTGAAACATCAACATTTTGATTCACTTGTGCAGGGAACTGGGATGGACCCGCTCCAGGAGTCACCAAGGCACTGTCAACCGGTGCTAGAGGTGAAGAGTCCCCTTCTTCACGTCCTTCCTGTTTTCAAAATCACAGTCACAAAAAAATCAATTTACTTAGCAAATACATGAAGATAGAGCAAATTTGAAGTCATTCATGGACACTCTAGAAAGTATAGAAGCCCATTACTAAGAGATAGATGATCTCGGAGTTTTATAGCACTAAAGACAAGAGTCCCATTATTCGAAATATCAAAGAAAATGAAATTGTAGAAGTCTAGGTCAAGCAACTAAGAATTACATTCCAATGTGTCATTCACAATCTACTTGAGATTCTAATGATACTAAATTCATCAAATTCAATGTATAGTTCAAATTAAAGAGATTATTTAAAGCAAGTCTTTCTTTGCAAATTTTGAATATAGAAAACAGAGAGATGAAACGATACAAACGGATCTCATGATTTGAATTGAATATTGAAATCATCATTCGGGTGGGAAGATCAATCAACAACTATAATTCATATTTAGATAGAACAAAGTATAAGAAACTAATAAAACTAAACCTAAAATGATTAAAGAATTTTGTTTTATAAACATGATAGACGTGGTCTTTGACTCATTCTACATTTTTTATTGTCACCATGAAATTGAGTCTACTTAGCCATATACTTAGGAACAATAAAAATAATTGAAAGACTGCTAGCGAAGGCATATCTATTCAATAACATTCAAAAATCATTGTCATCCTAGAATTCTAAAATCTATAAAATCGTAATTTTTTGGTAAATGCAAAATCTTTGAATTCCGCTGATTCGTTGAAATGTTCATTAAATGATTAAAAAAAAATTAAATAAATTTAAAAAAAAAAATTTTATTTAAATTTTGGCATTCGATCCTGGTGACCGTGAGGTCCCCAAGATCGTGGCCCGGTGACCGTCAGATCCGACGGTCACCAGGCCACGATCTTAGGGACCTCACGGTCGCCAGGATCGGACGCCTCATATGGCTTTTTTTACTTCAATTTTTTTTAATTCAAAACTTTTTTATACTTTAAAAATCAAAATTTTTTTAAATAAAAGAATTTTGAAAGATTAATTTACGATTTAAATTACTGGAAAATAAATCTTCGCATCTTGTTGATCCATGAAAATCTCAAAAAGATAAAGAAAAAATTATTTAAAAAATTATTTTAAATATTCTATAAAAAATTTAAGCCGTCAGATCTAATGATCTTGGGGTCCCATGATCATCAGATCTGACGGCTGCAGCGGCTTCTTCTGCATGCACGCTGGATTGTGAATAGGGCCTACTGCCGTGGACTGATGGACAATTCTGAATGCCAGAGTTAAAGCCTTTTCATATTTCTGGCTTGTTCACTCCAAGATAAGGAAACAAACTTTGAGAATTTGACTTCAAGACGTGAAAACAATCATGATTTGGAGAACTAAATTCTATACTTTCACGTCCATACTGCCAAAATACAAGGCAGGCTCTCAAAATAAGATTGAAGATCGGTCTAACACTTGTTTGACTGTGAAGCTAATGGAAATCAACTCATGACCTGGATTCACGAAGGAAATGGATACAAAAAAAGCAAAAAATCCCCACAGGGATGAATTTCTTGGGGGTCCGGCCTTCGGCAGTCCGAGGTAGCTCGGATCCGAGCTACCTCGGACTGCCGAAGGCCGGACCCCCAAGAAATTCATCCCTGTGGGGATTTTTAAAAAAAATTTGACGTGAGTACAGCGAGTTCAAGATCAACATGATCCGAGATGCATAGAAAGTCCGACATGCACAGGAAGTCCAGGAGCTTCGAAGCCAGCCCAGAAGAACTCCAAACAGGAAAGGAGAGACACCGAATTGCGAACCGACGCGGAGAGATCCAAACAACATGAGAAATACTTCAGCATGACCAAGCCGGACCACAAGTGAGAAACATGAGATTTGAGTTTCACCTTCAAACTCTTGCGCAGTTTCCTTCTTGGAGCTGGCGGCGTTGATGAGCCCTCCCGCGCCCGGCTTCGCGTAGTTCGCGTCATCCTCGTGTCCTAAGCACACCAAAGCACGAGAATCTCAAACAAGCGCGAGGGAGAATGAAGATCAGAGAAATTGATTTCCCACGCTGAGAAGCCAGAGTCGAAGTCGACCAACCGCTTCGAGGTCAGAAGCAGCGCATGCACAGGCCTTCCAAACCAAGCCGGCACCACGAAGTCCACATTCCCCCTATCAGGATAAGAATCCTGAACATTCTCTACAAATGCAAGTTGGATGCGCGCCGCGGGTGATCCGTAAGGTCTGATTTGCCACGTCTATCAAGATTCTTTCCTCCTCGACTGTCAGCGCGCCGCGGGTGATCCGTAAAGTTTGGATTTACCAGGTCGAGATTATTTCTTTCCTCCTCGACTGTCAGCGCGCCGCGAGGTCCCCGAGATCTTAGACTTTTGAAACGTCTGTCTAGATTCTGATCGTAACTCCCGAGGTCCATTTCGGGAGACTCTGTCAGCGAGATCAAGGTGATATTATCTGGTGATAATATGGAGGTGCATGGACGTACGTGGCTTGCGCTGCTGACGTGGCACGCTGGCACAGGATGGGACCCATTTGCAAATCCAGTTGTCGTCCTCGTCATCTCACAGTGGATCGGACACGTGGCAGTTGTGTATTGGTCTTGATGTAATTCAATTTTGAAATGAAAATTGGTTTATGGCATTTACAATGCCGATTATAGAATATCAAAATCAAATCTTTAGTAGACTTTAATTCATGCATAATCATTGTTGATTTTTTGGTGAAAAAGAGTTTTCCTATTCGTATTTATGATTTGTCTTTTGTGCCTCTAACACTCGAACATTTAGTGTTTAATCAAAATATTTTTGTCATTCTTTTATCTATTTTTTCTATTGTCGGTTGTTTAACCTCTTCGTCTTGGATTTAGGTTTTTTATAGGTTTGGATACTATTGAAAACGTCAATACTATAGCCAAGATCAAAATGAAAAGAAAATTGTGTAAGTGTTTCATTTTTTCATCTCTAGTTCTTAAAGAGAGAGAGGAGAATTCAATGATAAAATATTACAAGCACATCCTCTCTAATCCTACAGTATGTAGCCTTTTAATGTGAGAGTATTGTCTCTCTGACTCTCTCCCTTCAAATTCAAAAATTTCATGAAACCATCAATAGAGCTTTTCTGATCTAAATTGTGTTCTGTAAACTCTGAACCTCTAGAAATATTGGGTCTTATAGATCCTCAATGAAAAGGCTAAGCTTTGTACACGAAATTTTTAGCTCTCATTATAAGATATCTCTCTCATAAGTAATGAAAGTGTATGCATTACACCCTTCATTTTCCTATTCTGCCTTCAATAATCTAATTGAGATGCGTACATCAAAATTGGGGAAGATATAAAATACTGTGACACCCTTCCAGAAGCTATGGAAATGACAAAACAGAAGAGGCAACACTAAAGCGAAGGAATTTTCTAGCGGATCTTACAGTTCTGTAACTCTGTGCTGTTCCACCTGCCTCAATATTGGTATTGGCTTCGTACGTTTCCTGGACTGCTTCACCGTCGTGGATCTGGTCCTCCTCCTCCCCACCAGTGCTCTCTCCTTCGAAGCAAAGGGATCTCCGAAGATCTTCTGCTGCGTGTGCTAACTTAGATGGCCCTCTTCTCCCTCTTGTCATTCTAGATCGTCTTAAAGCCCGAGAGGATGAGAAATAGAATGCACTTCGCTTCCTCTTTCTTCTTCTATGATTCGTACTACCCAAGAAATCTCTACTATTCTCTACAAGCATGAAGTCAGAAGCTAGAACGTCACAACTCCCGCACTCTCCCGCACTCTCCCGCACTTGCACAAGCAATTGATAAGAATATGTTTGGAGCCAAGGTTCCTCCTTCTTATGGTGTAAGTAGAAGGTTAGGGTTAGCCGCTTTTTCCTCATCTGGAGTAATGATGCGCGTGGGAGTACAGTGTTACATGGGTTGAATGATGTACTATGGGCGGCGCCGGCAAAAACTTATTGGAGGATTTGGACTTGACAGTTTTGTCATTGTCAGTTTCTTCACCCTGAAGCCTTAATTTCTGCAATTCAAAAAAGTGAGTTTGCCGTCTATTGAAATGACCGCTAACATGTCAGATTCTACAGTAATAATGGGCTATGACAGCCGCCTCCACACAGAGAATTAAATTTCATTAGAGAAGGACTTGTAGACCATTAGTGGCTATGTTTTAATTTCTTAAGATTATACAATATTGAAGGATTCTGTGGAATAGAGGTGTTTGCTTTTTCAAACGTGTATGTCAGAAGTACTTTTAAATTAATTATATTACAGAAGTAATTATTTCAATGTTCTAGGCCTTGTAAGAAGGTTGCTAATAAATGAAGAATGTAAAGCACAGTGGCGGCTAAAATTGGATGAAATAGAAATAGATAAGATTTTATATCTCTAGACATGACAAAGTTCAAATGTAGTCATGCTTGTGTTCATTTCAACCTCATGTGGTAAAAAGGATTCATAGTCTTCTCTTTGTCACAACCCTCTTTTGGATTTCAGGATGGCTTACATTAGAGTAGATGGCCGTGAAGTTCCTTTGGTTTTTCCAGTAGTAGATGGTAAACCCGCTAGAGTGGCCTCCCACCTTCTCCATGTTCGACTCAAATTTATAGAGACCTCCATATATGTTGAAGAGGAAAAAATGCTAGATTCGGGTGAAGTCCAGGAGTCCATCCCTGTTGTTGTGTCCGTAGAGGACGAAATACGTTGTTGGTACCTCAGTCCAGGAAACTATAGAGCGTATGGGCTTCCACTGTCTATGTTCAGTGCGTCCTTGGAAATCCTTAGTTGTCAGTCAGATAATTCTACAGTGAATATGCCATGTACCAAATCGGGCATTGCACTTAGTCCACCTCCGGAAGCTTCGCCAATTCTTGAGAAGCATAAAGCACTTCGTGCGGTGAAAGTAGAGAGATTAGATCCAATCATTGAGTTGTCTTCAGATTCTGATGGGGAAACTCCTCACTCTTGTTTTGAGAATCCTGCTAGTTCTGTTCTGCTTGTACCATGCCAGATGGAAACAATTGAGTCACTATCCGCAATCCCTTCAAGTAGTCCTTCAAAATCGGCATCGACAGTCCCCCATTTCAATCCACATGTAGCGAGCATAGAGAGCATAGTGGATTGTTTGAAGAGACTAGGTACCATGCGCCGCTCTCGGAATGAGTTGTCAACAATGGATCTGGGTAGTTTCAAGCACATGCAAGTTCCATTTCTTCCCGCCGTCTTTGATGGAGATGTCATCTTCGAATTGCCACCATGCCGCTCATCTTCTTCTTCATCAAGGGCCCGCAATTTGGAGGGGATGGATAAGTGATACGACGGACATCCGTGGTGTAAAGTGATGACTACAAACATTCACAACTCCGACAACCTGAAATTCCGTAAGTCATTCTGTGCTGGACATCTTTCTTGTGAGAATGCAAATTGTGATTATCTGAAGAGAACTTCAAAGAAAAATGAGACAGAGTGGACTGGATATACTGTATTCCCTTTTACTCTGGGAGAGTGTACACCTGTAGACTCAACTCTAGTATGCAAGGTTTGCAAAACTTCACCTATGTGTCTTAGCGCATGCCCAGCTAGGATATATTACGTATGCAGTAATAAGCCAGAAGTGAGTAGAGGAGCAATTCACTTTGGAGAGCACAGGCACTCTGTTGCTAAGGGCATGTACAAAGATTCTACTGAAAAGATTTGCGGACTTATAGCGGAGCAAGTGGCAAAGACACCCTTGGCTACAAACTCTGCTATTGCTCTTTCAGCTAGTAAAGACTTCTTAACAAACTACTTGTTTCACAATGGAGTGGGCAAGAAAGAGATGTTGAAGGAGGAGGAAATGGAAGAGGTTATGGATCGCTTCCAATACCTGAGTAGTCCAAGTATCCGCAACGTTATCTCTTCTTTCCGTTCAAACAATCGTGGAGGAGTAATTGACAACATTATGACCATGAAGAAAGAGTCGAAGTTCGAATTCATACACGACAGCGTCTTTCCAGGACAAGGTAAAGAAAAGGTCTACATTTTAAAAATGCTTACAGAGGGGCCTGGGAGTGGAGTAGACCTTGTGAAGCGCATGCAAGGGGGAAGTGATCTGCAGAATGCTTGGTTGATGTTTGACCACGTGAAGCGCGTGAAGGAGTGGACCACAATGGCTTGCCACGTGTATGATACGGAGTACAAGAAGGTGATGACGGTAGCTATTTGTGATATGCAATCTGAAGACACCGAGGTTCAAGTACAATTTTGGTGGAGTTTAAATGCGGTAATGCTTCAACATGGGGTGCCTAATCCGAATTTCAAGGGATTTATGGCAGATAGTGCCATGGCCAATTGGAATGCAGTTCGCATTGTGTATGGTAGCGGTTCTGCCAATGTTGCAATGGACAATCGTGAAAGAACATGTTTGCTGCATTGGAGTACCTCTCTCCATAGACATACACAGAAGTACATCAAAGAGGCATTCCAACAACAACATATTTCGTTATGCAAGCAATACAAAGATTCGAAGAATATGGACCAAGCAGAGACATGTTACTTGGCAATACGTTCATGGTGGCTATCATCGGGAGCTGCAACTGAAGATGCACTTCGTGACTTAGATCATTGGCTGGCTTTTTGGCATTTTTGATATCGGCAGTGGGGAGGCTTCATGGACATGGTGCGTTGAATTTTTGATGTCAAGTTATGTAATTCTTATAGATGAAATGAAAAATTCTCTAATAGAAAGTTCAGTTTAATGTATAATAAGAATGAAGTGGTAGTGAATACATCCAATTTTTTTTGGGGGTTTTTTCAGATTTTTTCAATTTTTCCTTCCCATGTTTGAAAACGAGGGGGTCCAAGTAATATTGTAATTACATCACTCGGATCCGACGGATATATTAATGGTTTTAGGTGGACCCCCCAAATTTGAGATTTACATTAAGAATTTCTGGATGAAATGAAAAAATTGAAAGGCATTTAATCTCTTGGACTAACAATCTGGATTAATGATATATTCTTCATTATGTAGTTTTCCATATATTAACCCTATTGATGAAGTCATTGCTAGTCGTATACAATGTTAGAATGTATATTGAATACGTACAAGTAGATACATGCAAAGAAGCTTGATTTATTTGAAGTATACAAGACTAACTTCTTTTGAGTTCTCTGGCTTTCCTAGAAATTGAGTTTGGAGGAGATGCTGGACTTACCATCATGTAACCTATCTGAAACGGTACATAACAAGTGGCTGCAAATGTCGGGAAATCGAGGGAACAACTTATTTGATGCAACATGTGATGACAGTATCCGTGCTTGGATGCAAATGACAAATTACAGAGCATACTTGAAAGGCCATGCATCGGGCTCAAGTCCCTCAAAAGGAGAGTTGAAACTCAGAGCTGCTAGGAGGAGTGGAGATCCCAAAAAAATTGCAGATGCGTTGAATGCTTTGCCGGGATTAGAAGGTGTGGGAACAAGAATATCGCACTTAGAAGGAGAAGAAATATTTGGGAGCATGAAGAGGAAGTTAGATGTCCCCATTGGTGATGCAGGTGATTCACATAGACCGGACAAAATGAATTTCTCTCAACCTCGTGTTAGAACAAGGTCTACGACAACTTCTTCACCTTCTTTGTAGGACAAGACTAAAGAATCTGAGGCGAATACTTCAACATATGTTCCAATTGCATTTGAGAGTGATTGCGACACATCCAAATGGCATATTGCAAGAATCAACCACAAATCAAATGCAAGATGTCAAGCTCAACAAAAGACCTCAAACATCAAGTGCACAGCTAAAATTTCAAGGGGAAAGAAGGGAACTCCAGCGCCAACCTACCGCGGAAGAAAAGAAGAATATGGTAGTAAATGAGAAGTGGTAGTTGACTTTTGGTTTTGTTGGGATGACATTGAACGTTGTGTGAAGGGTTCTAAACGGAAGTGGGTTATTGATTGGCCCGAGATACGAGAGGTTTGGCCTATTCTCACTGGAACAAACCTCAATCGTGAAGAGACATTGTTGTTGCAACATGCTGGATTTCACCTACAAGCACGGCCAATATTGTCACCACGTCGATTGTTCACCATGTCAAAGATTTTCACCACTGCTTTGTATGACCACCCTTCACCGAAGAACCCTGACGCATATCCAATAGTGAGGAATAACCGTACCATTCGAAGGGTTGCAAATGCACCAACCACCGAACAACGGAATAAGTGGGAAAGTGCGGGCAATGTCAGAGGCCAAATTCTAGAGGTGACTTTGCTCCCTTTTCCAGGACTTGGTGCAATTGTAGTACTCGAGACAGGGTCAGATTCTAACAGGAATGCATATCGAGTTACAATAGGAATGTTTCCAACGTGTACATGTCCAGACTTTGTGAATATGGTTGTTTCAGCTATTGGTGGTCGACAACAGTATGTGAACTGCAAGCACTTGTACTATTTGTACAGGTACTTTTGCAAGATGGATGTCCACGAAGACAAATTCATTCATGCACCAAGTTGTAGCTTCAATGAATTGAAGGTACTTCTAGTTCGAGCAGGAATTATTGCAATTCCAGAATAGGTATGGCTAGATATGTTTATGTTTTTCAATTTCATTTATAAATATATATTATAGTTGCTGTTTGAAATTCATTTCCTCATATTACAAAAGTATTAGAAAGTGTTGATGCCACTATGCTTGTATGTGAGCGAAGAGTATTCATGAACCCTGAAAATGAGGAAGAGTGACAAGACTCAAATTCCAGGGTTCATATTCATATGTCCCATAACAATTGCCATTCTACAACGCGCTACTATAAGAGTTGTCTTCTTCGATGGTCATACATGGCAAAGGACCGTGTGGGGGAATAGCCTTTCTCCGTCATCATGTGGAGAATTATATTCCCCTCGGTTCTTTGACATTTTGTTGAAAATACCAACTGAAGCATGTGTAGATAAAGCACGTATACAATAGTACAGGTATGATATTTAAATTTGAAAAATGATGACGTAGGGGCAATCATGAGACTAAGAAGGACACAAAATTAGCTTTATATTTTGGCATAAAGTATCACTAGGATATAGCTTCAATACAAGTGTTTGACAATTTTTAGAGTGTCGAGAAACTAAATCCTAAAATACGTATGATAAACTTTGAAGGCCTCTGTCTTCATCAAATTAAACTTTAAACAAAAAAAACTAAAATTTCACAGAAATGATTGTCATAGGTGACACGGTCATAGGTCACGATCATTGGTGACGCGGTAATAGGTCACATGGTCATAGGTCTTAAATTGAAGAACAAATGGAAAAAAAATTAGAATTTTGAAAAAAAAAATGAAAAAAAGTAATTTTACCCAAAAAATTTGAAAATATCTGGTTTGGAGGCTTCCCGCTCACAGGCTCCATGCTCACGGCTCACAGGCTCGCCGATCCACGCTCGCACACTAGCGTCGTTGGAGATGCTCTTGGCCTTCTTGCACAAAGCCTTGGGGCTGATCCATGTAGATGACCTCCTTGAGCTTGGGGTTGAGAAAAGCCGTCTTCACATCCATTTGGTGCATCTCCAAGTCCATGGCTGCCCCAAGAATCACAACACACCGGATGGTGCTAAACTTGGCAACGGGAACAAAAGTCTCATTAAAATCCACCCCCTCCACTTGGGAAAACCCCCTAGCAACCAGCCTTGCCTTGTACCTCACAACATGACCCAAAGCATCCCTTTTGGTGGAGAAAACCCACTTACAGCCCACACTTGATCTCTTGGAAGGAAGGGCAGCAAGCTCCCATGTCCCTTTGGTAATGAGGGCCTTGTACTCTTCTTGCATGGCCAACTCCCACTTGCTTGCATCCTCACAACGCAACACCTCTCCAAGTGTGGATGGATCTCCAAGGAAAGCCACATTGGCTTGTTCTTCATGTTGTGGGGGAAGAATGTGATTTAGCCACCAATCTCCAAGTGGCTTGTGGGTCCTTGTTGGATAACGTGGCTCTTCTTGCTCCTCCAAGGGCTGATCTTGCTCTTCCAAGGGCTAATCATGCTCCTTCTCTCTTGGTGAAGATCTTCGAGAAGGCACTATAAGAAACCCCCATTTTAGGTAACGAGCCCAAATTTTTTATAATGGATTTCGGGTGATGTCAATGTTGACAACTCAAAATTTTTATGTCGACAAAATTGCCCAATGCAACATCAATGTTGACATAAAAACATTGGACTGTTGACATTGATGTTACATTGGACAGTTTTGTTGACATAAAAATTTTGAGTTGTCAACATTGACATCACCCAAAATTCGTTATAAGAAATTAGGGCTCATTACCTAAAACGGGGGTTTCTTATAGTGAGGGGCTGATGGCCTCTTCCCTTGGGGTGTGGCCACCTTCTTCTTGGGCTCCACCCACTCTTCATCTTCTTCATCTTCATCTCCTTCATCTTCTAGGTGCACTCTTGGAGTTGTGCCCACCACATGGGTTG
This sequence comes from Thuidium tamariscinum, assembly GCA_947034885.2. Lineage (NCBI taxonomy): Eukaryota > Viridiplantae > Streptophyta > Bryopsida > Hypnales > Thuidiaceae > Thuidium > Thuidium tamariscinum. The sequence goes on along the minus strand of OX344753.2, from coordinate 29,501,974 downwards.
GTCTTCCATTACTCCCACTTGGGCTCATCTCCAAGAGCTTTGGATCAGCACCTCCATCCTCCAAAAAGGTCACATCTCTACTCTTGATGATTTTCTTACTCTCCACACACATCAGCCTATAAGCCTTGGTTCCCTTACAATAACCAAGGAAAAGGCACTTGATGCCCTTGGCATCCAACTTGGTCCTCTTGGCACTTGGAACCAATGCATAGGCAATGCACCCAAAGATGCGCATGTGAGACACATGAGGCCTGATCCGACTCCAAGCTTCCTGGGGTGTCTTGCTTGTCAAGGCTTGTGTGGGGCACCGGTTCCTTGTATACACCGCATTGGACACCGCCTCCCCCCAAAGCTCAAACTTCAGCCCTTAGCCATGAATCATGGCCCTTGCCATCTCCACAATGGTGCGATTTGCACGCTCCGCTACGCCGTTTTGTTGAGGAGTGTAAGGTGTTGATGTATGGTGCTCAATGCCATGGGCCTTCAAGTACCCCTTAAAGGCCTTGGACACATACTCCCTTCCATTATCTGACCGCAGCACCTTCACCTTGCAATCAGATTGGGCCTCCACAAGGGCCTTCCAAGTCTCAAAACGCCCAAACACCTCACTCTTGCACTTCAGCATATACACCCACACCTTGCGAGAGAAATCATCAATGAAGGTCACAAAATACCTTGCTCCTCCAATGGAGGCGGTCTTCATCGGCCCGCACACATCTGAATGCACAAGCTCCAATGGCTTGCAGGCCCTTGTTGCCCCATCCTTGGGGAAGGGCTGCCTTGCTTGCTTGCCCTCAATGCACCCCTTGCACACCATAGAACTCCAATCATGCTTGCAAGAAGAGAGGTTCATCCCCTTCACAATGAGTTGGAGGCTTTTCATGCTCTTCAAATTCAAGTGCCCAAGCCTCCTATGCCAAAGCTCCACGAGGTCCTCATGAGCTGATCCTTGGCCACACAAGCCAAGGAAGTACCATTCACCAAGCATTCACCTTGGTGAAATGGAGGATGTACAAGTTGCCCTCACGAGGGGCTGATGCAATTAAGACTCCACTTGGTGACCTCACAATATATCCCACCTTATTGAAATGAACTTTCAAACCTCCCAAAGACAATTGGCTCACCGAAAGCAAGTTGGCATGCAACTTGGGGACATGGAGGGCCTCTTGGATCTGGATCCTCTTGGTCAGCCCCTTCACTTGCACCTCCACAAGGATCTCCCCCTTGCCAAGGGCCTCCACCATGCCATTGTCTCTCAAATAAATCTTCTTCCCTGAAATGGGCTGATAGGTGTGGAAGGCATCCCAATGGCTGGTCATATGTTGGGTGGCCCCCGAGTTTACAATCCAAATAAACATGTTGGCCTTCTCCCCTCCTCCATGGGTGGCAAAGGCGATTTCTTCCTCCTCCTCCTCCTCTTTGGAGGCTTGGTGTGCACTCTCCTTGTCTTTGGCTTGGTTGCCCTTGCAATGCTTGGCAATGTGGCCTGGTTTGCCACACTTGAAAAACGTCCTTGTCTCCTTGAACGCCTTGGTGTTGCCGCCTCTCCCATGTCTTGAGACAAGGGCTGATCCCTCCCCTTAGGACTCATTCTCCTCATCAAACTTGTCAACGATGCACATGCCTTCTCCTCCACTTGATGCCATGGTGAAGCACCTCCCACTTGTTGGCAGCACCCAATGTGTCTCCAAGAGTTGAAAAACTCAATTCAGCCTCCAAACACTCCCTTGGCAGCCAATGGGGCTGAAATGGCACAATTCAGCCCTCACTAGGACCTCCCAAGATCCTCCGAGCTCCAAGAAAGACCAAACATTCCCTTGGCAGCCAATAGGGCTGAAATGGCACCAATCAGTCCTCACAAGGACCTCCAAAGATCCTTTGAACACCAAGGACGGCCAAACACTCCTCACATGTGCATCACCTCCTCTCAACACCAATTCAGACCCTAATCAAGCTCAAGTCCAACACATGGACCCTAGAGGGCTGATTTGTGCCCTTGTGAGTGAGAGAGGTGAATTAGTGGGTTTTGTGAACCCAAGAGGGCTGAATTGTGCCCTTGTGAGCCTTGTGGAGCCATTGAGAGCAAAGTGGGATTCTTTGGTGGCTTGGTGATCCAACTAGGATTGTTGGAGACCATTGTTGTCCTTGAGGTGCTGATTGTGAGTAGGAGCTTCCATCTAGGGCTAATTCGAAGCCTAGAGCTCCTTGGAGTGTAGAGTACCCTCTTTGTGAGGAGGGCTTGCTGAATTGAAGTAGCACTAGCTCATGACGTCCATGTGTTGGACTTGAGCTTGATTAGGGTCTGAATTGGTGATTGAGAGGAGGTGATGCACATGTGAGGAGTGTTTGGCCGTCCTTAGTGTTCAAAGGATCTTGGGGGTCCTTGTGAAGACTGATTGGTGCCATTTCAGCCCTATTGGCTGCCAAGGGAATGTTTGGTCGTTCTTGGAGCTTGGAGGATCTTGGGAGGTCCTTGTGAGTGCTGAATTGTGCCATTTCAGCCCCATTGGTTGCCAAGGGAGTGTTTGGAGGCTGAATTGAGTTTTTCAACTCTTGGAGACACATTGGGTGCTGCCAACAAGTGGGAGGTGCTTCACCATGGCATTAAGTGGAGGAGAAGGCGTGCGCATCATTGACAAGTTTCATGAGGAGAATGAGTTCCAAGGGGAGGAATCAGCCCTTGTCTCAAGACATGGGAGAGGAGGCAACACCAAGGGGTTCAAGGAGACAAGGACATGCTTCAAGTGTGGCAAATCAGGCCACATTGCTAGGGAATGCAAGGGCAGCCAAGCCAAAGACAAGGAGAGTGCACACCAAGCCTCCAAAGAGGAGGAGGAGGAAGAGATTGCCTTTGCCACCCATGGAGGAGGGGAGAAGGCCAACATGTTTACTTGGATTGTGGACTCGGGAGCCACCCAACATATGACCAGCCATCGGGATGCCTTCCACACCTATCAGCCCATTTCGGGGAAGAAGATTTATTTGGGAGACAATGGCATGGTGGAGGCCCTTGGCAAGGGGGAGATCCTTGTGGAGGTGCAAGTGAAGGGGCTGACCAAGAGGATCCAGATCCAAAAAGTGCTCCATGTACTTGGGTATTGCTCGTAGTCAAAGGCAGCCCATGAAAGGTAGTTATCCCACATGGTTTGTGGATAACTAGGAAAAGGCTTTTAGTATAAGATCAGCCCACTCATGGGTCTTTGTATCTTCCTACCACCTAAGTAAAGCCTTTCATCCATCAATACCTTTGTAATCTCAATAACACACAAGGGCACAAATCAGCCCTCTAGGGTTCACAAATTCCACTAATTCGCCTCTCTCACACACAAGGGCTCAAATCAGCACTCTAGGATTTGCAAAATCCACTAATTCGCCATTCTCACACACAAGGGCACAAATCGGCCCTCTAGGGTTCTCAAAGTCCACTAATTCGCCTCTCTCACACACAAGGGCTCAAATCAGCCCTCTAAGATTTGCAAAATACACTAATTCTCCTCACTGACTCACAAGGGCTCAAATCAGCCCTCTAAGATTTGCAAAATACACTAATTCTCCTCACTCACTCACAAGGGCACTAATCAGTCCTCTTAAGTTCACCAAGTCCACAAATTCGCCTCCCTCACTCACAAGAATGCACCTAAGTGCACAATTAGCCTCAAAGCACTCTCACTCTAGTGCAATTGGCACAATCTCACTCATCAATGCACCCAATGGCACAATTCAGCCTCAAATGGCTCTCAATGCACACTTCTAAAAGCAAACTCAAACTAGGAGCATGCAACCAGCCCTAACTAGGTCTGATTACTCCCATAAGCAACCTCTCCTCCAAAATGTACTCAAAACCTCACAAACCTGCCAATGAGAAAGCAACAAAACTTTCCTCTTCCTTTTTTAAAACAAAAATGCACTCAAAGTGTGTTTTTCCAAAGAATACTCACACCATATGGTTTGTAGGTGAAAAGACACAAAAGGCTGATTGCTCCTCCAAGCTCCAAGATCTCCTCCAAATGATTTGAATTTCACCCTCAAGCGCAACTCCAAGTGCGTAGGCCCATAATCCATTGAGATTACAAAGGTATTGATGGATGAAAGGCTTTACTTAGATGGTAGGAAGATACAAAGACCCATGAGTGGGCTGATCTTATGCTAGAAGCCTTTCCCTAGTTATCCACAAACCATGTGGGAAAACTACCTTTCATGGGCTGCCTTTGACTACGAGCAATACTCAATGGACTTTAAGACTATCCTAGTGTCTAATGCTACTCCTAGGGCTCTATGTACATGGTCTACACTAATATGTACATGATCTTCAACAAGACTAACCTAGTGTCTAATGCTACACCTAGGGCTGTATAAACATAGTCTACACTAATATGTACATGATCTTCAACAAGAACTCCAATCATGCTTGCAAGAAGAGAGATTCAGCCCCTTCACAATGTGTTGGAGGCTCTTCATGCTCTTCACATTCAAGTGCCCAAGCCTCCTATGCGAAAGCTCCACGAGGTCCTCATGAGCTGATCTTTGGGCCACACAAGCCAAGAAAGTGCTATTCACCTTGGTGAAATGGAGGATGTACAAGTTGCCCTCACGAGGGGCTGATGCAATCAAGACTCCACTTGGTGACCTCACAACACATCCCACCATGTTGAATTTCACTTTCAAACCTCCCAAAGACAATTGGCTCACCGAAAGCAAGTTGGCATGCAACTTGGGCACATGGAGCACCTCCTCAATTGTGATCCTCCTAGGCTGCCCCTTCACTTGCACCTCCACATGGATCTCCCCCTTTCCAAGAGCCTCCACCATGCCATTGTCTCCCAAGTAAATCTTCTTCCCCGAAATGGGCTGATAGGTGTGGAAGGCATCTCGATGGCTCGTCATGTGTTGGGTAGCACCCGAATCCACAATCCAAGTGAACATGTTGGCCTTTTCCCCTCCTCCATGGGTGGCAAAGGCGAAATCCTCCTCCTCCTCTTTGGAAGCTTGGTGTGCACTCTCCTTGTCTTTGGCTTGGCTGGTCTGGCAATGCTCGGCAATGTGGCCTGATTTGCCACACTTGAAGCATGTCCTTGTCTCCTTGAACGCCTTGGTGGTGCCTCCCTTGCCATGCCTTGACATAAGGGCTGATCCCTCCCCTTGGGGCTCATTCTCCTTGCGCTTCGTCACCTCATGCATCAAGCGGGCTGTCACAAACTCCAAGATCAGATCCTTGGTGGCCCTTGTCTCCAAGGCGGTGATGAGGAACTCATAGGATGGTGGCAAGCTCTCCAACAATGTCATCACCACATCTCCCTCTGTCACGGGTGCCTCCAAACAAGCCAACTCATCTGCAAGAGCCTTGATCTTGTTGACATGGTCCAACATGTCGTCCTCCTCTTGCATCTTGCTAGTGAAGAACTTGCGGCGAAGAAAGAGGATGTTGGAGAGGCTCTTGGTCTCATGGATGTTGCAAAGGGTGGTCCACGCATGGGCTGGTCCCTTGCAATGGCGGATGTGTGCAATCTGCCGATCCGTAAGGTTGATGGCAATGAGGCCAAAGGCCTTCTTCTCCTTCCTCTCAAATGCCTTCTTGGTCTTTGGATCAGCATCCTCACCTGGAGGCTCCTCATTCCCATCCACCACGTCCCACAAGTCCTTCTCCGCAAGAATCATCTCCATCTTGAACTTCCACATGCCAAAGTTCTCCCCATTGAACTTGTCAATGATGCGCACGCCCTCTCCTCCACTTGATGCCATGGTGAAGCACCTCCCACTTGTTGGCAGCACCCCAAGTGTCTCCAACTGAATTCAGCCTCCAAACACTCACTTGGAAGCCAATTGGGCTGAAATAGCAACAATCAGCCCTTCCAAGGACCTTCCAAGATCCTTCCACCCTATGAAAGATAAAAAACACTCCTCACAAGTGGATCACCTCCTCTCCACACCAATTCAGACCCTAGTGAAGCCCAAATCCACCACATGGACATGATTGGCTAGTGCTCCTTCAATTCAGCAAGCAATCTCACAATGCTCCTCACAAATAGGGTACTCCACACAACAAGGCGCTCAAGCCTTCCAATCAGCCCTAAATGGATGCTACTACTCACAATAAGCACCTCAAGGACAACAATGGCCTCCAATAGCCCTAATTGGATCACCAATCCACCAAAGCACCCTAATTGGCCCTCAATGGCTCACAAGGGGTAGAAATCAGTCCTCTAAGGATCAAAAGATCCATGAATTGCCTCACTCACTCACAAGGGCTCTAATCAGCCCTCTATGCATGGTAAACTCCTCAAGCAACTCAAATATGCTTCCAAGGCCTCCAAAGGACTCTCACTAGATTGCAATTGGCACCATCACAATCCACAATGCACTCAAATGTACAAATCAGCCTCAATGGGCTCCCAATGTACACTTCTAAGCACAAACTCAAACTAGGAGCTTCCAACCAGCCCTAACTAGGTTTGACTACTACCATAAACAAACTCTCACCCAAAATATACTCAAAACCTCACAAACCAGCCAACAATAGCTCCTAAAAAAATTCCCCTTTTTTTAAAAATGCACTCCAAAGTTTTTGAATTTTGAAAAATGACTCACACCATATGGTTTGTAGGTGAAAAGTGATAAAGGGCTGATAACTCCTCCAAGCTCAAAGATCTCCTCTAAATGCTTTGAATTCCTCCCTCAAACGCAACTCCAAGTGCGTGGGCCCATAACCTATTGAGATTCCAATGTTATGAATGGATGAAAGGCTTTACTTAGATGGTAGGAAGATACCATGGCCCATGAGTGGGCTGAACATAAGGGAGAAGCCTTTCCCTAGTTATCCACAAACCATGTGGGATAACTAAACACCATGGGCTGCCTTTGACTACAAGCAATACCCAAGGGACTCTAAGGCTAACTAAGAGTCTAATGCTACTCCTAGGGCTGAATGTACATAGTCTACACTAATATGTACATGATCTTCAACATTTACTAGGCAAAGGGCTTCACGCATTATCACCGTCAACCAAAGTAAGTACATTGGGGAAGTATTGATACGTTTCAATATGGAAGGGTGCAAATCTATTGGCACACCTCTTGATGTGAAGCAAAAGATGGCAAAGCTCACGGATGAAGAATATGAAGAAGTAAAGGTGGAAATGCAAGATGTGCCATATAAGGCTGCGGTGGGGAGCTTGATGTATGCCATGGTGGCCACAAGGCCTGACCTTGCCTTTGCAATGAGTGTGGTGAGCCAACACATGGAAAAGAGTGGTCCAAAGCATTGGGCAACGGTTAAGAGGATCTTGCGGTACCTTCAAGGCACAATGGAGGCTCAATTAGTGCTTGGAGGCAAGTGCCTTTTATTAGTGGGATTTTGTGATGCAGATTGGGCTGGAGATGTAAGTGATAGAAGGTCAACAACGGGCTATGTGTTTATGCTTGGAGGTGGTGCTATTTCATGGAATTCCAAGAAACAACCTACCATTGCCTTGTCTACTACGGAGGTTGAGTACATGGCTATTAGTCAATGCACAAGAGAGGCCATATGGCTACAACAACTACTGAGTGATGTTGGACTTGGGCAAGAGAAGAGCACACCTATCATGTGTGATAACCAAGGTGCAATTGCCTTGGTGAAGAATCCCATTCATCACTCTCGTAGCAAACACATTGACATTCAACATCATTTTATTTGTGAAAAGGTTGAAAGTGATGTGATTGAAATGAGGTACATTCCTACGGAGCATATGGTGGCGGATGTGTTTACCAAAGCACTTGGTAAGCCTTGACATGAAGATCTTCGACAGAAGATGGGTTTGACATTGTTTGGCAACAAACAAAGTGGGAGTGTTGAAGGAAGTGAGTAGTTAGATTAGAAGATTGTTTGTAGCTAAACAATGTGTGTTTAGAGAGGGCAACCTTCTTAGAGGTGCTAATAGAGAGGGAAAGCCCTTGTAGAGGAGACCTAACCCATATGGTTAAGTTGAATCAAGTCAGTTTCATTTTAAGGGTGTTTGTTGAAGGAGGCTATATTGAATATTGGTCTGAGATGTTTGAGGTGTAATCAAATTAGTTGAACCACAAATAATTTGGACCGGTATTTGAACTAGTCTCCCACAACCACTTTTGGAATTTTACCAAAATTTTAAAAGTCAAATGCACTAGAAGAAAATTGTGTTCACTTCAACAAAATCCTCTTGATGTGTTTGTTAAAGCAAATGCAAAATCTTCATTTTTCTGCGATTTTCAACGTAGTTTTTATGTTTGCTTCAACAAACACATCCAGTGGATTTTGTTGAGCCAAACGCAAATTTCTTCTTGTGATGATAGTTCCTACTTGATTCTCACCTATTGAAGAAACTTGACCTAGCATTTTGAATTTTTTGATATATTTATATATTTAATATATTGAATTTAACAATTCATTATATTTGACATGTAAAAAAATAAAAATAAAATCCTAATTATTCACACATTTTAATCCACATAGGCAAGTAGCCTACATTCTACAATCAAACTTCATAATCTTTTCCTTCATAATTCCATAGGAACATGTGTAATGTAAATTAAAAAAATTAGTACAAATTCCACCCAATCAAATTTTATAAAAGATTAAAACATGTGAAATTCTAATAAAGGGAATAGGAAAAAACTACAAATTTTGAGAAATACTTAGATATGTACACAATATCTCCTTGAATTCTTCAATAGTTAAATAATTGAATGTCAAAGTCTTCTTAAACTTGTATTGATTATGATGCTATGAGAAACATGCAATATTGCAATGATTTGCAATTATTTGCAATTGAGTACATGTTTTCTTTGAAAGACAAACCATATATTTATTTGAAGAAATGAAAATTTATTTTATAAACAAGTACACAAATTTGAAGTACAAAATTTTATATGAAATTAGGAATAGTGAGACTATTGCAAGATATCAATCCTTCACTATATTAAGTCATTGGAAATAAAAGGTAGGTATTGAAATACTAAATAGTTTACTTCAGAAAATCTTCTTTCTTTTTAAATGTGTAGGATAAAATTAATAACTCAAAAATTTGCACATCATTGCTTAAATGAATTACTAGAGGAGAATTTGAAATGCATTGCAATCAAACTTCATCAAATTATTGTTCACCTTCTTGAAAACAAATGAAGTATGATTACATTCCAAAATCAAAAACACTGTTTTTTCGGGGGAAATATAATAAAAATGGCATGGATATAGAAATGACAAAAATTGTGCAATGAAATATTTATATTTCAAAAATTCCCACTTACATATTCGATATTCCTACTTTTCTATACTATACGATGTATTTTGATAAAAATTGCAAAATGCATGTCTATTCTTTACTAAAATCCTAATACTATGCTTGATTGCTAGCCACACACATATCTAATAAAAAATTATATGAACACATTATATTCTACAATAACTACAATCTTACAATTGTACATTCTACGCTTTAAAACTCTATTCTACTCCGAATCAGAAGTATTGTCATCATCCTGACGTCGGTATGTAGAGCTTGATCTGCCATATCCATGTCTTCTTGGCATACCGCCTTGTCCATAATTTCTATAGTATGGACCTCCAAAAGTAGGAGGAGGAGATGGAGCATTGTATTCAGCTCTTCTTGCATATGAACCACCATAATTTGAGCCTCCTTGATGCCCATATGAACCCCCTATTGTAGATCCAGGATAATATTGGGATCCTCTTTGGCTAGCCCCCCATACTGCCCATAGTTTGTAGTACCCAATAATATTGAAAGCCTCCTTGGCTAGAACCACCATAGTGTGTAGTACCCGTATAGTATCGAGAGCCACCTTGGGGGGCATTACCGTATTGCGAATTCCCTCCTTTATGTTCTATGCCATGTGTATTGTAGTCACGGTGGCTAGACCCATCATGGTGATGTTGTCGACCATGATCCTCTACGCTTCTATGCATTGCCTCCCGCATTTGTTGCTCAAACTCAATATTTTTGTGCTCTTTACAACGTTCATGCATGTGTCCATGTAGTGCAAGCACAGGAACGTCATCAACATCATTGTCATTTGTAAAATCGTCCTCTGCATTCCCAAAGTTTGGCAAGGTGTATCATTTTCACATATTTCCTGCACGTTGTGCAATCCCAAACTTTTTTGGGCTCCTCTTCCCATCCAAGTTCAGCCACACACCATCGGTCTTCAATATCTCTCCACTTTACGTCTTGTGATTTCCCCTTTGTACTTTTCTTCCTTCGCGGTGATGAAAATCCTTTAGAAGGCATACTGACCAGATTGATTAAGCTAGAAGAAATTAATTAATTACAAAGTTAAAAACAAGTTTATGCAACTCAAAATGGTCACACGTGCTCACTCACCAAAGTAGAAGGGGTCCACAAATTCCCAAAGGCGTTGGATAACTTACTCCGCGAGCAAAGCAAGTGCGCAAAATTGCACCATCTGCCACGCCTTTTATGCTGTCTGCCAAGGTGGAGTATCCTCTCCGCATTAGACGGCACACTGGCGGACGGCAAAATTGTGCGAACCAAATGCGTCCGTCGCAAGATTGTACGACCATAAAGGACGCGCGGACGCAAAACGCGGGTGAAAAAGCCGACCGCTCGGCGAACATGGCACTTCACAAACGGGCATTTGGGTGGAATTTGAACGGTTCAGATGGAAGCAGGCGAAGTAGTGGACAGCCTAGATGTGGTGAACGCGTGGGCGGATGGCTAACATGAAGCGTACAGATAGACGGATGAGATAAAGTGGACTATCACCTATCCACCACACAACATCAACGCGGTTGAACTCACAAACCAACTACATTTTACAAGGCAAAGTTCAAGACATCAAGTAGACATTCATGTTAAGGCATAAAAGGAAGTTGCCATTCATTCACTTGGCTTCTTCAACTTCCATTGGGTCCCGAGGTAGAGGATTCAAACCCCAATGGTATTTGCCTCTCATCATCGTGGTCATGTTGTGTGGGTGCTAGTTGAGCCAAATTTGAATATCGTATGGAGATGTTTGTGGGTCAATTGAACCATGAACATCGAGATATTGATAGAATAATTGAGTACAAACATTTCGATATGGTATTCATACACGTCTTAGGGACTCCAACTAACACTTTAAGAATATAATCAAATTTTTGATAATGAGATGATCATTCCTGCCAACCTATCAAAAAACACATCATTGACATCTATAATTTTTGTTGTAGCCCATATACTAAATTTAACAATTCATTATGACTGACATGTGAAGAAAGAACTAAAACAATTCTAATCACTCACACATTGAAGCCCGCATCTAATCTAGTTTGACAATCTTTTCCTCCATAGTTCCATAGGGACATGTCAATTTGTAAATTAAGAAACTGGTACATATTGCACTACAACAAGGTTAATAAACAATTTTAAAATGTATACCTCTAGTGAACAAAATAGGAATTAAAAAAATAAAGTTTAAGAAGCACTTGGATCAAACTTCATGAAATTTTGATTCATATTTCAAAACACATTTAAAACTAAAAAAAAAGTGAATAGTACAGTGTCATTTAATACAAGTGTAGTAAAATGTAAGTACGGAAGTGTTATGAGCACTTCAATGTAATTGACAAGCACTAGAAAAAATCGAATGTTGTATAAAATCTAAATCACAAGATATTTAAAAAGAAGTAAACAAAATTAAAATTAAAATTAAAAAAAAAGCTAGATTGAAGTGAAAGCATTGTTCAAAAAGGTCAAATTAAAAGCTACTTGTAATATCAATCAAACCAAACCAAGTTTGAAAGTAGATCAAATTTAAGACAATGAAATAATTTAATCAAAATTAAATATATATTATACTTGTTAGGTTGTTTAATTTGTTTAATTTATTTGATATGTTGAGATTTAAAAAACAAATAATATTTTGAAATTGCTTTTGATAACATTAGAAAGCCCTTTGAAATGAATGGCACAAGGACTTTGTTTTGTGGCATTTAGACCTATGGTGTGGAAGTTTTTGAATTTCAAAGTTTTTAGGAACAAAAATTTGAATTAAATTATACCTTATTTTGAAGAAAAAGTAATCTTCACATTGTATGCCTATATGCCACGATCTTGAGCCTTTGCATTCCTTCAAGCATAAAATATATTGAATTTCAAAGTTCTTCCAAATTACAATTCAAAGAAATGATTTTTACTTTTATTTGGATTGTAGAAAAGGTACAAGGTACACTAGAGAAGTCTCAAATAAAAAAATAGAAGCTAATTGAAAGTCAAATAGAAGTAAAATCTACATAAAAGTAAGATTTGCTATAAAAAATAAAAAATAAATCAACATTAAAGCTAAATCAAAACTAAAACTAAATCAAAACTAAATCAAAGCTAAAACAAAATAGAAACTAAATAAAAAATAAATAAAAAATAAAATAAAGTAAAAACTAATGGAAAACAAAATCAAAACAAAATGAAAAACTAGAATAAAGTAAAAACTAAATGAAAACAAACAAACATAAAAGATAGATGGAAAATAGGTCAATGTAAAAGATAGGTAAAAACTAGTTCAAAGTAAAAGACACACAACTCAGCTATAAATAGCAAGGCTCTACATTATTATTATTCTATTTTTGCTTTCATGAACTTGTCAATTGTTGTTTTTCACAATGGACTCGATCAAATTCACGGACTTCTATACTAAAGGCAAGCAGTTGGGGGCGGGAGCTTTTGGTGTGACGTATTTGTGCACCCAAATTAGAACCAACAAATGTTATGCATGCAAATGCCTATCAAAGAGCAACCTTGTTTCACTAAAACAACAAGAAATGGTGAAACGTGAAATTAACATCTTAAGGTTGATCAATCTTAATGAACACCCAAATATAGTGGCCCTCAAAGATGTTTTGGAAGACAATGATTATGTATACATAGTAATGGAGCTATGTGAAGGAGGCTCAATCTTTGATTATATTCTTCAAAACGGTATTTTTGATGAGCCAAGCGCCGCTCAAATAATCAAAGAAATTGCTAGTGCTATTGATGCTTGCCATAGATTTGGCATAGTGCATAGGGACTTGAAGCTTGAAAACTTGTTGTTCCAAACCAAAACCAAAGGTTCACCCGTCAAAATGATTGATTTTGGATTGGCCCAACTTTTTGAGTCTGGTGAAATATTGAAAGATGTGGTTGGGACTCCACCATATACGGCTCCCGAAGTCATAAGAGGCACCCATGGACCCAAAGTAGACATTTGGAGCCTTGGAGTGGTACTCTATGCTCTCTTAACGGCACATGCTCCTTTTGGTGGTTACACATTCGCAGATGTGTATGAAGAAATTGCGAAGGGCGAAGATTTGTTTGCGGAGAATCCATGGCCACACATCTCGAAGGGTGCCAAAGCTTTCATTCAAAAATTGTTGACACGCAATGTTAACAAACGTTTGAGTCCATTGGAGGTTTTGCATCATCCTTGGATTCTAGAAATGCCACGTAGGTTAGAAGAAACCAAGTTAACAAAAAATGGGTGGAATCCCTTTAATTCTAGGAGGATAATAGTTTAAATGATGAATGTTTAATAAACTACATAAAAATCACATCAAATTATTATATAGTTTTATTCCTATCAAGATAGGAAGTCAAGAACTTTAGGAGCTAACTTCTCATACTATAAACTAAATCTTGTACACAATAAGATTTAGTAACTCCAAAAGTATAAGTTGTCATTCTCTTGAAGTAAACTCTATCTTGTTGAAATAACCTAAGGGGTTGTGAACCTCACCTGTCCCCATGACAAACCAAACTTCAGAATATTAGTAAGTCGTAGACAAGGTGTGTTCAGTTCACAACATCATGTCATAGCAATCACAAAGGAAAAAATCACGCAACAAAGCTTAAAACTTCTCACAAGAAACCGACAATAAATTGCAGTCTAACAAAAATGTGCATTATAGAAAACTTGTATAGAAGCCATTTCTATCCTCACACCACACATATGTAGTCACTTCCAACACCTCAAGAGAGACACCAGCAAAAGCAAATTGTATTGGTCTCTAGCATAAAAATGTCCTTATATACAAGCTAGCCATACTTAAGTACAAATGGCCATTAAAAAGAATACCCAAGGAATTTCCTACATATAGGTAGGTGAAAAGGATTGATAGATGACAGAATCTAATGGTATTCGCTTCAAATTCACTTTACCATAGTCACTAGGTTCACAAACAAAAATGCTATAGGCTAAATGAAAATTGGTCCTTAATTTGCTATGAATATTTGTAAGGGATACACTTACAAATAAATGTTATCTATGTGTGGCAACCTAGAATTCACCTAAGTAGGTTCTTAAGCAAAATACGGGAAAAAGGGATCTATTCAATCCCCATTTTTTTGTTGTTTTCTTAGTTTGACGCACAATTAGGACCAAGACCGTAAACCGGAAAACCCCAGACCGTAAACCAGAAACTACGCTAAGGAACAGCGTAAGAAACCCGGATTCAGACCACCTAGCGACCGAGACCGGATAGGCAATGAGTGGCTACCGAGCCTAGAGATCGTCGGGAACTCTCCCACGTGACCAGACTAGTTTAAACCTAACGGTTAGTAATTAATACCGGGGGAAAAGTATAAGACCAGGAAAGCAGGGCCAGGTCCTGCCACTTTCTTGCACGCAGTTCGAGAAAGGATATTCTGGCCAGAGAGAGAGCACTCGGTCTACAGATAGAGAGAAGGGATAGGAAGTTGTCAATCCGGTCTGGTACATAGTTGAGAGATTATCACTAAGATAGTTGAGAGGTTCTTGAGTTCGGGAGGTTCATTCAAGTTGGACCGCGCTTAGATTGTGTAGGCGTCAAGTGAGAGATGGCAGAAGAGGTGCAAGAAGGAAGGATTCTAGCCTTCCGGAATGTGAATCCGGTCGTGCCAACTGACGCACAAGACAAGCGGGAGCTGGAGGAAGACCTCAAGCAGATGGGCTGCGAGGGGTTCATGGCTCATCCCTGGAACCTGAAGGATGAGGCGATGGTGGAGGAGCTGCTGGCCGGCCAGACCAACGAGTGGAAGGGGACGATCCGGGCGCTGCCAAAGGAGTGGAGTGCAGCGATGTGGCACAAGGTGTACGCCTTCGAGCAAGGCGGAGACGCAACAGGAACCCGGACGGACAAATTCCACCAGGGTAAGTTCCGCAGACCCACCAACCCGAAGGATGGCTTCACGGTGGCTGAGTGTGTGTCTGCTAGACACAAGAGGCTACTGCGATTCATGATGGCGATCTTGAACCCGGATAGACCTAATAGGATTACGGTCACCGTAGCCAACAACGTCTTTGGTGCGCTGTCGGGAGACAGGAAGATAGATTGGGGGTTAGTTATGAGGGACTGGATGGACCGGATGGTGAAAGGAATTGGGAAATCTAAACCCTCTCCCATTTCACCATTCCTGTTTCATCTGTATCATTCGTTAGACCTCTGGAGAGAGAAGGAGATGGAAGCTTACGAAGTAGGGGCTGCATTGATAGAATATGAGATTGCAGACCCGGAAGCTGAAAATGACCAAGATGAGGAGGACTCCGAGGATGAGAGTCAGGAGGGGCATCAAGGAGGCACACAAGAGGTAGACGAGGTTCCAGAGGTAGGAAGAGAGGATCCACCTCTAGAAACCCCTATAGTAGCCGGGGAAGCCCAGAGGTTAGATCCGGTCTGGGAACAGGATCCCTTGCTAAGGATCCTGCGAGACCTGGAGGATTTCAGAAAGCACCACCTGGAGGAGAGAGGGTTGTTGCGGGGCATAAGCCAAGCCCTAGGCTCTATCCCTCCCTCCAAGATCATGGAGGTATTGGGGGAATTGATTCAGGAGGCACATGATAGCCGGGACAGAGAGGAGGTACTCCGGTTGACGAATCAGGTCTCAGCCCTGAGGAGGGAGCTCCACTACACTCAGGAGGAGTTGGATGAAGAGAGACGCCTCACCACGCAGGCCCGGAACACACTCGGAGAGATCCGAGAGTTCATCACGCATCCGGGCGAGGTCGTCAACAAAGCCATGCTTTTCGACAGAAAGGTGTTGGAAGCAGGCAAGATGGTGGGTCCCCAGATGCTTACAGCTCTAGTGGCCTACAACAAGAAAATGGAGGCAGCATTGGAGAAGTGGCGGTTAGTAGTCACGGAAGTCCAAGCTAGTTCTGCTCCGGTCTCAGGACCGGAAGAGCCAAAGATGGAGGAGGAGCAGCCGAAGGATCAACCACCACCAGCAACTGTCGAGGTAGAAGCCGGCACATCCGAACCGGTGAAGGAAGAGGAGACCAGGACCGAAGCAGTGGCGGAGGAACCTGTCCCACCGACCCGGATTGAAGAGCCCAGGGTTTCTCAACCCGAGAAGACCAAGGAGCCGGAGCCCGAGCCGATTGTGTTGAAGGAGATAATCCGGGGAACGACACCACCAAGGGAGAAGACCAAGTTCATCACCTTGCTGGACGATTCTCCAAGCAAGTCGTCACCCACGGTCGTCACACAACCGAAGACCGGAGGGGAAGCAAAGGCAATGGTGCAGGTCCACTCTATACTGAAGACCGGATCTGGATCCGGATCACCAAGCAAGGGACCAGCCCGGATTGCCGAGAAAGTGGGAGAGCAAACCCCACAGAGCAAGATAGTGCACCATCCGCCCATCACCGGATTCAAGAAGAGGACCGCGGAGACACCCAAGGTGAAGCGGAAGGCCCGGGATGAAGAAGAAGAGGATTCCGAAGAGGAGGATGAGGACTCGGAGGAGGAGACTGACTCCGGTGATGAGTCGGACCAGTACTCGGATGCAGACCAAGCACTGGCGGAGACCACGAAGACCAGGGCCAAGGCGCGGGGTAAGACCAAGCCAAAGCCGCGACCCGTCAAGATGTACCGGTCCTCGAAGAAACAGCCAACCCGGAAGGGTGCATCGCCTGTCAAGAGGGCGAGGAAATAGGGAGCATTAATTTCAGGTAGATAGGAAGGCGGCTAAACTAGGATATATTTAGGTTAGGAACTTTTGAACTTAGACCGGATCCAGATATGTAGGATCTGAGATCCTACTTTGTTGGTATTTTTGTAGTTTTGTGGAAGTCAATCCGCCCAAGTTGTAGAGGAATGTTACGTGGCATTCTTGGTAGTTGGTGTTGATTCCATTTGCGCTTTTAGGTTTTCTTGTAGTTTAGTATTTAAACCCGGTTCTTAATTGGATCTAGGCGCGCATTATGTTATCTTACTTTCGCAAGTTTTTGTGTTGCAAATACAAGTCAGAACCTTTCTGATTCACTCTGAAGTGGACTGTGTGCATGGGACCTTATCAAAGTCTTATGGTGATGGTTAGGATTGCAGCCTTGTGTGGATAAGTGTGTGCCCGGATGTTCAGTTTATCCGGTCTCTGGACTTAAAGTGAATTCGGTTTTGATAGGGAATTTGTGCAGGATCCCACAGTGTTTTCTGGAACAGGTCTAGGGAATATTCGATAGAGATAGACACTTGTAGAGTCTAGGTTTGAGATCGGGAGCGTCCGGCCAAATGCCAACTGAATGGTTATCCGGTCTCTATAGAAGAAAGAAGGACTAAGTGAGGAAATTCAGCTCTCTTGCATAAGCTACCGCCCTTATTCTACCAGCGATTAGACTAACTGGGTAATCCGTCGTTGTAGTCTTTGTTAGGATTAGGCAGGAGTGCTTGCGTGACCTATTGGGTCGGATTAGTCTTGGTCCAGTTGTGAGGTATTCCGGTCTGGTTGTAGTAGTAGTTTCTTTTTACTTATAAGTGGAACTTTTGACACTTTAAAACTTGAAGGGTAGGAGTAAGCTTCCTTCCTAAACGCCCAAACAAGTAGATCCCTCTTGTTATCGAGGTAAAACTTACATTTGGTTACTATACTAGGGACTGGACCAAGTACTAGTATCCGGTCTTTAGTCCCCTATCTAGTAAGGGTAAGCGTAAAGGTGGTAAACATACTGGTATAAAGAAATAGACTTAGTTTTGATAAAGGATTGATCTGGTAATCAGGTCCAGACCGGATCTTAGGAACCTTTGAGACCCAGACCGGATCAGTCTTTTGCTTGGGTTTTGTTGTGATAACCACTAACGTATTCCGGTCTTTCGTCAGCTTTCGACAGCTTTCGACCAAATCCTTTGGGAACGATACACGAGTCACTTTAAGGCTAATTTAGTACATTCTAACGTCTTAGAGAAGGAATTGTGCTTTCTTGTGCTACGACAGTGGCGAAGGGAACTGTGAAGGATCCTATTCGCGTGGATCCAAAGCAGTGGGAGCGACTCATTGAGTATTGGAATACTCTAGCCCAGATGGAGAAGGCACAGAAAATGGCCGCAGCACGTCGGAGTGTGAAGAATTATGACCTTGTGGGGAGGAAAGGCAAGGCAGGGAAGGATGCACAAGCAGTAAGTATTCCAAGCTAGTTGGTTGAGTTCTTGAATGGTTTTCAATTTCTGCCTCATTGTAGCATGGCATTACGTGATTGTAATCTTGAAGGCAAGAAAGTACTAATAGAATGTGTTTTGTATAGAAGGCAGGAGGGGACATCAGCCCGAGCATCACTGGTATAGCTGAGGGGAGGCGGGCAAGAGCAGGGCAAGAATCTGCAAGCACGGTAAGATACTTCTTTGAAGTTAGTGGTCTTTCATGTCTCCTAACTTGTATAAGTTCCTTTTAGTTCAATGACTTCTGTGTTCCTAGAAGTTCACAGTCTTGTTTACTTTTAATAATTGAGGACATACAACCCCAAATGTCTTTCCCGAATAGAAGTTCTCTTTTGTCAATCAAAGTTGTCATATATGTATGAAACAATGAGTATGAGGCTGACGAAGTGATGTAGTATTCAATATTTAGAGTAAGGATTGAGAGAAAGCCTACTTTCAGTTAATTTCATTAGACAAACGAAGTAGACCCTCAAGCATTCCATAGTGACAGCATTTTGTATTGTCTCATGTAGCCATAGGGTTCCTTAGGGAACTTCTGCGTCAAGTATTGTGTGTAGGACGTCGGGCAAAGCAAGTCTCAAACATTCTGTTCTCGGATCCGTAATTGAACTACGTGGGAGGGCCATAGTAAAATAGATAGTGGTCTGCCTTTGTATATTCTTCATATTGCATGTTGTCTGAACACTGAAGTCATATATAAGTCGCCATAAGTTGTAATGTATGACTTCAGTCCAAGGTAGTCGTGACTCTGTCATAAACTAGTCACACAACAGTTGTGAAATTATCTTTGGTGACTAGGCGCTAATAAGGAAATGACTGATAACATCGTTGTCTGTGTTTTTGGGTGCAAAGGTATTGGGGGCAGATGATTCGGGTCGGTGGCAAGCGATGGAGGCCTGGAAGCAAGATGTGGACATCAAATTCGACAAATTGGTCTCCACCAGTACAGCCCAGGGCAAGGCAATAGATGAGTTGCGGCTCATGTTCCAAGAGTTTATGAGCAAGAACAAATACAAGGATGACGCCAGCCCATCCATTACTAAGCCGGCGACACCAAACGAGGAGATACGAAGAGCGTCCAACTGCAAGCTTGCTACCTCATTCAAAGAAAACAGTGGTAGGTATGGATGCCGTGATGGGCAAAGACGGTGGCGCCCCAAAAGAGAAGCGTCAGAGCAACCAACCACTTGTGAAGAAGGTGGATGATCACCCCGTCGCAAAAGCCTTGGATCACCCCGTCACGAAAGCCTTGGAGATAAACCTGGATTCGTCAGACTCTGAGCTAACCAAGATACAGAGGACGACATCGGAGAAGAAGTCAAGCAAGCAGCAGTGGAAGGTGGTGAGCGCAAAGCCCGTGATAGAAGTTGAGAAGTTGACAACGGCTAAGGTCGCTCTTCCAACATCGGTAGCTAAAGATCCTACGCCGGCGACACCAAACAATTCCGTTGTGGACAGCGCCCCTGTTGAAGACAACCTGCCAGCAGAAGAAGCTGCACATACTGAAGTGTAAGCATTGGCGAAGGATGCAGACGCCGCCGAGGAGAATACAAAACCGGAGGAGTCCGACGGAGAGGATCCAACAAAGTCTGTGGAGGGCACAAGCATTCCTCTCTCCACCAATCAAGTGACTTTGGGCAAGCCGGCTGCAGAAGAAGCTGTGGGCGTTGAAGCGAAGGCAATTGAGAAAGGAGAGGTGAACGTTGAAGGCTCCAAAGGAAATGGTAAAGAAGAAGCCGCACAGGAGGTTCCGCAGAAGAAGTCCAGTAAACCTCCGAAGTCACCAATGAAGGTAAATTCACCACTTGGCGTTCCTATGTATACGTCAAGAAAGGTGAGTCCTTCTGGTGCACCGAAGCAAATGATCCCATTAGTGAAACAGCAGCCTTCGAAATTAGTAATCTTTAATGTGCATGGTACGCTTCTAGATTGTAGTATGTTGGCTGAGGACAATCCAAACACTAAAATCAAGAACAGTATGAAAACTGAGCTGAAGAGAGTGGTATTCAGGCCTTGGCTGAAACCGTTTCTTTACAAATGCTTCCAACAATTTTATGTAGCTTTTTGGAGTAGCAAGAGTCAACCATATATGGATGATGTTGTTCTGGCAATGCTTGCTGGCTTCCACGGTCTAGATGCAACCCCATTGTTTACTTGGTCTAGTAAACACTGTCAGTGGCAAGATGTAGAAGAGGGGTCTAGCCCAGAGCTTGTGAAGAATTTGTCATCAGTCTATGCGGCATAGCCATCATTTAGTGCAGAAAACACTGTAGTAGTAGATAGTAGGCACAATAGAGTGGCTCCAAATCCAGAGGCTAATGTGATCATCAGCCCTCCTTTCTATGTGAAGTGGATTTGCACATTGGCAGATGACAAGGAGTACTTGAAACGGTACTTGTGGCCGCTACTGGAGGCTTGGGGAAAATGCCCAGACGTGGCTGGCTTCCGATCCAAGTTCCCAAAAATTGTCAACGAATCTATGTCAGAAATGCTACAGAGACGACGAACTGGAAAAGCATATGAGTTCCTTGACATTGTGGAAGGTGAGGGGATTGTCCAACCAATGGGTTGCAGATTTCATGGCGTCCCCTCGCCTTCCTTTGAATATTGAATCTGACCGTGCAACTGCGCGTGTAGGTGAAGGCAAAGCGGGAGCCAAAAAGCAAGTCATCGGCAGCAACGGAGAAGAAAGGTTCCGGAGCATCCATGAAGAAGGTCAGTTGTAAGGAAATCTTGTCGAGTGTTGGTCTTTTTAGCAATTAGTGCAGTAGTATTGTAGTGATTGTGAAGTCATTTTGCAGACTTTGTGAAGTCATTTTCTAGATTGTCTTAAGTCAGAACACAGTGAAGTAGCAATTACGCAACTGTGAAAGTGGCGCATGAGTGACATGTGCATCATAATGGACTTGAGCAGAATGTAGGCATCCTTTCTAGGAAGGAAATTCCGCGCTTCAATAACTTCAGCATGTCGATAAAAGCCCCTTGTAAGAAATGGTTGCCAGGAACAGAAGTAGGGAAACTTGGTTGTCTACGTGGACCCTAAACCCATGTAGGGACTAATCAATTTTCCCATTCTTGTCTTGACGTCATAGCAGTCTCCTGAAAACCTAAATGAGAGTTTTGAAGAAGATTTGGGTATAGCGCATTCAACTAAAAATGAAACGTGTTAGGAGAAATTTCTACTTAAAATGCAGCAAGTCTTGAAATTGCCAGTGAAGGTCAGCTACTAGGTCACATTAGTGGACCCTAACTCCTCTTCAAGCATCCCTTTTGCCAGGTATGTCAATTGCCTGACTTACCCGGTCATCCTATAGTAAATGATTTTTTATGCACATGTAGACCCGTTTCTTCTAACTACGTGCATGCTATGTTGTGGTGACATCAAGTATGTGCTATATAGGTAGATTTTGCTACTATGTAATGCTATACGGTTCAATTCTGTTCTAAGTGTGCGGGTTGAAAGCAAGTCAGGGTAGTGCACTACTTCCGTAGAAGTTAGCACAAAGTTACGTGGAAGTCATATGCCATCATGTCAATCACACGTAAGTCATATGAAAGTCATGTGAGAAGTCGAGTGAAAGTCATTACAAAGTCACAAGAAAGTCACATACAGGTCCAATAGTGTGGGCAGGTCACTGTGGTGGATGCCTACAGCACCCTCATAGGTTAGTAATAACACGTTCTTGAATTCTTGGCTTCTGTGCAGTACAAGCTTGGAGACGAAGTATTTCTCATCAACCCGTGGGCGACCAGGCAGAGAGTGGCAGTGGGAACCATTAGTGGATTGCCCGGCCAACACAAATTCTACTTTAAGGAGATTCCGGAGACATGGTTAAAGGTGGATATTCAGGAGGTCTTGCATGCAAACGTGGCACTTATGTACCCTGATGCCACAGACGGTCAAACGCATATAGAACATGTCAAGGGGACATGTACAGTGTGGGAGCAGAAATACGTGAAGCTAAGTACTTGAGTTCGCCTTCTTGGCGAAGCATCTGTACCTTGGAGATGAAAAATCTCTATCTTCAGAGTCTTTATCGATTGTGAAAACATTGTGAATTGTTTTTTTTAAAGCTGCAGTGTTGCCTACAGGCTAGCCGTGCTTCCTTTTTTGGTGAATACTATGACTACTGTACGATACTTCAGTGCTTTTGAATACATGTTTTCTATGCCTCCAATTTCTAAAGCATGCCTAACGTGCATAGATCTATCATAGAATCCTATTGCATGTATATAGTAGAATAGTCCGTGCACTTTTTGGCAGATTATGCTGTTGAATCTATGAGTCATGTATTCTATGCTGGAGACATTGGAGTGAGGTATGTACAGTCACTGTAGTTGTTGGGCTAGTTACGAGGGAGTCATTGAGAAGTGCCGGCATATTACTCAATGAACGCGGTCATGCATAAGGGAATCCAAAACCATTGCACCCCTTGGACAAGCACTTGTAAATGACTTTGTAATGACTGCATTAGTGAAAATAATGACTGAGAAGGAACTCCAGAGTGACTACATGCATCAATGGCAGCCGTGTCGTTAGTCAAAAGATAGAACTCCAAAATGACTAAGAAATGACTCAGTCCGTGTACAAGTTGGGCTTTGCCCGCTACTAGAAAATGTCTTTACAATGACTATGAGTGAAAAGAGTCTCAGTGTCCACGTCAGCACTTCATGGACAGCAGCACAACTGGGAAATGACTCCATAATTAACCCTGACAACGTCCACATTATAACATGTGTCACTTCAAGTCGACTGGAAAATGACTTCATAATTATCCCCTGACAATGTCTGACGTCATGACATGTGTCACTTCAAGTCGACTGGGAAATGACTCCATAATTATCTCAAGAGAAGGTCTAGATTAGAACATGTTTGACTTGAAGTCCACTAGAAAATGACTCCATAATTATCTCCTGACAATGTCCACGTCATCAAATCCTTGACTTCAAGTCGACTAGAAAATGACTACAGAAGTCTCTTACTGGGGACTAGAAAATGACTGCAGAAATGATTGAGTTCCATGTTTCAGCCTGAAAATTTTCAAGGGAAATTGGTCCCCTACCCGACCGAACCCAAAAATTTCCCCTGACCCTTCACCTCCACGTAGACAAGTCATCCATGTCTTCATCCTTCCTCCCAACTGGATGGTGATAATAAAACTGGAGTCATTTAAAGAATGACTTGTCCGGAATGACTTCTAGCGTCCGAAGTCATTTTCCAGTCATTTCTGTCCTAAATGACTGTTTTGCAGTCATTTAGGACAGTCATTCCGGACCCCAATTCCTTGTAGTGATAGTTTCTCGTGGCCCGCTTCTAGGATTAGAAGGCAAACATGAATTGCCGACCATCCAATCTCGAAGGGCAGAGGCTATGGTGGATTTAGGCCCCATTAAATGCATTGGTCCAGGATTATATGATTACGTAGATGACGGAACTTTTGCAAAATGGATCCAAGAGCATTCTTATTCGGGCGATGAAGTATTTGTTATAACGCAAGGGGAAGTAAATGACCCCGGAGCTCAACCGACTGAAGAAGATCGATTTTACACTCCGGATCGGGAATTTCCAACTAAACAAGGAAACCCGGCAACTCAGGGGTCAACGCTAAGAGACTGCACCAATCAGCCGCTACAACTACGAATAGAATCTGTTTTCGGACTAATATTACCGTCGCCTGGAAGAAGATATGACCAAATGCCGAGAACAAGAGCTCGAGTACACCGGCGGAGGACAGTAGACCTACGGAGGGTGATCAACCTTCCTACTGTACCCCACCGCTTCGGACCACACGATGGAGCTATCTACCACGAAACTTGTGACTCTTGTCACGATCTACCCCGAATGTTCCAATGCCCTAATGAGAGGTATCACACACGAACTCAGCTCCAGTGTCCAAGCCCGGCTCCAAATCCGATAGAGCAACAGCATCATCTTAATTTGATTTTTAACATGACGGCGAATCTCCGAAGAGAGGTATTAAACACGATTGACGATGTAAAGAGGTGGCAACGGTACCACCCTTATCACAGTCACAATCGACCCAAGCGACCAAGACACACCCATAAAAGACCAACTGTGGGTAATTCTTCGCAAAGCAGCCAAGGTGCTGACTCAGAAGAGTTACCGCCTCCGGATGCACACATACACAGACAAGAAGCTTCGCGATCGGTGCCATCTACACATGGAGAAATGGTATTTGTAAACTCCCCTTATAGTATTACAAATGCCTCAGAAATCTACCAACAACGATTTGCGAAAGCATCATCGAAGAAAACCGACGTTTCCAAAAAATGGGTACAAACCTCTAACAAAATTCTGTGTGGTTGCTTCCGGGTATTTTCCACCCACCTCTCAAACCCATAAAGTTTGGGACTTTTCATTTATGTGTTTTGCTTTTCTTTGCTTTGCTATTTGATTTTATTGCTTTCAAGTTATTTCAATTTTATTTGCTATTTGATTTCAATTATTTGCTAAAACCAAAAACAACAAAAAACCCAAAAATACAAAAGTTTTGGAAGGTTAAAGGTTCTAAGTACTTACTTAGCCATGGTTTTGATTCTCAAAAGTTGGTTGTGATTCCCAAATAGAGTTTTAAAACCAGACTCTATCAACCTTAGGGCAAAAGATTTGAAAAGACTTAGCTTCTTCAAGAAGTTACTTAAGTTGCCCACTCTTGGAAATCATGTAAAAATAAGGGCTTCTTAGTGCCTACCATGCCTAAACTAAGAAAATTCTATCGGTACCTCCATATGGACAACCGAGGGACTTCGATTCTTACAACCTTCACTACAAAAATTTCCTTTTGAATTGATTTCCTTTTATTATCAAAAAATCCTAAAAAATTAAAAATCTAAAAACCCAAAAATTACTCTTGCTTGGAGAAATCCAAATTGTGGAGGATAAAACCTTCAAAACTGTTGGAACACCTATTCAAAAGGGTGTATCCAATTTACTAATGATTACCTCGAATTAAAATTCTTGGTACGTGTTTTATGATCAACAGGTACGTTTTGTCAACCCTTTACTTGCACCAAATTCAAATTACCCATTGGGAATTGAAATTTTGGGCATATTAACTCAGAAACAAATTACAATTATGGTTGGATCAAAATATTGGCCAACCTACAAACTTTGATCTTGGTACACCAGATGATAACGAATATTTATTTCGAAATCGGTGGTGCATCAATAACTTATTCAAAACTAATTATCTTTGGTTGTAACTTCACATGGAAGTTTGTGCTATTATAAGTATGGGATATCTTCATGGCAAAGCCTCCCTGGCCTCTGGATTGCTTCACTAGACGTAATTCTTGCCTAAGAGTAGACTAGGTCCTCTGGAGCCCTTGTTGGGTATAAGACTCAAGATTCGTATCGTATACTTGGAATATTCATAAATCTAAATGTGGGGAAGCGTAAAAGAAAAGGCATTGGGCCACCAATGCTAATCCAAGCCTGTTACTAAGTATGTTGAGGAAACGATATATTTAGTGACTAACAGCGGAATGAAGGCCGGGAGTGCGCGAGCCTCGACATTCATCCACTGTTAGATTGATAAATATCGGTGCAGCGATGCTTATTCAACCAATGGTTGCGATTTTTAGAAATAACGGACTAGCCCAAGCTTCATGAAGAAGCAACCTTATAGAAATAAGGCCGGAAGTGCGCGAGCTCCAAGCTTCTTGAAGAAGTTTCTTTATGGACTTGTCTGTATCTAGAATTAGCGTAAAAGAAAAGACACTCGTCATCCAGTGTTAACCAACTCTAACCCTTTCCACTTATGTTTGTGCCCAACTCTAGTATAAAAGACAGAGCTTGACTCTTGTACTTTCAACTAGTAGTCGTAACCGGGATGTCCATCCTTGGTTTTGTTAGCTTAGAAGGCGACGTGAACCGGATAGCCAAGTTCAGAGCCTAGAGCCGAAGATCAGTGCACCGATGAATCCAAGTCGACCAATTAGATTAGGATTTGATCGACCTACCGTGAACCTGTGCGCCAAGATGCAGGGATGTAGGATGGCGACGCTATTACATTAGGACTATCAAAATTCGACCTAACCTGAACCTGCGCGACAGACAGATGCAAAGATGAAGGATGGCGAGCTCCATGATTAGTCTTTGGAAGAGAAATTCGACCTACCCTGAACCTGTGCGCGAAGATGTAGGGACATAGGATGGCGAGCTCCACTCATTCCACCAAATGCTTTAGGAGTAGATTAGATTAGTTTGATGGGCAAAGAAATGCCCACTTATTTGCTTAGTTCAATGACAGAGAACCCGGAGGAGTCGAGAGTGGAGACCATGGCAGAGCGAGAGTCCGAGCCCCTGGAGAGCCCAGTAGAGCCAGTACAGCCCCCAGAAGAATCCATATCAACACCCACGGATGAATCCAGATCGGAAGAACAACCACCAACACCATTTTCATCACCAGTAGCAGTAGGAACCGACACCATCAACTCACCACCGTTACCAATCGCGGAGGAGCTCATGCAAGGGCCCACGGACAACCCAACTTTGCAAGAAATGTCACAGACATCAGACGACTCAATGCAACTATCTCAGTTACCAAACACTCGAAGACGACCGCGGGATGAGGAAGAACAACTCGGCCGTGAGCGACCGTTGGAGAGAATCCCTTCAGTACAGGAGGATTTAGGCCCCTGGCTGCCAAGAGCCAGATCACTATTGATCTATTTGGAGAATTACGAGATATTGCAGCCGGGCAACGACGTCATGTTGGAAGGCTAGTTTGCGAATCTCGCCGAAGTTATCAACATCACCCGCAGGACGGTGGAAGGCGGACACGAGTTCACAATCTGTGGCCCTCTTCGCATTCTTCCTCGTCACCGTTGGCCTGCCTACGTTTTAGAAGTGATGGGGCAGCTCACTTCTTTTCTTGGGATAGGTTAGCGGTTGTTTTGTGCAGGTAAAGGATCACCGCGCAACGGCAGAAGGGTATTTATACCGCCCCGGCGAGACAACGGACGTCTCCGAGCTGTCGGAGGCCGATGGCCTGTGTGGCGTCGGCTGTAATAATTTCAAACCAGCGACGAGGGTTCGATCTTTGGGCCGTCGCCGGGGCGCCACCCGCCCCTGAGCTAGTGACAAGATGCAGGAAGTCGTGCAAGAGACTGCCGACGGCCGAAGACACTTTTCAAAGTGTGCTCCAGAAGCATTGAAGGCATGACACCTGCTCCAACTTTTTCTTTTCTCCCAACTCAGTTTACGGAGAGTAATGAGTTTTCCAATTGTCCAAGTTGGTTTCATCCAGGGCAAACAATGGAATCTTTTCTTCCAAAACAATTCCAAGTCAACTCCGTTTGAGTTGGAATATAACAAGAAAATTATTGAAGATAACTTCATGAACCCGCTGAGAATCAAAGATTTAGGTGTAGATCTTTTAGGTCTACACTAGAAATCTTTACAGGAATTTGGGTCCTTAGATTTTCTTAAACCCATATGGGCCTGCAATTATGACTTTAATAAAAGTTATCTTGGCCTTCTGAGTAATGATGCCTGAAAAATGTACAAGTGACATTTCCATCTTACTTGACTCACTCCAAATCATACTTTATGAAGTCCGATTTTTTGAGTACCACTTGAAGGTTACGTACATTCACATGTGAAAAGCCACTCGATTGAATCTCGATTCAATTAAGACCATGGGTGGATTGACCGTGTTTGCCCAAGATAAAGCATTAGCAAGGTCTGGGTTCTCATGATTTCCAATCATACCGCAGATGGCCGCCATATGTGAGCCCTTGAGATGGCACTCAGGACTCTGGGTCCATTTTTCGCGATTAAATAGCGAAAATTAGTCAAAATATTCAAGAAAAAGACATAAAAAGAGTGTTGAGGGAGTTTTGGTGTCAGTCTATGCCAAAATGGTGGAAAACCAACTTAGATGGTGAAAAACTCCTAAGGCTAGAAATTTGAATCATTTTAAGTCTCCAAAGCAAGTATATGTGAAGAATTAGTAATTCCGAGAGAAATAAGGAATAGAGAGTTAGTCAGTCCTAGCGAATGTCTGTGCAAGTCAACCTTTTAAAGATGCATAAGACATACTGACTAAGCTAGAAGAGTCTACTACAAGCATGGGAGAATTACCAGGGCTTAAGTTCAATTTCGAAACAAATTGGATTTAAAGATAAAACCACAACAATGGATTTGGAGAATTCGAATTTCACGAGACAAAGATGGAGGATTGGAGATTGAAAACTATAGAGAGGTGTTCCAAGGGTAGGAGCATGCCAAGAGCGAACAAGAATCAAACAATTGTCCAAGATTCCTGGGCATCGGGAATTAAATTGTCCAATTGGGCAAAGTAATTCCAAATTATTAAAAATAGAAGGGTGCAAGGTTGCGTGGGACTTACACCAAGAATCTAGGATTGCCCTAGATGTTACCCAATTTATTTCGGATTTTTCCGAAATTCCACGTTGACTCCATGGGAAGTCAACCGCACATAGAAATGTTCGTAAAATCATAGAAATTACATATGATGCGGTAAAATCTCACTAAAAATTAGGATAGGTTTTTGTGTGCTTAATAAGCGCCCGGTCAAGTTTGAAGACATTCCGACATTTCCAACTACCAAAACCGGCATCGACATCGAAATTCACTAGAAATTACAAGTTGGCGGCGGGTTGACCGGCGTATCAGGAGCGAATGATGTCCGATTGTCGCAAATAAGGAGTCATTCCTTACTCTCACGGACATTCCTAACGACCCTGGCCTAACAAATTCATCAAATTGTGCAAATCCTAAAAGTTAGATTTTTGACTTTTAGTTGGAGTTACCGTAATTCCAATTTGGACGCGCAAATGGCTTAGGAGTGAGGGGTAAGGGGTCCCTTAGGCTAATTGGGGTCTTCTGAAGACAATGGCGTAGACGGTTTTCCGTTTCAAGTTGTTCCCTAAAAGATAGAGAGGGTCAGCTCTTAGTTTGACTTTTTAATCGTTAATTGCGGTTAATTAAAAGTGATTTTGGAAATATCTCTTGGAAAATCAAAGATTGGATTGGGTCAAGATCTCTTTCTTGCGGAAAAAGCCATCTTTGGGCTAAAGAAAGACAATTTTCGAAATGACTTTGGATTAATTTGCAAAATATCTACGTAAATTAGGGTTAATTCCAAAATATTTTGGGTTAAGATCTTGGATTTGATTTGGCCAAGATTTCTTTGACAAAATGGGGATGTTTTTAGAAATTTCCACCATTAAACAACTAATATTTTGGAATTACATTAGGGTAGTTTAGGGTAGGAAGTAACAAAGTGTTTTCACCGGCAATTACTGAGAGGGGCCCGGCCACGGGTATATAAGGGCCCCCCTCGAGGTTGCTAGTACCCTTATTTCTCGCACCGACACTTTGTTTCCTCACTCTTGTGCTACCGACATAGTCGGAGCACTTCTTGGACCAAAATTCTTGGCCAAGTCTTGTTTAAGTTTTATTGTGGAACATTGAAGTATTAGGGCCCTTCAAGTGATTCTTTCTCTTCTTTCTATTGTGAAAAGGCTAAGCCTTAACCTTGGATACAACTACCTCGTGGAAATTTCATGTATTGAGTACCAAAGTTCGGTTTAAACACTGTCATGTGTACCTCCTTTGGTGGCAAAATCTTGAAATACTAAGACATTCTAAGAATTTAAAGTGAAAGTTTGGTTAAAACACTGTCATGTGTACCACCTTTTGCGATTAAAGTTCTTAAAATACTATTGTGGAATCCGCATACGGCGGAGCTATAAATCTCCCAATTGTCTATTAATCCAAAGAAAGGGAAGTGAGGCAAGGCCCGAACCATTCCAACACTCCATGCTTACAAAAGCTGGCAATCAAAATCCTTGATGCCTAAGGAGTTTTCATCACCCCCTTGCTTCCATACCAGTTCTCTTGGGCTATGCTTATAAGCAACTCAGTTAAGGATTAGCCTAGTACCAAACACTAACCCAACCGTTATTTGATCAAACAGAATATAGTTTATCCCATTATTTAGGACCAAAATACCCCAATTTAGTTCCAAGTTTAGTTACAAAAGGACCAGCATACTGATCCAGTTAAGGCAGACCAGCATATTGATCCAGTTAAGGCACCAGCATACCGATCCAGTTAAGGCACCAACATACCGATCAGTCAAGGCACCAGCGTACCGATCAGTCAAGGCAGGGCATTCAGAACCCCCCTCCCCGACCAGTCACGCCCCGCCACGTGGCGCCGGCAGGACGGGTGGGGGCTCGGTGGACAGAGCCCGGAGCGGACAAAGCCTGGAGAGAGAGCCCGGAGCGGACAGAGTCTGGGGGGAGTTCGGTGGACAGACTGTGGGGGACTCCAACACCCCCACACACTACAACAAAATTCGACATTCTAAAACTCACAAGTAAGAACACTCTAACTAAAATTTTGTTGTTGTAATCATTCAATTTTTGGTCAAATAAAATAGAGTTGTGAAGGAAACTCACAACTCCCGATTTTAATTCTCCACCAAGAATTTAACAATTCCAACAACAAAGAATCTTGGTCAAACTTCCTCTAACGCAAAACTCCATAGCCACCATTCTTCTACAAAAATTGCAAAACATCTTGGATGTTAAATGAAGAAGGAGGGAAGAAATTAGGAAGATTAAGGCCAACCGTGGAGGATTTAGGATTAAAATATTCAAATCCAAGGAATATTACTATTGCACGAGGTTCTTTATTCTGTAAGAATTGACCTTTGGAATTAAAAATCATTTAAAAAGAATCCTACTATTGAGATTTATTCTTGTTCTTTGGGAATGTTCTACATTCTTTGGTAGTTAGTTATTAATTAGATTCTTAGAAGATTTGAATTTTGTTGGTTTTGTTTTATTAGGCCTAATAAGCCAAAGGGGAAACCAACAAATTGACAACTAATTTCTTCGCAAATTAACGCAAATTTAAAAATGAATTAGATTTGAAAAGATTTGATGATAGTTTTTTGATTAAAATATTCTAATAAGCCAAAAAGAAACAAACAAATTGACAACCAATTTCTTTAGGATTAAAATTAATTAGATTTGAAAAGATTTCATGATAGTTTTTTTGATTCAAATATTTTAATAAGCCAAAAGAAACAAAACAAATTGAAAAACAATTTCTTTAGGATTAAAATAATTTCAAAACTAGTTGGATTTGGAAAAGATTTGAAGAAGAAATTCCATTCAAATTAATTTAATTCAATTGGAATTCGGTGGAATATCGAATTAGAATTAAAGTAGACAACAAAAGTAGGTAGCTATTAGATTTTTGATGATTTCTTAGAATAGAACATTGACCCACTAGGTAGACTAATTAAATTGCAGTATTTCTTAATTACCGGGAATTAGGAATTAACAGAATTACGCAATTAAACTAGCACTACATAACATTTAATTTCCTTTTTAACCAGGACAGAATTAATTGACCAACAACGTGAGAATTATTATGGATTAGATGGAGAGCCGGGATGATTTCGATGGCGAGGTCACGGGGGAATATTTACACATGATGATGTTTGACGACGGGACCATGGAGATTTACGCAGAGGAAGTAAACCGCTCACATTTGATTTTCATTCTTATTGTTTTATTGCTAAGTTTCTTTTTACCAAATGCCTGGAATTAGGTTTAGGTAACATCATTTGATAGAATAGAATAGAATAGGGCCTCGTTGGGGTGAATTTTAGAATAGAATAGAAAGAATTACAACCACGAAATTAGATTAGAAATACTCAAAAGACGTGACTAAAAGAGTTCATTGCTTGGAAGGCTTTCTTTTTCACCCAATTAGAAAGAAAACTCAATTAGACACAGGACCCGTGTGAAAAAACTCTTAGCTCGAGGGTGGAGTTAGGGGCATTCACAATATCCCCCTTTAGAGAATCATAATTTCGTAGCACAGGAAAGCACAATTCCTTCTCTAAGGCGTTAGAATATACTAATTTAGCCTTAAAGTGACTCGTGTATCGTTCTCAAAGGATTTGGTCGAAAGTTGACGAAAGACCGGAATACGTTAGTGGTTATCACAACAAAACCCAAGCAAAAGACTGATCCGGTCTGGATCTCAAAGGTTCCTAAGATTTCCTTGGACCTGATTACCAGATCAATCCTTTATCAAAACTAAGTCTATTTATTTATACCAGTATGTTTACCACCTTTACGCTTACCCTTACTAGATAGGGGACTAAAGACCGGATACTAGTAGTTGGTCCAGTCCCTAGTATAGTAACCAAATGTAAGTTTTACCTCGATAACAAGAGGGATCTACTTGTTTGGGCGTTTAGGAAGGAAGCTTACTCCTACCCTTCAAGTTTTAAAGTGTCAAAAGTTCCACTTATAAGTAAAAAGAAACTACTACTACAACCAGACCGGAATACCTCACAACTGGACCGGGACTAATCCGACCCAGCAGGTCACGCAAGCACTCCTGCCTAATCCTAACAAAGACTACAACGACGGATTACCGAGTTAGTCTAATCGCTGGTAGAATAAGGGCGGTAGCTTATGCAAGAGAGCTGAATTTCCTCACTTAGTCCTTCTTTCTTCTACAGAGACCGGATCACCATTCAGTTGGCATTTGGCTGGACGCTCCCGATCTCAAACCCAAACTCTACAAGTGTCTATCTCTATCGAATACTCCCTAGACCTGTTCCAGAAAACAGTGTGAGATCCTGCACAAATTCCCTATCAAAACCGAATTCACTTTAAGTCCAGAGACCGGATAAACTAAACATCCGAGCACACACTTATCCACACAAGGCTGCAATCCTAACCATCACCATAAGACTTTGACAAGGTCCCATGCACACAGTCCACTCCAGAGTGAATCAGAAAGGTTCTGACTTGTATTTGCAACACAAAAACTTGCGAAAGTAAGATAACATAATGCGAGCACGGATTCAATTACGAATCGGGTTTAAATACTAAACTACAAGAAAACCTAAAAGTGCAAATGGAATCAACACCAGCCACCAAGAATGCCACGTAACATTCCTCTACAACTTGGGCAGGTTGACTTCCACAAAACTACAAAAATACCAACAAAATAGGATCACAGATCCTACATATCTGGATCCGATCTAAGTTCAAAAGTTCCTAACCTAAATATATCCTGGTTTAGCCACCTTCCTATCTACCTGAAATTAATGCTCTCCTATTTCCTCGCCCTCTTGATAGGCGATGCACCCTTTCGGGCTGGCTACTTCTTCGGAGACCGGTACATCTTGACGGGTCGCGGCTTTGGCTTGGTCTTACCCCGGGCCTTGGCCCTGGTCTTCGTGGTCTCCGCCAATGCCTGGTCCGCATCTGACTCCTCTTCCTCTTCATCCCGGGCCTTCCGCTTCACCTTGGATGTCTCCGCGGTCCTCTTCTTGAATCCGATGATGGGCGGGTGGTGCACTATCTTGCTTTGTGGGGTCTGCTCTCCCACTTTCTCGGCAGTCCGGGCTGGTCCCTTGCTTGGTGACCCGGATCCAGATCCGGTCTTCAGTATAGAGCGAACCTGCACTGTTGCCTTTGCTTCCCCTCCGGTCTTCGGTTGTGTGACGACCGTGGGTGACGACTTGCTTGGAGAATCGTCCAGCAAGGTGATGAACTTGGTCTTCTCCCTTGGTGGTGTCGTTCCCCGGATTATCTCCTTCAACACAATCGGCTCGGATTCCGGCTCCTTGGTCTTCTCGGGTTGAGAAACCCTGGGTTCTTCAATTCGGGTCGGTGGGATAGGTTCCTCCGCCACTACTTCGGTCCTGGTCTCCTCTTCCTTCGTTGGTTCGGATGTGCCGGCTTCTACCTCGACAACTGCTGGTGGTGGCTGATCCTTCGGCTGTTCCTCCTCCATCTTTGGCTCTTCCGGTCCTGAGACCGGAGCAGAACTAGCTTGGACCTCCGTGACTACTAACGACCTCGCCCGGATGCGTGATGAACTCTCGGATTTCTCCGAGTGTGTTCCGGGCCTGCGTGGTGAGGCGTCTCTCTTCATCCAACTCCTCCTGAGTGTGATGGAGCTCCCTCTTCAGGGCTGAGACCTGATTCGTCAGCCGGAGTACCTCCTCTCTGTCCCGACTATCATGTGCCTCCAGAATCAATTCTCCCAGCACCTCCATGATCTTGGAGGGAGGGAGAGAGCCTAGGGCTTGGCTTATGCCCCGCAACAACCCTCTCTCCTCCAGGTGGTGCGTTCTGAAATCCTCCAGGTCTCGCAGGATCCTTAGCAAAGGATCCTGTTCCCAGACCGGATCTAACCTCTGGGCTTCCCCGGCTACTACAGGGGTTTCTAGAGGTGGATCCTCTCTTCCTACCTCTGGAACCTCGTCTACCTCTTGTGTGCCTCCTTGATGCCCCTCTTGACTCTCATCCTCGGAGTCCTCCTCATCTTGGTCATTTTCAGCTTTCGGGTCTACAATCTCATACTCTATCAATGCAGCCCCTACCTCGTAAGCTTCCATCTCCTTCTCTCTCAAGAGGTCTAACGAATGATACAGATGAAACAGGAATGGTGAAATAGGAGAGGGTTTAGATTTCCCAATTCCTTTCACCATCCGGTCCATCCGGTCCCTCATAACTAACCCCCAATCTATCTTCCTGTCTCCCGAGAGCGCACCAAAGACGTTGTTGGCTACGGTGACCGTAATCCTATTAGGTCTATCCGGGTTCAAGATCGCCATCATGAATCGCAGTAGCCTCTTGTGTCTAGCAGACACACACTCAGCC
This sequence comes from Thuidium tamariscinum, assembly GCA_947034885.2. NCBI lineage: Eukaryota > Viridiplantae > Streptophyta > Bryopsida > Hypnales > Thuidiaceae > Thuidium > Thuidium tamariscinum. Next base: position 29,466,861 of record OX344753.2, on the reverse strand, counting down.
ACCGTGAAGCCATCCTTCGGGTTGGTGGGTCTGCGAAACTTACCCTGATGGAACTTATCCGTCCGGGTTCCTGTTGCGTCTCCGCCTTGCTCGAAGGTGTACACCTTGCGCCATATCGCTGCACTCCACTCCTTTGGCAGCGCCCGGACCTTCCCCTTCCACTCGTTGGTCTAGCCGGCCAGCAGCTCCTCCACCATCACCTCATCTTTCAGGTTCCAGGGATGAGCCATGAACCCCTCGCAGCCCATCTGCCTGAGGTCTTCCTCCAGCTCCCGCTTGTCTTGTGCGTCAGTTGGCACGACCGGATTCACATTCCGGAAGGCTAGAATCCTTCCTTCCTGCACCTCTTCTGCCATCTCTCACTTGACGCCTAAACGATCTAGGCGCGGTCCAACTTGACTGAACCTCTCGCGCTCAAGAACCTGTCAGCTAGCGTAGTGCTAATCGCTCAACTATTTACCAGACCGGATTGACAGATTATCTATCCCTTCTCTCTGTCTGTAGACCGAATACTCTATCTCTGGCCGGAAACCCTTTCTCAAACTGCGTACAAGAAAGTGGCAGGAACTGGCCCTGCTTCCCTGGTCTTATACTTTTTCCCCCGGCATTAATTACTGACCGTTAGGTTTAAACTAGTCTGGTCACGTGGGAGAGATCCCGACGATCTCTAGACTCGGTAGCCACTCATTGCCTATTCGGTCTCGGTCACTAGGTGGTCTGAATCCGGGATTTCTTACGCTGTCCCTTAGCGTAGTTTCTGGTTTACGGTCTGGGGTTTTCCGGTTTCCGGTCTTGGTCCTAATTGTGCGTAACAACTAAGAAAAAAAAATGGGGATTGAATAGATCCCTCTTCCCGTATTTTGCTTAAGAACCTACTTAGGTGAATTCTAGGTTGCCACAGGTTCACCGTGGACAATCCCCACCTGCAACATCTAACCACCCTAAACTTCTCGAAAAGTGAATTTGTAATGACGGTACTCATGGACGCTAAGTACAGCACGGCTAAGTCTCAAGAAACCAAATGCACTACCTTGACAATCTAGCGAACCCTAACACGAACCACACTAGAAGGAGCGTGATGCTAATGTACCTGCAGCAGCTGCCTCCGAGCTGAATTCCCGCTCAACTAGTTTACAAGCAATTGCGAGATTCATCATACCTTTCGCGATTTCTTCCTCGTTGGACTCCGTCGCCTCCGACGATGAACCACGCTCGCTGCTCATCTCTAGATTCGTAGAAGCTCCCCGACAGCGCTCCCTTGCTCGCTTTTTCTTCGACTGACGTCTTGGATCTCCCTTTTGCCTCAAGCTTCGGCGCAAGGGACCCGATTCCGGCTTCTTCGTGAGAAGTGACTTCTGCGCCTTGCGCTTCACTTTCTCTTTGTCCCTATGGTGCACAAATTGGGAAGCTCAGTTTACATGAACACATGTGTGTGGCACATATGACTACACTTAAATGAAAAGCACTCGCTATGATATGGAAAACACGCGATGCTGAGCTCCTAAACGTAAAGTAACAATGGTTAGGGTTTCAGGCTCAAGCAAGAAGTACTCTACCTCCACAAGGAAGACAGAGAAGCCTTCCACGTGGCGAAAGCAATAATTATAGCTGCCTTCCAAAGTTTTTGTCAACTGTGACTGCAAATGCACTAGTATGCGACTAAAAAATGACTGGAAGGCAGTTGCAACCCCTTTTGAAGACATTTAATGTGACTTATATGTCACTAGACATCAACTATAGAACAACTGTGGTCCCCTGTAACGAAGTGGCCATTACATGGCAGCACAGAAACCCTAGGAGAACGCCGTTATCCTACATTGGAATGCGTGCAACAATTAATTCCAAAGAAAACGGTCAACAGAGGCGCGTCCCAAACTACTACTTTTCTATGTCCAGGGCCTTGGACCAGTCACGCATGAAGGACCGACGACTTCCAGTACTCTCGATACTCTACTGATTTTTGGTACTCTTCTTGGACTACAAGTTCGTCTGATGAGAACTACTTGAATTGAATGTATAGAAGGCAAGGAATGTTACATCTCTTGCCTCATCGCTAGAGCGGGCACGAGCCTCTTCAGATTCTCAGTGACATTTCGATCTCGTGCGAGCTCGTATTCGCTCTTCTCGGGTGGCGGACTATCCATCACCGAATCGGTTGTCATCGGTAAGTTGCCACCAATCCAACACCTCTTTTGTGTTTCGCTACTCTACAGTTTCAACGCTCACGATTCTCTAGATCGACGTACTTTGTCCTCAATCTACGTCCTCACTATTGAGATTACAAAGGTAATGATGGATGAAAGGCTTTACTTAGATGGTAGGAAGATACAAAGACCCATGAGTGGGCTGATCTTATGCTAGAAGCCTTTCCCTAGTTATCCACAAACCATGTGGGATAACTACCTTTCATGGGCTGCCTTTGACTACGAGCAATACCCAATGGACTCTAAGACTAACCTAGTGTCTAATGCTACACCTAGGGCTGTATGTACATGGTCTATACTAATATGTACAAGATCTTCAACACTCCCACTTTGAGAGTGGTCAAAGGTGCAATGAATTATCATTGCAATCAAGTTTGGGTTGGTGGCATACCAAGTACGCCATAAAACTATCTCAACACTCTCTTGACCGCTGCCCAACACTTTGGGCCATACTTAGACATGGATTCACATACAACACTCACCGATAATGCCAAATCAGCCCTTATGGCTTCCATGGCATGCTTCAAAGAACTCACCGCTGCCTTATAAGGCACACCTTGCATTTCAGCCCTTGCCTCCTCCAATTCGTCATCTATGAGCTTGGACAACTCCTCATGAGTGTTAAGTGGTGTACCTTGGGCTTTGCACTCCGTTTGCATAGCCAACTCCCACTTGCTTGCATCTTCACAACCCAACACTTCTCCAAGTGTGGTTGCATCTTCAAAGCAAGCTAGGTTGGCTTCTTCTTCACGTTGTGGGGGAAGAATGTGATTTAGCCACCAATCTCCTAGAGGCCTACGAGTCCTTGTTGGATAACGTGGCTCCTCTTGCTCCTCCAAGGGCTGATCATGCTCTTGCTCCCTTGGTGAAGTGCTTGGAGAAGGAGCAGCTGATCTCTTCACTTGGGGAGTAGTCACCTTCTTCTTGGGCTCCACCAAGTCCTCATCTTCCCCTCCTTGCTCTTCATCTTCATCATCTTCCATGTGCACTCTTGGAGTTGTGCCCACCACATGGGCTGGTCCTCCATTACTCCCACTTGGGCTCATCTCCAAGAGCTTGGGATCAGCACCTCCATCCTCCAAGAAGGTCACATCTCTACTCTTGATGATGGCCTTGCTCTCCACACACATCAGCCTTGGTTCCCTCACAATAACCAAGGAAAAGGCACTTGATGCCCTTGGCATCCAACTTGGTCCTCTTGGCACTTGGGACCAAGGCATAGGCCATGCACCCAAAAATCCGCATGTGAGACACATGGGGCCTAATCCCACTCCAAGCTTCTTGGGGTGTCATGCTTGTCAAGGCTTGGGTGGGGCACCGGTTCCTTGTATAAACCGCTGTAGACACCGCCTCCCCCCAAAGCTCATACTTCAGCCCTTGGCCATGAATCATAGACCTTGCCATCTCCACAATGGTGCGATTCGCACGCTCCGCTACACCGTTTTGTTGAGGAGTGTAAGGTGCTGATGTGTGGTGCTCAATGCCATGGGCCTTCAAGTACTCCTCAAAGGCCTTGGACACATACTCCCCTCCATTATCCGACCGCAGCACCTTCACCTTGCAATCAGATTGGGCCTCCACAAGGGCCTTCCAAGTCTCAAAACGCCCAAACACCTCACTCTTGCACTTCACCTACAAACCATATGGTGTGAGTATTCTTTGGAAAAACACACTTTGAGTGCATTTTTTAAGAAAAAAAAAGGGCAAGAAGAAAGTTTTGTGGCTTCCTCATTGGCTGGTTTGTGAGGTTTTGAGTACATTTTGGTGGAGAGGTTGCTTATGGTAGTAATCAGACCTAGTTAGGGCTGGTTGTTGTTGAAGATCATGTACATATTCGTGTAGACCATGTACATACAACCCTAGGAGTAGCATTAGACACTAGGATAGTGTTAGAGTCCATTGGGTATTGCTCGTAGTCAAAGGCAGCCCATGAAAGGTAGTTATCCCACATGGTTTGTGGATAACTAGGGAAAGGCTTCTAGCATAAGATCAGCCCACTCATGGGTCTTTGTATCTTCCTACCATCTAAGTAAAGCCTTTCATCCATCATTACCTTTGTAATCTCAATAGGTTATGGGCCCACGCACTTGGAGTTGCGCTTGAGGGTGAAATTCAAATCATTTGGAGGAGATCTTGGAGCTTGGAGGAGCAATCAGCCTTTTGTGTCTTTTCATCTACAAACCATATGGTGTGAATATTCTTTGGAAAAACACACTTTGAGTGCATTTTTAAGAAAAAAAAGGGAAGAGGAAAGTTTTGTTGCTTTCTCATTGGCTGGTTTGTGAGGTTTTGAGTACATTTTGGAGGAGAGGTTGCTTGTGGTAGTAATCAGACCTAGTTAGGGCTGGTTGGATGCTCCTAGTTTGAGTTTGCTTTTAGAAGTGTGCATAGAGAGCCATTTGAGGCTGAATTGTGCACTTGGGTGCATTGTTGAGAGTGATTGTGAGCCTTGGAATCAATCTAGTGAGAATCCATTGTGAGCCTTGGAAGCATGTTTGGGATGCTTGAGGCGTTTGCCATCCATTGAGGGCTGATTAGTGCCCTTGTGAGTGAGTGAGGCGAATTTGGGGACTTGGTGATCTTAAGAGGGCTGATTAGTGCCCTTGTGAGTGAGTGAGGCAAATTAGTGGATTATTGTGAACCCTAGAGGGCTGATTTGTGCCCTTGTGTGTGGGAGAGGCGAATTAGTGGATTTTGCAAACACTAGAGGGGGCTGATTTGAGCCTTTATGTTTTGAGAGAGGCGAATTAGTGGATTCTTTGAACCCTAGAGGGCTGCTTTGAGCCCTTGCGTGTGAGAGAGGCGAATTAGTGGATTTAGCAAACCCTAGAGGGCTGATTTGAGCCCTTATGTGTGAGAGAGGCGAATTAGTGGGTTTTGTGAACCCAAGAGGGCTGAGTTGTGCCCTTGTGAGCCTTGTGGAGCCATTGAGAGCAAAGTAAGATTCCTTGGTGGCTTGGTGATCCAACTAGTGTTGTTGAAGACCATTGTTGTCCTCAAGGTGCTGATTGTGAGTAGGAGCTTCCATCTAGGGTTGATTGAAAGCCTAGAGCTCCTTGGAGTGTGGAGTAACCTCTTTGTGAGGAGAGCTTGCTGAATTGAAGTAGCACTAGCTCATGATGTCCATATGTTGGACTTGAGCTTGATTAGGGTCTGAATTGGTGTTGAGAGGAGGTGATGCACATGTGAGGAGTGTTTGGCCGTCCTTGGTGTTCAAAGGATCTTTGGAGGTCCTTGTAAGGGCTGATTGGTGCCATTTGAGCCCTATTGGCTGCCTAGGGAATGTTTGGTCGTTCTTGGAGCTTGGAGGATCTTGGGAGGTCCTTGCGAGGGCTGAATTGTACCATTTCAGCCCCACTGGCAACCAAGGGAGTGTTTGGAGGCTGAATTGAGTTTTTCAACTCTTGGAGACACATTGGGTGTTGCCAACAAGTGGGAGGTACTTCACCAATGAAGGAGCTGACCATGGAGTTTGTGACGGCCCAATTGATGCAAGAGGTGACCAAGCACAAGGAGAATGAGTCCCAAGGGGAGGGATCAGCCCTTGTCTCAAGACATGGGAGAGGAGGCAACACCAAGGCGTTCAAGGAGACAAGGACGTGCTTCAAGTGTGGCAAATCAGGCCACATTGCTAGGGATTGCAAGGGCAGCCAAGCCAAAGACAAGGAGAGTGCACACCAAGCCTCCAAAGAGGAGGAGGAGGAAGAAATTGCCTTTGCCACCCATGGAGGAGGGGAGAAGGCCAACATGTTTACTTGGATTGTGGACTCGGGGGCCACCCAACATATGACCAGCCATCGAGATGCCTTCCACACCTATCAGCCCATTTCGGGGAAGAAGATTTATTTGGGAGACAATGGCATGGTGGAGGCCCTTGGCAAGGGGGAGATCCTTGTGGAGGTGCAAGTGAAGGGGCTGACCAAGAGGATCCAGATCCAAGAGGCCCTCCATGTCCCCAAGTTGCATGCGAACTTGCTTTCGGTGAGCCAATTGTCTTTGGGAGGTTTGAAAGTTCATTTCAATAAGGTGGGATATGTTGTGAGGTCACCAAGTGGAGTCTTAATTGCATCAGCCCCTCGTGAGGGCAACTTGTACCGCCTCCACTTCACCAAGGTGAATGGTACTTCTTCGGCTTGTGTTGGCCAAGGATCAGCCCAAGGATCAGCTCATGGAGACCTTGTGGAGCTTTGGCATAGGAGGCTTGGACACTTGAATGTGAAGAGCATGAGGAGCCTCCAACACATTGTGAAGGGGCTGAACCTCTCTTCTTGCAAGCATGATTGGAGTTCTATGGTGTGCAAGGGGTGCATTGAGGGCAAGCAAGCAAGGCAGCCCTTCCCCAAGGATGGGCCAACAAGGGCCACCAAGCCATTGGAGCTTGTACATTCAGATGTGTGCGGGCCAATGAAGACCACATCCATTGGAGGAGCAAAGTATTTTGTGACCTTCATTGATGATTTCTCTCGCAAGGTGTGGGTGTATATGCTGAAGTGCAAGAGTGAGGTGTTTGGGCGTTTTGAGACTTGGAAGACCCTTGTGGAAGCCCAATCTGATTGCAAGGTGAAGGTGCTGCGGTCGGATAATGGAGGGGAGTATGTGTCCAAGGCCTTTGAGGAGTACTTGAAGGCCCATGGCATGAGCACCACACATCAGCACCTTACACTCCTCAACAAAACGGTGTAGCGGAGCGTGCGAATCGCACCATTGTGGAGATGGCAAGGTCTATGATTCATGGCCAAGGGCTGAAGTATGAGCTTTGGAAGGAGGCGGTGTCTACAGCGGTTTATACAAGGAACCGGTGCCCCACCCAAGCCTTGACAAGTATGACACCCCAAGAAGCTTGGAGTGGAATTAGGCCTCATGTGTCTCACATGCGGATTTTTGGGTGCATGGCCTATGCATTGGTCCCAAGTGCCAAGAGGACCAAATTGCATGCCAAGGGCATCAAGTGCCTTTTCCTTGGTTATTGTGAGGGAACCAAGGCTTATAGGCTGATGTGTGTGGAGAGCAATAAAATCATCAAGAGTAGAGATGTGACCTTCTTGGAGGATGGAGGTGTTCAAATTAGAGGAAACGCTCCTGCACAGTTACATCAAGGGCTTTTCCCACATACAATGAAATAGCACCCACAGGTATGGTCATCATGCTTACTTCCTCTAAAGCCAGTTCATTATGATGCAAAATGCATTGCACACCGATTTCAGAAATGTCTGAGACACTTCATCCGCTCACATCTGACATCCTGCAAGTGTGTGATTGCATGCTAGTCTAAATAAGCAACTTCCAGTAGGCTTAGCCTGCCTTGAAGTTATTGAGATTACAAAGGTATTGATGGATGAAAGGCTTTACTTAGATGGTAGGAAGATACAAAGACCCATGAGTGGGCTGATCTTATGCTACAAGCCTTTCCCTAGTTATCCACAAACCATGTGGGATAACTACTGTCGCAGTCCGGAAATATCAGGTAAGTAAAAAAAAGGAAGATAGTATATAGAGTAAGCTCAATTTTTCAAAATTTTAGGGTTAGATATGGCGAAAAGAAGATAATTAGTGTCTTCTTCCCTTGGGGTCCGTTTGAACCGGATTGACCAAGGTGAATTTCCGGTCTATGGGCATAAGTTTCCGGATCCGGATTCCTCAATATCCGGAACGGAACTTCCCGGAAGACGGAACTTGGAGAGACGGATCCGATGTTGTCAAGAACGGATCCGGTATACCTAAAGACGGATCCGAGGTAGTTCCGGATGGTCGGCACCTACGGGTCTATGCCGCCGACCTACGGAAACTAGCGTAACGGTCGGGGAACGTCGCGCCGTTCCGAGGGGAACTAAGAACGCAGGGTACCGACTGGTATATAAACCCTTCCTCTCCACTTCATTTTTCCTTTCCGATTTGGCAAATCGAGGTACGGCTTGTGTGCAGGTTTTTGAGCGCGTATAGAGAGAGAAAGAGTGGTGAGCAGTAGAGATCGGTTCAGGGTTCAGTTCAGGGTCGGTGCCGACCGCACCGACAAGTTCCGACTCGGGCGGAGAGATGACGAGTTCCTCCAATCCGAAGCGAGCGGTAGTGACGGCCAAGGCAATTTCGCCAGTCATCCCTTCCGATCCGCAGCATCGGAAGGAGTTAGAAGACGATCTAGTCTTCCTAGGGTGTCATGGGTTGATCCGGCGCCCTTGGAGTGTGAAGAGTGACGAGATAGTACAGGAAATCCTCTCGGGAGTTCCGAATCAGTACGAACTCACAGTGAGGGGTAGACCGAGTGCCTGGACGCCGGATATCTGGGCGAATGTATACGGTTTTGATAAAACCGGATTAGGTCTAGCTCCCCGGACGGACAAGTTCGGTGTTAATAAGTTCCGGAATCCGCCCCACCCTAAGGATGGATACTCAGTTCCGGATTGCACCAACGACCGGCATAGACGGATGTTGGAATTCTTGATTCCCATCCTCTATCCGGAAAAGCCTACCCGTGTCACCATAACGGTAGCGAACACCATCTTCGGGTGTTTTGAGAAGCGGATAGTCAACTGGGGTATAGTCCTCCAGTGGGTAGTTAACCGGCTAGCCGAGCATGTGGGACGGGAGAAGACCAGCACTATCAGCGGCTATCTCTTCCACCTGTACCACCACCATGATGTACTGAGTGGCCCGGAACTCCTCCGCTATGAGATGGGAGTTCAGATCCTCAAGAATGGCTTGACGGATGAGTTGGAGAAGGAGCCGGAGGACCCGGAAGACGAGCCGATGGACGAGGACCCGGAAGAGCAGAAGCTGGTCAGCCAGCCGGAACGAAAGCTGGAACGGAAGAAGTCTACAACGCCGGATAAGAGAGGACACCCAGACCCGGATCCACCCGGATCAACCCTGGGGAAGAAGAAGCGGAACCACTTCGACACCATCATCCGTCACGCCATGATGGCGCACGCAGACAACAACCAATATGAGGCGATACTCGAGCAGATTGTCACGAAGCTGGGCGCGGTGAAGATCGAAGACATTCCGGAAATCCTCGACCGTCTTCCGACTCAAGAGGTGTTGCGGAAGAAAGACGAAGAGATCCAGAAGTGGGAGGACGTGGCCCGGAATCAGACGGATAAAATCCGACAGGCGGAAGATCTGGCCCGGATAGCTGAAGAGGGACGACGGAAGGCGGAAGAGGAGCGGAATGGACTCCAGAGCACGGTGACGTACCTGGAGAGTGATCTCAGTGTCGCCAACGGGAAGACCGTGGAGGCCACCTCCTTGGTCCGGAACCTGCAAGAGTTGGTGGCCCAGCCGGCGGATACGGTGATCAGAGCGAAACTCACCGCTGCCTTATAAGGCACACCTTCCATTTCAGCCCTTGCCTCCTCCAACTCGTCATCTATGAGCTTGGGCAACTCCTCATGAGTGTTAAGTGGTGTACCTAGGGCTTTGCACTCCGTTTGCATAGCCAACTCCCACTTGCTTGCATCTTCACAACCCAACACTTCTCTAAGTGTGGTTGCATCTTCACAATCCAACACTTCTTCAAGTGTGGTTGCATCTCCAAAGCAAGCTAGGTTGGCTTCTTCTTCACGTTGTGGGGGAAGAATGTGATTCAGCCACCAATCTCCTAGAGGCTTACGAGTCCTTGTTGGATAACGTGGCTCCTCTTGCTCTTCCAAGGGCTCCTCTTGCTCCTCCAATGGCCGATCTTGCTCTTCCAAGGGTTGATCATGCTCCTTCTCCCTTGGTGAAGATCTAGGAGAAGGGGCTGATGGTCTCATCCCTTGGGGTGTGGCCACCTTCTTTTTGGGCTCAACCCGTTCTTCATCTTCTTCATCTTCATCTCCATCATCTTCCATGTGCACTCTTGGAGTTGTACCCACCACATGGGTTGGTCCTCCATTACTCCCACTTGGGCTCATCTCCAAGAGCTTGGGATCAGCACCTCCATCCTCCAAGAAGGTCACATCTCTACTCTTGATGATGGCCTTGCTCTCCACACACATCAGCCTATAAGCCTTGGTTCCCTCACAATAACCAAGGAAAAGGCACTTGATGCCCTTGGCATCCAACTTGGTCGTCTTGGCACTAGGCACCAAGGCATAAGCAATGCACCCAAAAATACGCATGTGAGACACATGGGGCCTAATCCCACTCCAAGCTTCTTGGGGTGTCATGCTTGTCAAGGCTTGGGTGGCGCAACGGTTCCTTGTATAAACCGCTGTAGACACCGCCTCCCCCCAAAGCTCATACTTCAGCCCTTGGCTATGAATCATAGACCTTGCCATCTCCACAATGGTGCGATTTGCACGCTCCGCTACACCGTTTTGTTGAGGAGTGTAAGGTGCTGATGTGTGGTGCTCAATGCCATGGGCCTTCAAGTACTCCTCAAAGGCCTTGGACACATACTCCCCTCCATTATCCGACCGCAGCACCTTCACCTTGCAATCAGATTGGGCCTCCACAAGGGCCTTCCAAGTCTCAAAGCGCCCAAACACCTCACTCTTGCACTTCAGCATATACACCCACACCTTGCGAGAGAAATCATCAATGAAGGTCACAAAATACCTTGCTCCTCCTATGGTTGAGGTCTTCATTGGCCCGCACACATCCGAATGCACAAGCTCCAATGGCTTGCTGGCCCTTGTTGCCCCATCCTTGGGGAAGGGCTGCCTTGCTTGCTTGCCCTCAATGCACCCCTTGCACACCATAGAACTCCAATCATGCTTGCAAGAAGAGAGATTCAGCCCCTTCACAATGTGTTGGAGACTCTTCATGCTCTTCACATTCAAGTGCCCAAGCCTCCTATGCCAAAGCTCCACAAGGTCCTCATGAGCTGATCCTTGGGCCACACAAGCCAAGGAAGTGCTATTCACCTTGGTGAAATGGAAGATGTACAAGTTGCCCTCACGAGGGGCTGATGCAATCAAGACTCCACTTGGGGACCTCACAACACATCCCACCATGTTGAATTGCACTTTCAAACCTCCCAAAGACAACTTGCTCACCGAAAGCAAGTTGGTATGCAACTTGGGTACATGGAGCACTTCTTGGATCTGGATCCTCTTGGTCAGCCCCTTCACTTGCACCTCCACATGGATCTCCCCCTTTCCAAGAGCCTCCACCATGCCATTGTCTCCCAAGTAAATCTTCTTCCCCGAAATGGGCTGATAGGTGTGGAAGGCATCTCGATGGCTGGTCATGTGTTGGGTAGCACCTGAATCCACAATCCAAGTGAACATGTTGGCCTTCTCCCCTCCTCCATGGGTGGCAAAGGCGAAATCCTCCTCCTCCTCCTCTTTGGAAGCTTGGTGTGCACTCTCCTTGTCTTTGGCTTGGCAGGTCTTGCAATGCTTGGCAATGTGGCCTGATTTGCCACACTTGAAGCATGTCCTTGTCTCCTTGAACGCCTTGGTGGTGCCTCCCTTGCCATGCCTTGACACAAGGGCTGATCCCTCCCCTTGGGGCTCATTCTCCTTGCGCTTTGTCACCTCATGCATCAAGCGGGCTGTCACAAACTCCAAGGTCAGATCCTTGGTGGCCCTTGTCTCCAAGGCGGTGATGAGGAACTCATAGGATGGTGGCAAGCTCTCCAACAATGTCATCACCACATCTCCCTCCGTCACGGGCGCCTCCAAACAAGCCAACTCATCAGCAAGAGCCTTGATCTTGTTGACATGGTCCAACATGTCGTCCTCCTCTTGCATCTTGCTAGTGAAGAACTTGCGCCGAAGGAAGAGGATGTTGGAGAGGCTCTTGGTCTCATGGATGTTGCAAAGCGTGGTCCACGCATGGGCTGGTCCCTTGCAATGGCGGATGTGTGCAATCTGCCGGTCCGCAAGGTTGATGGCAATGAGGGCAAAGGCCTTCTTCTCCTTCCTCTCAAATGCCTTCTTGGTCTTTGGATCAGCATCCTCACTTGGAGGCTCTTCACTCCCATCCACCACATCCCACAAGTCCTTCTCCGCAAGAATCATCTCCATCTTGAACTTCCACATGCCAAAGTTCTCCCCATTGAACTTGTCAATGATGCGCACGCCCTCTCCTCCACTTGTTGCCATGGTGAAGCACCTCCCACTTGTTGGCAGCACCCCAAGTGTCTCCAACTGAATTCAGCCTCCAAACACTCACTTGGAAGCCAATTGGGCTGAAATGGCAACAATCAGCCCTTCCAAGGACCTTCCAAGCTCCTCCCAATCCAAGGAAACAACCAAAACACTCCACACAAGTGCCTCACCTCTACTCCACACCAAATCAGACCCTAATCAAGCTCAAATTCACCACATGAATGTCATGGGCTAGTGCTCCTTCAATTCAGCAAGCAATCTCACAATGCTCTTCACAAATAGGGTACTCCACACAACAAGGCGCTCAAGCCTTCCAATCAGCCCTAAATGGATGCTACTACTCACAATAAGCACCTCAAGGACAACAATGGCCTCCAATAGCCCTAATTGGATCACCAATCCACCAAAGCACCCTAATTGGCCCTCAATGGCTCACTCACTCACTCAAAAGGGCTCTAATCAGCCCTCTATGCATGGCAAACTCCTCAAGCAACTCAAATATGCTTCCAAGGCCTCCAAAGGACTCTCACTAGATTGCAATTGGCACCATCACAATCCACAATGCACTCAAATGCACAATCAGCCTCAATGGGCTCCCAATGTACACTTCTAAGCACAAACTCAAACTAGGAGCTTCCAACCAGCCCTAACTAGGTCTGATTACTACCATAAGCAAACTCTCACCCAAAATGTACTCAAAACCTCACAAACCAGCCAACAATAGCTCCTAAAAAAAATTCCTTTTTTTAAAAAAAATGCACTCCAAAGTTGTTGATATTTGCAAAATGACTCACACCATATGGTTTGTAGGTGAAAAGTGACAAAGGGCTGATTACTCCTCCAAGCTCCAAGATCTCCTCCAAATGCTTTGAATTCCTCCCTCAAACGCAACTCCAAGTGCGTGGGCCCATAACCTATTGAGATTCCAATGTTATGAATGGATGAAAGGCTTTACTTAGATGGTAGGAAGATACCATGGCCCATGAGTGGGCTGAACATAAGGGAGAAGCCTTTCCCTAGTTATCCACAAACCATGTGGGATAACTAAACACCATGGGCTGCCTTTGACTACAAGCAATACCCAAGGGACTCTAAGTCTAACTAAGAGTCTAATGCTACTCCTAGGGCTGAATGTACATAGTCTACACTAATATGTACATGATCTTCAACAGTGTGTGAGAGAGGCGAATTAATGGAATTTGTGAACCCAAGAGGGCTGAATTGTGCCCTTGTGAGTGAGAGAGGTGAATTAGTGGGTTTTGTGAACCCAAGAGGGCTGAATTGTGTCCTTGTGAGTGAGAGAGGTGAATTAGTGGGTTTTGTGAACCCAAGAGGGCTGAATTGTGCCCTTGTGAGTGAGAGTGGTGAATTAGTGGGTTTTGTGAACCCAAGAGGGCTGAATTGTGTCCTTGTGAGTGAGAGAGGTGAATTAGTGGGTTTTGTGAACCCAAGAGGGCTGAATTGTGCCCTTGTGAGTGAGAGAGGTGAATTAGTGGGTTTTGTGAACCCGAGAGGGCTGAATTGTGCCCTTGTGAGCCTTGTGGAGCCATTGAGAGCAAAGTGGGATTCTTTGGTGGCTTGGTGATCCAACTAGGGGTGTTATAGACCATTGTTGTCCTTGAGGTGCTGATTGTGAGTAGGAGCTTCCATCTAGGGCTAATTCGAAGCCTAGAGCTCCTTGGAGTGTGGAGTAACCTCTTTGGGAGGAGGACTTGCTGAATTGAAGTAGCACTAGCTTATGATGACCATGTGTTGGACTTGAGCTTGATTAGGGTCTGAATTGGTGATTGAGAGGAGGTGATGCACATGTGAGGAGTGTTTGGCCGTCCTTGGTGTTCAAAAGATCTTTGGAGGTCCTTGTGAGGGCTGATTGGTGCCATTTCAGCCCTATTGGCTGCCAAGGGAATGTTTGGTCGTTCTTGGAGCTTGGAGGATCTTGGGAGGTCCTTGTGAGGGCTGAATTGTGCCATTTCAGCCCCATTGGTTGCCAAGGGAGTGTTTGGAGGCTGAATTGAGTTTGTGAACTCTTGAAGACACATTGGGTGCTGCCAACAAGTGGGAGGTGCTTCACCAATGAAGGAGCTGACCATGGAGTTTGTGACGGCCCAATTGATGCAAGAGGTGACCAAGCACAAGGAGAATGAGTCCCAAGGGGAGGGATCAGCCCTATTCTCAAGACATGGGAGAGGAGGCAACACCAAGGCGTTCAAGGAGACAAGGACGTGCTTCAAGTGTGGCAAACCAAGCCTCCAAAGAGGAGGAGGAGATTGCCTTTGCCACCCATGGAGGAGGGGAGAAGGCCAACATGTTTACTTGGATTGTGGACTCGGGAGCCACCCAACATATGACCAGCCATCGGGATGCCTTCCACACCTATCAGCCCATTTCGGGGAAGAAGATTTATTTGGGAGACAATGGCATGGTGGAGGTCCTTGGCAAGGGGGAGATCCTTGTGGAGGTGCAAGTGAAGGGGCTGACCAAGAGGATCCAGATCCAAGAGGCCCTCCATGTCCCCAAGTTGCATGCCAACTTTCTTTCCGTGAGTAGATTGTCTTTGGGAGGTTTGAAGGTACATTTCAACATGGTGGGGTGTGTTGTGAGGGCACCAAGTGGAGTTTTGATTGCATCAGCCCCTCGTGAAGGCCACTTGTACCGCCTCCACTTCACCAAGGTGAATGGTACTTCTTCGGCTTGTGTTGGCCAAGAATCAGCCCAAGGATCAGCTCATGGAGACCTTGTGGAGCTTTGGCATAGGAGGCTTGGGCACTTGAATGTGAAGAGCATGAGGAGCCTCCAACACATTGTGAAGGGGCTGAACCTCTCTTCTTGCAAGCATGATTGGAGTTCTATGGTGTGCAAGGGGTGCATTGAGGACAAGCAAGCAAGGCAGCCCTTCCCCAGGGATGGGCCATCCCGAGCCACCAAGCCATTGGAGCTTGTACATTCAGATGTGTGCGGGCCAATGAAGACCACATCCATTGGAGGAGCAAGGTATTTTGTGACCTTCATTGATGATTTCTCTCGCAAGGTGTGGGTGTATATGCTGAAGTGCAAGAGTGAGGTGTTTGGGCGTTTTGAGACTTGGAAGGCCCTTGTGGAGGCCCAATCTAATTGCAAGGTGAAGGTGCTGCGGTCGGATAATGGAGGGGAGTATGTGTCCAAGGCCTTTGAGGAGTACTTGAAGGCCCATGGCATTGAGCACCACACATCAGCACCTTACACTCCTCAACAAAACGGTGTAGCGGAGCGTGCGAATCGCACCATTGTGGAGATGGCAAGGTCTATGATTCATGGCCAAGGGCTGAAGTATGAGCTTTGGGGGGAGGCGGTGTCTACAGCGGTTTATACAAGGAACCGGTGCCCCACCCAAGCCTTGACAAGCATGACACCCCAAGAAGCTTGGAGTGGGATTAGGCCCCATGTGTCTCACATGCGGATTTTTGGGTGCATGGCCTATGCCTTGGTCCCAAGTGCCAAGAGGACCAAGTTGGATGCCAAGGGCATCAAGTGCCTTTTCCTTGGTTATTGTGAGGGAACCAAGGCTTATAGGCTGATGTGTGTGGAGAGCAAGGCCATCATCAAGAGTAGAGATGTGACCTTCTTGGAGGATGGAGGTGCTGATCCCAAGCTCTTGGAGATGAGCCCAAGTGGGAGTAATGGAGGACCAGCCCATGTGGTGGGCACAACTCCAAGAGTGCACATGGAAGATGATGAAGATGAAGAGCAAGGAGGGGAAGATGAGGACTTGGTGGAGCCCAAGAAGAAGGTGACTACTCCCCAAGTGAAGAGATCAGCTGCTCCTTCTCCAAGCACTTCACCAAGGGAGCAAGAGCATGATCAGCCCTTGGAGGAGCAAGAGGAGCCACGTTATCCAACAAGGACTCGTAGGCCTCTAGGAGATTGGTGGCTAAATCACATTCTTCCCCCACAACGTGAAGAAGAAGCCAACCTAGCTTGCTTTGAAGATGCAACCACACTTGGAGAAGTGTTGGGTTGTGAAGATGCAAGCAAGTGGGAGTTGGCTATGCAAACGGAGTGCAAAGCCCAAGGTACACCACTTAACACTCATGAGGAGTTGTCCAAGCTCATAGATGACGAATTGGAGGAGGCAAGGGCTGAAATGCAAGGTGTGCCTTATAAGGCAGCGGTGAGTTCTTTGAAGCATGCCATGGAAGCCATAAGGGCTGATTTGGCATTATCGGTGAGTGTTGTATGTGAATCCATGTCTAAGTATGGCCCAAAGTGTTGGGCAGCGGTCAAGAGAGTGTTGAGATAGTTTTATGGCGTACTTGGTATGCCACCAACCCAAACTTGATTGCAATGATAATTCATTGCACCTTTGACCACTCTCAAAGTGGGAGTGTTGAAGATCTTGTACATATTAGTATAGACCATGTACATACAGCCCTAGGTGTAGCATTAGACACTAGGTTAGTCTTAGAGTCCATTGGGTATTGCTCGTAGTCAAAGGCAGCCCATGAAAGGTAGTTATCCCACATGGTTTGTGGATAACTAGGGAAAGGCTTCTAGCATAAGATCAGCCCACTCATGGGTCTTTGTATCTTCCTACCATCTAAGTAAAGCCTTTCATCCATCAATACCTTTGTAATCTCAATAACCTCCATCTTCCAAGAAGGTCACATCTCTACTCTTGATGATTTTATTGCTCTCCACACACATCAGCCTATAAGCCTTGGTTCCCTCACAATAACCAAGGAAAAGGCACTTGATGCCCTTGGCATCCAACTTGGTCCTCTTGGCACTTGGCACCAATGCGTAGGCCTTGCACCTTAAAATCCGCATGTGAGACACATGAGGCCTAATTCCACTCCAAGCTTCTTGAGGTGTCATGCTTGTCAAGGCTTGGGTGGGGCACCGGTTCCTTGTATAAACCGCTGTAGACACCGCCTCCCCCCAAAGCTCATACTTCAGCCGTTGGCCATGAATCATAGACCTTGCCATCTCCACAATGGTGCGATTTGCACGCTCCGCTACACCGTTTTGTTGAGGAGTATAAGGTGCTGATGTGTGGTGCTCAATGCCATGGGCCTTCAAGTACTCCTCAAAGACCTTGGACATATACTCCCCTCCATTATCCGACCGCAGCACCTTCACCTTGCAATCAGATTGGGCCTCCACAAGGGCCTTCCAAGTCTCAAAACGCCCAAACACCTCACTCTTGCACTTCAGCATATACACCCACACCTTGCGAGAGAAATCATCAATGAAGGTCACAAAATACCTTGCTTCTCCTATGGTTGTGGTCTTCATTGGCCCACACACATCTGAATGCACAAGCTCCAATGGCTTGGTGGCTCGGGTTGCCCCATCCTTGGGGAAGGGCTGCCTTGCTTGCTTGCCCTCAATGCACCCCTTGCACACCATAGAACTCCAATCATGCTTGCAAGAAGAGAGATTCAGCCCCTTCACAATGTGTTGGAGACTCTTCATGCTCTTCACATTCAAGTGCCGAAGCCTCCTATGCCAAAGCTCCACAAGGTCTCCATGAGCTGATCCTTGGGCTGATCCTTGGGCAACACAAGCCAAGGAAGTACCATTCACCTTGGTGAAGTGGAGGAGGTACAAGTGGCCCTCACGAGGGGCTGATGCTATCAAAACTCCATTGGGTGCCCTCACAACACACCCCACCTTGTTGAAATGAACCTTCAAACCTCCCAAAGACAATCTACTCACCGAAAGCAAGTTGGTATGCAACTTGGGTACATGGAGCACTTCTTGGATCTGGATCCTCTTGGTCAGCCCCTTCACTTGCACCTCCACAAGGATCTCCCCCTTGCCAAGGGCCTCCACCATGCCATTGTCTCCCAAATAAATCTTCTTCCCCCAAATGGGCTGATAGGTGTGGAAGGCATCTCGATGGCTGGTCATATGTTGGGTGGCCCCCGAGTCCACAAGCCAAGTAAACATGTTGGCCTTCTCCCCTCCTCCATGGGTGGCAAAGGCGATCTCTTCCTCCTCCTCTTTGGAGGCTTGGTGTGCACTCTCCTTGTCTTTGGCTTGGCTGACCTTGCAATCCCTAGCAATGTGGCCTGGTTTGCCACACTTGAAGCACGTCCTTGTCTCCTTGAACGCCTTCGTGTTGCCTCCACTCCCATGTCTTGAGACAAGGGCTGATCCCTCCCCTTGGGACTCATTCTCCTCATCAAACTTGTCAATGATGCGCACGCCTTCTCCTCCACTTGATGCCATGGTGAAGCACCTCCCACTTGTTGGCAGCACCCAATGTGTCTCCAAGAGTTCACAAACTCAATTCAGCCTCCAAACACTCCCTTGGCAGCCAATGGGGCTGAAATGGCACAATTCAGGCCTCACAAGGACCTCCCAAGATCCTCCAAGCTCCAAGAATGACCAAACATTCCCTTGGCAGCCAATAGGGCTGAAATGGCACCAATCAGCCCTCACAAGGACCTCCCAAGATCCTTTGAACACCAAGGACAGCCAAACACTCTTCACATGTGCATCACCTCCTCTCAACACCAATTCAGACCCTAATCAAGCTCAAGTCCAACACATGGACGTCATGAGCTAGTGCTACTTCAATTCAGCAAGCCCCCCTAACAAAGAGGGTACTCCACACTCCAAGGAGCTCTAGGCTTCGAATTAGCTCTAGATGGAAGCTCCTACTCACAATCAGCACCTCAAGGACAACAATGGTCTCCAATAACCCTAGTTGGATCACCAAGCCACCAAAGAATCCTACTTTGCTCTCAATGGCTCCACAAGGCTCACAAGGGCACAATTCAGCCTTCTTGGGTACACAAAACCCACTAATTCACCTCTCTCACACACAAGGGCTCAAATCAGCCCTCTAGGATTTGCAAAATCCACTAATTCGCCTCACTCACTCACAAGGGCACTAATCAGCCCTCTTAAGTTTCACCAAGTCCACAAATTCGCCTCACTCACTCACAAGGGCACTAATCAGCCCTCAATGGATGGCAAATGCCTCAAGCATCTCAAACATGCTTCCAAGGCTCACAATCACTCTCAACAATGCACCCAAGTGCACAATCAGCCTCAAAGAACTCTCACTCTAGTGCAATTGGCACAATCTCACTCATCAATGCACCCAAGTGCACAATTCAGCCTCAAATGGCTCTCAATGCACACTTCTAAAAGCAAACTCAAATTAGGAGCATGCAACCAACCCTAACTAGGTCTGATTACTACCATAAGCAACCTCTCTTCCAAAATGTACTCAAAACCTCACAAACCAGCCAATGAGAAAGTAACAAAACTTTCCTCTTCATTTTTTGAAAAAAATGCACTCAAAGTGTGTTTTTCCAAAGAATACTCACACCATATGGTTTGTAGTTGAAAAGACACAAAAGGCTGATTGCTCCTCTAAGCTCCAAGATCTCCTCCAAATGATTTGAATTTCACCCTCAAGCGCAACTCCAAGTGCGTGGGCCTATAACCTATTGAGAAAACAAAGTTATGAATGGATGAAAGGCTTTACTTAGGATGGTAGGAAGATACAAAGACCCATGAGTGGGCTGATCTTATACTAAAAGCCTTTCCCTAGTTATCCACAAACCATATGGGATAACTACCTTTCATGGGCTGCCTTTGACTACGAGCAATACCCAATGAACTCTAAGACTAACCTAGTGTCTAATGCTACTCCTAGGGCTGTATGTACATGGTCTACACTAATATGTACATGATCTTCAACATCAACTCCTTAATTACTACTAAATGACTTAAGGGTCTTGGATCGGGCAGGCTCAAATTTTCTAGGGAAACTACGAGCAGGGCCCTTTTTTTCAACGACTGCGGCAGTCACTTTTTTAGTAACTCAACTGTGACTGCGCCTTCTGCAGGGTTGTTTCTGGCTTGCGTTTTAGTGATACATTGGTTGCTGCAAGGTTCAAGGTGTCTCAAAAGACAATTCCAATAGCACTTGCACATTCTCCACGGCTTTCCTTTGAAGACCTTGAATTTACAAGCGACGCAATACAAATTGTATTTAGGTTATTTACGATAGCCATGTAGGAACCATGAACCCTTCATTCAAATGTCTTCAAAATTTGGAGCTAAAGACATTTGTTCAGGGCACCCAATATCCATGCATGATGTTCTCATTGTATTTGCAATTTAAGAAGTTCAAGGTGCTGCTACTTCCGTCATTAGGGGTGATTGGAGTGAACATGGATACCATTTCAGGTACAAAGAGAGTACTAGAGTTATCACTATTCAATCTCCTGAAATTCTTGTGCAACTTGCTTTGGACTTCTTCCAGAGGTTCACAGAATTCCTTTCACATATCATTGACCAGCCCCATGCAATTCTAAATCAACTCTGCTGTGCATAAGTGTAAATCTTTTTTATTTTCACGCTTCTGCATTTCAGGTTCAAAGCGACCTCACATCCACAATGTGCAACAAAAGGAGAAGTGGTATTTCACTTCCAATGGCAACTTCTGCTAAGCTCAGACAGCACTTTTGTGCAACTTGTGCAAATCTGATGCGGCACTTCTATGCAACTTATGCACAACTGATACGGCACTTGTCTGCGACTGGAAGCAGAACTAGTTCTCAACTTCTCTATAACTTCCAAGCAAGGGTACAACAGAACTAAGCACAGTGGGTGTTTACATGGGCACTCATGCGGGTTACCTATGCCAATCACAACCTAGTAACCTCCTTGAGCTAGTAGGTTGTCCTCCTCTGATAATTCTATAGCCCCCACTAGATTCACTGTCTGCGGTGGATTTGGCAATTGCTGGGGAGCTCTGAGACCTATGCTCTCCATCGTAGTGGAAATGAATGCATCCGTAGTATCCAGGACTTCCCGTCTCGCTCTTGCTTCTTTGCGTAAGACAACTTTCCAGCCAGGTCTTTCCACAATGTCAGAGAAGAAGACTTGGGTGGCCTGCCTTGGAAATATAAAGGGATCTGCTAAGCGAGGTAGTTTGTCGCGGAAGTTCACTGTAAGGAATCCGGAATCGTCCCTGACATATGTCGAGTTACCTCGAATTTCATGGGTCTTAAGCCACTCACAACGCAATAAAATGATGGGTGTGCTCAAAGCCCCAATCCATAGTCCAACTCGAAAACATCCTTCAATACTCCCACATAATTCACTGCAGCTTCTTCGGAATTCTGAGTTGAATGCTGAAAAACCGAAGCTACTCCGCTATTGTAGCTGACCATATGCACGGTGCTCGAATCTTCCACGCGAAAGTGGTTTCTGAATGCAATGACCCTTGCATACCGGGTGGCTCTTTGTGCTGGTTTTATACTAAGTAGAAAGCGGTCCATGTCCTCTTCGTTTTCCAAATTGCAGTCCAAATCTTGCATAGTGGTTTGCATCCATTCTGCCAATGGTGGAGTACTAGTGTTTTCTTCAGATTCAGTTTTCCACCGCCTGCACTCATAACCAAGTTCTATAATGAGCACAAGATGGGAGAAGGACACTAAATGATTACAACCTCAGTAGAGTAGTTTGGACCGTCCACATTAAAATATGACTTCCGCTTCATTTTCTGACTTCAACGTGACTTCTGCAAGTCACAACTCAGTCACTGAAATGACATTCACGACCGATACGACTCATGAATGACATGCTAACGTCCACTGGACTACTACAAGGCCAGATTCACTTATGGATGCATGAACAGCACCAATTCATGAGGCTCTGCATAATACTCTATGATACTTTCATAGAGAAGGGTTACAGGTTCAACTTACGCAACAAAATCCTGCAAAATTAAGACGTTTTCCAACACATACTAGTGGGCCATGTCTCTCATCTCCGTGCTCATGACATATGCCTTTCCAGCTCCTTGTAGAACCTCTTCGGCGTCTCCGTACTCTTCATCTTCGTCCCAAACACATCTCTGGGTGGGCTCAAATTTCTGGAGGTACTCCGTGATGAATCCGATGCACTCGTCCTTCAAATAACCCTCTGCCATGCAAGCCTCTGGTCGTGCTAGATTACGGACATGGTTCTTCAAAACCTTCATGTAACGTTCCACCGGGTACATCCACCGTGCACTAACCGGTCCACACAGGTCCAACTCCTTCACAAGATGGTAGGGGAGATGCGTCATGATGTCAAAAAACGATGGTGGAAATTCGATTTCCAACAATGCCATACTCTCTGCCACGTCATCTTCTAGTGAAGGGAAGTCTACAAGGTTGTAGACCCTTGTGCAAAGACGCCTAAATATTTTGCACATCCTCATGACGGCCATGCGAGGACCAGGTGGTAGGAGTCCACGGAGAGCTAGAGGCAACACTTGTTGCATTAGAACATGGTAATCGTGAGACTTCAATCCCCCAAAGTTTTTCTTGCGAATACACTTCCCAAGGTCAGATGAATACCCGCTGGGTGTCTTCAATGACTCTATGCACTTTGCAAACTTCTCAAACTCCAAGTCCGTCATAACATATGATGCCGTGGGCTTCACCATCTTCCCTGCCTTGCGTGGGTGCGGAGTTAGCCACAAGTGCTTCCTGATATTTCTCCTTTACAAGTCTCTGCGGACCTTCACGGTGTCTTTCTTCCCAGTAATTGTTTTCAAGAAGTTCTTCGCCAAGTTCAGTTCGCAGTGCATAACATCAAGCGTGTACCGAACCAGGAGATACTAACAATACAGATAGGACATGCGGTATTAGTTTCCACTTGTGAGAAGGTCATAAACTAGTCGTAATCAAGTCATAAAACAGAAGTACCTATATTTTGATACTGATGAATGACTCATTCGCGACTTCTACATACTGTAGTAGTTGCATGCAAGTTCCCTTCCAGTCATTTCCACCAAAACTATGACTTCTAAAACTCACCTTCGAATATGGTAATCTGAAAAGAATGCTCAGCCGCTTCAAACCATATAATTTGGATGGGTCTCCAGCAGCACCATCTCTGTTTCCAGTAGCTCTCCAAGCTTCACACTCCAATGCGTGCTGGATCTGTTCCTCCACTGTCACTGCATGTGGTTTGGGGCGGTCTTCCATACGTCCATCAAAATGGTCCTTCATTTCTTCTGATCGGTACGGATGATCTTCGGGGAGCCAACGACGTGTTCCACCATAAGTCTGCTTACCAAGCTTAGTAGAATGTTCAGCGCCAAGATTTTTGCCACACCATGGGCATGCTGCGTACCCCTGATGGAAAAATCCGCCAACAGTGCCATAACCCGGAAAGTCATGGATAGTCCACAATAACATCGCACGTAATTAGAAAGCCCTTCTACCTGCATCTTTGGATACGTCATATGCCGGAACCCTAGACCATAACTCGAGCAATTCATATACAAGTGGCTCTAAGTATACATCAAATACTTTAGATGTGACGGATTCTCTCCCAAATAACAGGCCAATAACAAGAAAAACTTTTTTGTTGTCAACCACGGCGGCAGGTTGTAATTCAATAACAAGACCGGCCATGTGGACCATGAAGAGCGGTTTTGCTTGAAAGGGTTCACTCCATCAGCTGCCAACGCGAAATGAACATTTCGTGGATCATTTCCAAACGATGGATCCACATTCTCTTCAAAGTGCTTCGAAGCTTTTGAGTCACACGGATGCCTCACAAGGCCATCACCTCTTTCTTGGTCACTCCGGTTCTCTGCATGCCAGACCATGAGTTGCGATATCTTGGGGCTCATGAACATTCTTTGTAGGTGGGGAATGATAGGGAAGTGCCGGAGCACTTTCACTGGGAAGGCGCGCTTCTCCTCGTCTCTGTACCTGCGTCCGCCGCACTTAGGACAACGGATGGCATTCTCATGAGGGCCACGGAATAGCACACACCCACGCTTGCATGCATGGATCGTGTTATACGTCAACCCCAATTTCTTTGTCAACGTACTTGCTGCATGATAGGTCTTCGGTAGAGTGTTGTTCTCTGGCAATAGATGGGCATGCAAAATGCTAAAGATTTCGTTGGCGCAGTGGTTGCTCACGCCATGTACGGTGCATAGGTTCATTAGGAGTATAGTGGCTGCAAGCTTGCTCGACTTTTCCCCATCATACAACTGCTCCAGGGACTCTTCAAGTACTCTGCCGTCAAAGTTTGAATTCTCGTGGACTCCATCCGTGGGCTGTTGTCCAACCTGGTCTTCATCACGACATTCCTGGCTATTTGCTACGTCCCCTCGTAAGCCTTCCATGTAGTCTTCATGGATGGAGTCTGCAGTGGCGAAAGCATCCCTCACTTCCTCAGCCAATCTCTCCGCTGAACGACTTTCTGAATCCTGTGGTTCTCTCGCTTCCTCTTGTCGATCATCTCTTGGAAAAGTCCCATCGTGCGGGTTAAGGGTAGCTTGGTCGACCATCCCGCGAGTGTCGACTCTAGCATCTAAATTCTGAGGTTCCTCTGTCGAAGGTTCCCAAAATTGTTGTTCCCATTCTTCATCTAAGGAGTCTCAGATGCCTGGACCTCTCCATGTCCGACAAGTTGAATCTCTGCCATAACGAATGAGGTGCTCTCGTACATTGCGAAGAAATAGGACCTTCCGGCCTCGACATTTTGTGCATGGGCAATGCAATTGCTTGACATTGTATTCAATTGCCCTCTGCAACTCACGAATCCATAAACGGCCGTCTCGTAATCTTTGTCTCCTACTATCACTTAATGGAAGCCGTGTAGGTATCATGTCTTTGCAGAATTGAAAAAATCAGAGGGCTTTAGAGCCAGAAGTACTTAACACAAACCACTTGCGCAAGGGACAATACGCAAAGCAGGAAATTAGCATGCTACGAGAAGAATTTGACTTCTATTGAGATTACAAAGGTATTGATGGATGAAAGGCTTTACTTAGATGGTAGGAAGATACAAAGACCCATGAGTGGGCTGATCTTATGCTAGAAGCCTTTCCCTAGTTATCCACAAACCATGTGGGATAACTACCTTTCATGGGCTGCCTTTGACTACGAGCAATACCCAATGGACTCTAAGACTAACCTAGTGTCTAATGCTACACCTAGGGCTGTATGTACATGGTCTATACTAATATGTACAAGATCTTCAACACTCCCACTTTGAGAGTGGTCAAAGGTGCAATGAATTATCATTGCAATCAAGTTTGGGTTGGTGGCATACCAAGTACGCCATAAAACTATCTCAACACTCTCTTGACCGCTGCCCAACACTTTGGGCCATACTTAGACATGGATTCACATACAACACTCACCGAGAATGCCAAATCAGCCCTTGTGGCTTCCATGACATGCTTCAAAGAACTCACCGCTGCCTTATAAGGCACACCTTGCATTTCAGCCCTTGCCTCCTCCAATTCGTCATCTATGAGCTTGGACAACTCCTCATGAGTGTTAAGTGGTGTACCTTGGGCTTTGCACTCCGTTTGCATAGCCAACTCCCACTTGCTTGCATCTTCACAACCCAACACTTCTCCAAGTGTGGTTGCATCTTCAAAGCAAGCTAGGTTGGCTTCTTCTTCACGTTGTGGGGGAAGAATGTGATTTAGCCACCAATCTCCTAGAGGCCTACGAGTCCTTGTTGGATAACGTGGCTCCTCTTGCTCCTCCAAGGGCTGATCATGCTCTTGCTCCCTTGGTGAAGTGCTTGGAGAAGGAGCAGCTGATCTCTTCACTTGGGGAGTAGTCACCTTCTTCTTGGGCTCCACCAAGTCCTCATCTTCCCCTCCTTGCTCTTCATCTTCATCATCTTCCATGTGCACTCTTGGAGTTGTGCCCACCACATGGGCTGGTCCTCCATTACTCCCACTTGGGCTCATCTCCAAGAGCTTGGGATCAGCACCTCCATCCTCCAAGAAGGTCACATCTCTACTCTTGATGATGGCCTTGCTCTCCACACACATCAGCCTATAAGCCTTGGTTCCCTCACAATAACCAAGGAAAAGGCACTTGATGCCCTTGGCATCCAACTTGGTCCTCTTGGCACTTGGGACCAAGGCATAGGCCATGCACCCAAAAATCCGCATGTGAGACACATGGGGCCTAATCCCACTCCAAGCTTCTTGGGGTGTCATGCTTGTCAAGGCTTGGGTGGGGCACCGGTTCCTTGTATAAACCGCTGTAGACACCGCCTCCCCCCAAAGCTCATACTTCAGCCCTTGGCCATGAATCATAGACCTTGCCATCTCCACAATGGTGCGATTCGCACGCTCCGCTACACCGTTTTGTTGAGGAGTGTAAGGTGCTGATGTGTGGTGCTCAATGCCATGGGCCTTCAAGTACTCCTCAAAGGCCTTGGACACATACTCCCCTCCATTATCCGACCGCAGCACCTTCACCTTGCAATTAGATTGGGCCTCCACAAGGGCCTTCCAAGTCTCAAAACGCCCAAACACCTCACTCTTGCACTTCAGCATATACACCCACACCTTGCGAGAGAAATCATCAATGAAGGTCACAAAATACCTTGCTCCTCCAATGGATGTGGTCTTCATTGGCCCGCACACATCTGAATGTACAAGCTCCAATGGCTTGGTGGCTCGGGATGGCCCATCCCTGGGGAAGGGCTGCCTTGCTTGCTTGTCCTCAATGCACCCCTTGCACACCATAGAACTCCAATCATGCTTGCAAGAAGAGAGGTTCAGCCCCTTCACAATGTGTTGGAGGCTCCTCATGCTCTTCACATTCAAGTGCCCAAGCCTCCTATGCCAAAGCTCCACAAGGTCTCCATGAGCTGATCCTTGGGCTGATTCTTGGCCAACACAAGCCGAAGAAGTACCATTCACCTTGGTGAAGTGGAGGCGGTACAAGTGGCCTTCACGAGGGGCTGATGCAATCAAAACTCCACTTGGTGCCCTCACAACACACCCCACCATGTTGAAATGTACCTTCAAACCTCCCAAAGACAATCTACTCACGGAAAGAAAGTTGGCATGCAACTTGGGGACATGGAGGGCCTCTTGGATCTGGATCCTCTTGGTCAGCCCCTTCACTTGCACCTCCACAAGGATCTCCCCCTTGCCAAGGACCTCCACCATGCCATTGTCTCCCAAATAAATCTTCTTCCCCGAAATGGGCTGATAGGTGTGGAAGGCATCCCGATGGCTGGTCATATGTTGGGTGGCTCCCGAGTCCACAATCCAAGTAAACATGTTGGCCTTCTCCCCTCCTCCATGGGTGGCAAAGGCAATCTCCTCCTCCTCTTTGGAGGCTTGGTTTGCCACACTTGAAGCACGTCCTTGTCTCCTTGAACGCCTTGGTGTTGCCTCCTCTCCCATGTCTTGAGAATAGGGCTGATCCCTCCCCTTGGGACTCATTCTCCTTGTGCTTGGTCACCTCTTGCATCAATTGGGCCGTCACAAACTCCATGGTCAGCTCCTTCATTGGTGAAGCACCTCCCACTTGTTGGCAGCACCCAATGTGTCTTCAAGAGTTCACAAACTCAATTCAGCCTCCAAACACTCCCTTGGCAACCAATGGGGCTGAAATGGCACAATTCAGCCCTCACAAGGACCTCCCAAGATCCTCCAAGCTCCAAGAACGACCAAACATTCCCTTGGCAGCCAATAGGGCTGAAATGGCACCAATCAGCCCTCACAAGGACCTCCAAAGATCTTTTGAACACCAAGGACGGCCAAACACTCCTCACATGTGCATCACCTCCTCTCAATCACCAATTCAGACCCTAATCAAGCTCAAGTCCAACACATGGTCATCATAAGCTAGTGCTACTTCAATTCAGCAAGTCCTCCTCCCAAAGAGGTTACTCCACACTCCAAGGAGCTCTAGGCTTCGAATTAGCCCTAGATGGAAGCTCCTACTCACAATCAGCACCTCAAGGACAACAATGGTCTCCAACAACCCTAGTTGGATCACCAAGCCACCAAAGAATCCTACTTTGCTCTCAATGGCTCCACAAGGCTCACAAGGGCACAATTCAGCCCTCTTGGGTTCACAAAACTCACTAATTCACCTCTCTCACTCACAAGGGCACAATTCAGCCCTCTTGGGTTCACAAAACCCACTAATTCACCTCTCTCACTCACAAGGACACAATTCAGCCCTCTTGGGTTCACAAAACCCACTAATTCACCTCTCTCACTCACAAGGGCACAATTCAGCCCTCTTGGGTTCACAAATTCCACTAATTCGCCTCTCTCACACACAAGGGCTCAAATCAGCCCTCTAGGATTTGCAAAATCCACTAATTCTCCTCTCTCACACACAAGGGCACAAGTCAGCCCTCTAGGGTTCACAAAAATCCACTAATTCGCCTCACTCACTCACAAGGGCACTAATCAGCCCTCTTAAATTGACCAAGTCCACAAATTC
The DNA here is from genome assembly GCA_947034885.2 of Thuidium tamariscinum. Lineage (NCBI taxonomy): Eukaryota > Viridiplantae > Streptophyta > Bryopsida > Hypnales > Thuidiaceae > Thuidium > Thuidium tamariscinum. Next base: position 29,438,385 of record OX344753.2, on the reverse strand, counting down.
GCCTCAAGCATCCCAAACATGCTTCCAAGGCTCACAATCTTACTCAACAATGCACCCAAGTGCACAATCAGCCTCAAAGCACTCTCAATGCACACTTCTAAAAGCAAACTCAAACTAGGAGCATGCAACCAGCCCTAACTAGGTCTGATTACTACCATTAGCAACCACTCCACCAAAATGTACTCAAAACGTCACAAACCAGCCAATGAGAAAGCAACAAAACTTTCCTCTTCCTTTTTAAAAAAATGCACTCAAAGTGTGTTTTTCCAAAGAATACTCACACCATATTGTTTGTAGGTGAAAAAGACACAAAAGGCTGATTGCTCCTCCAAGCTCCAAGATCTCCTCCAAATGATTTGAATTTCACCCTCAAGCGCAACTCCAAGTGCGTGGGCCCATAACCTATTGAGATTACAAAGGTATTGATGGATGAAAGGCTTTACTTAGATGGTAGGAAGATACAAAGACCCATGAGTGGGCTGATCTTATGCTAGAAGCCTTTCCCTAGTTATCCACAAACCATGTGGGATAACTACCTTTCATGGGCTGCCTTTGACTACGAGCAATACCCAATGGACTCTAAGACTAACCTAGTGTCTAATGCTACACCTAGGGCTGTTTGTACATGGTCTACACTAATATGTACATGATCTTCAACAACTTCCACTGCTATAAGGCTGAAGTCATTGTTAAATAACTCATACATGTCTTTGGTCACTCCTCAATGACTTGCGCATGTCTTCGTGCACTCCTAAATGACTTCCACATGTCTCCGGTCACTCTTCCATGACTTCCACATGTCTTCTGCGACTGCGTAGTCACTGCAACAAAGTTGCACTAAGTTATAAGCACAACATTCTTTGGAACTCTACACACCTTTATGGAAAAGAATTGATGGGAAAAAATTTTGATCCTACATGTTCTTACGTGAGTGAAAACCATGAAATGCAAGCTTCTCAAATGATTACTCATACTCAATCGAAGCTGTCAATACAAGCAATGCAAGTAACCAACACATATAGGAACTTCCAATGTACAAGGTATTCAATAAAGAAATATTCATGAAAGAGAGAACTAGGCAAAGCCAATATTCATCTCTAACTTCCATTACTGTGGACTCATTTGCAAGTGGCTACTGTTCTTCCTTGCTTTTAGAAGAAGACACACTCCCAATAGAAGTAGACAGGAGTACAATAGCTCTTTCAATGAAGGCCTGCGGACTAATGTCTACATTTTCTCCTTCTACCTCCACGGTATGACCTAGTGCCAGCCCTAACCAAAAATGGAAGCGACGGTCTAACTCTCTCTTTGTCTGAGATGTACTGTCTTCTATTAGGCCTTGTTCAAAGGAACATGTGACCATTGGGCTTGTATGACTATCTTTGGAGTCTGATGCTACAGTTCTATTGAAGACCACATGTGGAAGTGTAGCCTTTGAAATGGACACACGTGAGGAAAACTTGCGCTCTGTGATGTCCACATCCTCATCTGGGCTAGGCAATCTACGTCTCTGACGACGGAACAGTGGGGCAGCTTTTACAATTCTCCGCTTTGGCATTGCAAACTAGTATAGAAAAGACGTTCTGGGTGGGGCACTTGGCTGTAGATGGCACACCTAAGCGTGTAGATTCTGTGTAAGCAATTAAACGTAATATATACCTGGCAACATGTCTTGTGTTAATGAACCAAATTTCTTAGTGCTAATACTGTAAGACGAGGCCAAAAAAATGGGGAATAGAATTGCAATTTCCCTGTTAAGACTATCATGACTTGCATATGACAGGCTTCAAGTCATTACGAAGTCATTAGTGACTTTGTAATGACTGGAAGCCTGTCATGTGTAAGTAATATCTACTCATTCCACCAGTACAGATGGTGTAGGCAATTAAACGGACTATATACCTGGCAACATGTCTTGTGTTATTGAATCGAATTTTTTCCTTACAATTTTTGTAATACAAAATGCTAATATTCTAAGAAGAGGCCAAAAAAAATGGGGAATAGAATTGCAGTTTCCCTGTTAAGACTATCATGACTTGCATATGACACGCTTCAAGTCATTATGAAGTCATTAGTGACTTCGTAATGACTGGAAGCCTGTCATATGCAAGTAATATCTACTCATTCAAGTGTATAGATGGTGTAGGCTATGAACTGGACTGGGTACCTTGCAACATGCAACGATTTCACCCTTGGGAGAAACGTATTCTGCACTCTTGTTTCTGAATTAGGTCTGCACATCAATCACCAAAAGCCTGTCCTGTGTTTTAGAACAAAATGACACCGCCTCTGGTAGAAAGTGCTAATATTCTAAGAGGAGGCCCAAAAAAATGGGGAATAGAAGTGGATACTTAGAAAACTCACTATGAAATCAGTAGTTCGTACTCATAGAGAAGCAAAAAACGAAACTCTTAGACATCCACATGTACAACAAGTAACGGAAATGGATCATTCTCTTTAAGTAAATGTGTACCATGGAAGTGGCTCATACATTTAGGAATTAGGCATACAATGTCCTTTTCATCACCATGTATAGAATGGTAGAAGTAAACATAATGAGCATACCTCTGTACGTACTATTTCGTTGCATGGGAGAAAGGCCCGTAACGTGACTTTGCAGAAGTGCTTCCTGTGAACTCAACTTACAATATCTGCAATCAATCAAATGAGACTATTAGCGAGGGTAATAGGAGTGCGATTAATGTATGCATAGCTGTACATAGCGTTAGTCATGAACTGTATTTTGTCGGTCATTGATCTCTCTCCCTATTGCGTGCTGAAACGAATCGAAGTTCGCGTGACCACTAACCCGTCGCGACTTCTGTTTGACGTGGTTTTCTGTCCTCGGCCTGATTTTCTACATAATTCAACTTCAGAGTGACTGCTAGAAGTGTCATCTTAGTCATGCTGATTTTCTTACTACACTATGACTGAAAAATGACTTCTGGAAGTAATTAACGTAGGGACAGACTTCAAGCATGCATTGTAAGCCCCAATTTGAAAAATCAAGTTCTGTGGACAGTATGAGACTCATGGAAAACATGTACAAGTAAACACTATAACAAAATCTGGTAAAAAAGACCAGTAGTCGCAATGTGACTGTGGGTCTTTTTTCCACGTTTTTGTGCAGGCGCGCGTAGTAGACAGTCACGGTTTTTTGCAATTTCCCACTTCAATTTTTGGAATTTTGGGTCGTGTAATATACCATTGGAAAGGTATTTTGTAGTTGACCTCCAGTGACCTTTGAGTCACGTTAAATGTCTTCCTACTAGTATGCAACTGTTGTCTAGTCATTTTTTAGTTGTATACCAGTAGAGTCGCAGTTGCGCATGACGAAAACTCCAAAAGGCGACTGTAATTATTGCATTGTCCATGTGGAAGCCTTTTGCGCCTTGCCTGTACAAGCAGTGTACCCCTTGTTTTTTCACGAAACCCTAGACATTGTCTCATTTTTGCCTAGGAGCTCACTATTGAGATTACAATGTTATGAATGGATGAAAGGCTTTACTTAGATGGTAGGAAGATACCATGGCCCAAGAATGGGCTGAACATAAGGGAGAAGCCTTTCCCTAGTTACCCACAAACCATGTGGGATAACCAAACACCATGGGCTGCCTTTGACTACAAGCAATACCCAAGGGACTCTAAGGCTAACTAAGAGTCTAATGCTACTCCTAGGGCTCAATGTACATAGTCTACACAAATATGTACATGATCTTCAACACTCCCACTTTGAGAGTGGTCAAAGGCTCGAAGGCCCATCTTCTCAATCAAGTTGTGGTGTTGTGGCTTCCCAAGAGCCTTGGTCAGCACATCAGCAACCATAGCTTGGGTAGGCACATACTTGAGCTCAATCACCTCAACCTCCACTCGTTCACGAATGAAATGGTGTTGCACATCAATGTGCTTCGTCCGAGAGTGGTGGGTGGGATTTTTGGCCAAAGCAATGGCCCCTTGGTTGTCACACCAGATGGGTGTGCTCCCCTCTTGGACAAGGCCAACATCAGCCAAGAGTTGCCGCAACCAAATGGCCTCCTTGGTGCATTGGCTCATGGCCATGTATTCAGCCTCCGTTGTAGAAAGAGCTATGGTGGGCTGCCTCTTGGAATTCCAAGTAATGGCACCCAATCCAAGCTTAAACACGTAGCCGGTGGTGGATCTCCTATCCGCCTCATCACCCGCCCAATCCGCATCACAATAGCCATGCAAAGTCACATGGGCACCTCCAAGTTGCAACTCCAGCCCAAGTGTGCCTTGAAGGTACCTCATCACCCTCTTCACCGCAGCCCAATGCTTTGGGCCATACTTGGACATGTGTTGACTCACAACACTCACCGGAAAGGCCAAATCAGGCCTTGTGGCTACCATGGCATACATCAAGCAACCCACCGCTGCCTTGTAAGGCACACCTTGCATTTCAGCCCTCACCTCTCCAAATTCAGCATCCGTGAGCTTGGGCAACTTCACACGAGTCTCAAGTGGTGTACCTATGGCTTTGCACTCCTCCATCTTGAAGCGCTTGAGAATTTCTTCAAGGTACTTGCGTTGGCTCATGGTGATGGTGCGGGCAGCCCTATCCCTCTTGAACTCCACTCCAAGGCAATACTTCAGCTCTCCAAGATCAGTCATCTCATACTCCTCCTTGAGCATGGCCTTCACTTCAAGCATCTTGGTCATGCTACTTGCAAGAAGGATCAGATCATCCACATATAAGATCACAATCACCAAAAACTCACAACTTTGCATGGTGTACAATGAGTGATCAGCATGGCTTCTTAGGAAGCCCTTCCTCACAAACATGGCATCAATATCTTGATACCATGCTCTCCCCGATTGCTTCAACCCGGGAAGGGCCTTCTTCAACTTGCACTTGAGATGCTCTTGGCCTTCTTGCACAAAGCCTTGGGGCTGATCCATGTAGATGACCTCCTTGAGCTTGGGGTTGAGAAAAGCCGTCTTCACATCCATTTGGTGCATCTCCAAGTCCATGGCTGCCCCAAGAATCACAACACACCGGATGGTGCTAAACTTGGCAACGGGAACAAAAGTCTCATTAAAATCCACCCCCTCCACTTGGGAAAACCCCCTAGCAACCAGCCTTGCCTTGTACCTCACAACATGACCCAAAGCATCCCTTTTGGTGGAGAAAACCCACTTACAGCCCACACTTGATCTCTTGGAAGGAAGGGCAGCAAGCTCCCATGTCCCTTTGGTAATGAGGGCCTTGTACTCCTCTTGCATTGCCAACTCCCACTTGCTTGCATCCTCACAACACAACACCTCTCCAAGTGTGGATGGATCTCCAAGGAAAGCCACATTGGCTTGTTCTTCATGTTGTGGGGGAAGAATGTGATTCAGCCACCAATCTCGAAGTGGCCTCCGGGTCCTTGTTGGATAACGTGGCTCCTCTTGCTCCTCCAAGGGCTCCTCTTGCTCCTCCAATGGCTGATCTTGCTCTTCCAAGGGCTGATCATGCTCCTTCTCCCTTGGTGAAGATCTTGGAGAAGGGGCTGATGGCCTCTTCCCTTGAGGTGTGGCCACCTTCTTCTTGGGCTCCACCAAGTCCTCATCTTCTTCATCTTCATCTCCTTCATCTTCTAGGTGCACTCTTGGAGTTGTGCCCACCTTTTGGGCTGGTCCTCCATTACTCCCACTTGGGCTCATCTCCAAGAGCTTTGGATCAGCACCTCCATCCTCCAAGAAGGTCACATCTCTACTCTTGATGATCTTCTTGGTCTCCACACACATTAGCCTATAAGCCTTGGTTCCCTCACAATAACCAAGGAAAAGACACTTGATGCCCTTGACATCCAACTTGGTCCTCTTGGCACTAGGCACCAAGGCATAATAAGCAATGCACCCAAAGGTGCGCATGTGAGACACATGAGGTTTGATCCCACTCCAAGCTTCTTGGGGTGTCTTCCCAATCAAGGCTTGTGTGGGGCACCGGTTCCTTGTATAAACCGTTGTAGACACCGCCTCCCCCCAAAGCTCATACTTCAGCCCTTGGCCATGAATCATGGCCCTTGCCATCTCCACAATGGTCCGATTGGCACGCTCCGCTACACCGTTTTGTTGAGGAGTGTAAGGTGCTGATGTGTGGTGCTCAATGCCATGGGCCTTCAAGTACTCCTCAAAGGCCTTGGACACATACTCCCCTCCATTATCCGACCGCAGCACCTTCACCTTGCAATCAGATTGGGCCTCCACAAGGGCCTTCCAAGTCTCAAAGCGCCCAAACACCTCACTCTTGCACTTCAGCATATACACCCACACCTTGCGAGAGAAATCATCAATGAAGGTCACAAAATACCTTGCTCCTCCTATGGTTGAGGTCTTCATTGGCCCGCACACATCCGAATGCACAAGCTCCAATGGCTTGCTGGCCCTTGTTGCCCCATCCTTGGGGAAGGGCTGCCTTGCTTGCTTGCCCTCAATGCACCCCTTGCACACCATAGAACTCCAATCATGCTTGCAAGAAGAGAGATTCAGCCCCTTCACAATGTGTTGGAGGCTCTTCATGCTCTTCACATTCAAGTGCCCAAGCCTCCTATGCCAAAGCTCCACAAGGTCCTCATGAGCTGATCCTTGGGCCACACAAGCCAAGGAAGTGCTATTCACCTTGGTGAAATGGAAGATGTACAAGTTGCCCTCACGAGGGGCTGATGCAATCAAGACTCCACTTGGGGACCTCACAACACATCCCACCATGTTGAATTGCACTTTCAAACCTCCCAAAGACAACTTGCTCACCGAAAGCAAGTTGGTATGCAACTTGGGTACATGGAGCACTTCTTGGATCTGGATCCTCTTGGTCAGCCCCTTCACTTGCACCTCCACATGGATCTCCCCCTTTCCAAGAGCCTCCACCATGCCATTGTCTCCCAAGTAAATCTTCTTCCCCGAAATGGGCTGATAGGTGTGGAAGGCATCTCGATGGCTGGTCATGTGTTGGGTAGCACCTGAATCCACAATCCAAGTGAACATGTTGGCCTTCTCCCCTCCTCCATGAGTGGCAAAGGCGAAATCCTCCTCCTCCTCCTCTTTGGAAGCTTGGTGTGCACTCTCCTTGTCTTTGGCTTGGCAGGTCTTGCAATGCTTGGCAATGTGGCCTGATTTGCCACACTTGAAGCATGTCCTTGTCTCCTTGAACGCCTTGGTGGTGCCTCCCTTGCCATGCCTTGACACAAGGGCTGATCCCTCCCCTTGGGGCTCATTCTCCTTGCGCTTTGTCACCTCATGCATCAAGCGGGCTGTCACAAACTCCAAGGTCAGATCCTTGGTGGCCCTTGTCTCCAAGGCGGTGATGAGGAACTCATAGGATGGTGGCAAGCTCTCCAACAATGTCATCACCACATCTCCCTCCGTCACGGGCGCCTCCAAACAAGCCAACTCATCAGCAAGAGCCTTGATCTTGTTGACATGGTCCAACATGTCGTCCTCCTCTTGCATCTTGCTAGTGAAGAACTTGCGCCGAAGGAAGAGGATGTTGGAGAGGCTCTTGGTCTCATGGATGTTGCAAAGCGTGGTCCACGCATGGGCTGGTCCCTTGCAATGGCGGATGTGTGCAATCTGCCGGTCCGCAAGGTTGATGGCAATGAGGGCAAAGGCCTTCTTCTCCTTCCTCTCAAATGCCTTCTTGGTCTTTGGATCAGCATCCTCACTTGGAGGCTCTTCACTCCCATCCACCACATCCCACAAGTCCTTCTCCGCAAGAATCATCTCCATCTTGAACTTCCACATGCCAAAGTTCTCCCCATTGAACTTGTCAATGATGCGCACGCCCTCTCCTCCACTTGTTGCCATGGTGAAGCACCTCCCACTTGTTGGCAGCACCCCAAGTGTCTCCAACTGAATTCAGCCTCCAAACACTCACTTGGAAGCCAATTGGGCTGAAATGGCAACAATCAGCCCTTCCAAGGACCTTCCAAGCTCCTCCCAATCCAAGGAAACAACCAAAACACTCCACATAAGTGCCTCACCTCTACTCCACACCAAATCAGACCCTAATCAAGCTCAAATTCACCACATGAATGTCATGGGCTAGTGCTCCTTCAATTCAGCAAGCAATCTCACAATGCTCCTCACAAATAGGGTACTCCACACAACAAGGCGCTCAAGCCTTCCAATCAGCCCTAAATGGATGCTACTACTCACAATAAGCACCTCAAGGACAACAATGGCCTCCAATAGCCCTAATTGGATCACCAATCCACCAAAGCACCCTAATTGGCCCTCAATGGCTCACAAGGGGCAGAAATCAGTCCTCTAAGGATCAAGAAATCCATGAATTGCCTCACTCACTCACAAGGGCTCTAATCAGCCCTCTTTGCATGGCAAACACCTCAAGCAACTCAAATATGCTTCCAAGGCCTCCAAAGGACTCTCACTAGATTGCAATTGGCACCATCACAATCCACAATGCACTCAAATGCACAATCAGCCTCAATGGGCTCCCAATGTACACTTCTAAGCACAAACTCAAACTAGGAGCTTCCAACCAGCCCTAACTAGGTCTGATTACTACCATAAGCAAACTCTCACCCAAAATGGACTCAAAACCTCACAAACCAGCCAACAATAGCTCCTAAAAAAATTCCTTTTTTTTTAAAATGCACTCCAAAGTTTTTGATATTTGAAAAATGACTCACACCATATGGTTTGTAGGTGAAAAGTGACAAAGGGCTGATAACTCCTCCAAGCTCCAAGATCTCCTCCAAATGCTTTGAATTCCTCCCTCAAACGCAACTCCAAGTGCGTGGGCCCATAACCTATTGAGATTCCAATGTTATGAATGGATGAAAGGCTTTACTTAGATGGTAGGAAGATACCATGGCCCATGAGTGGGCTGAACATAAGGGAGAAGCCTTTCCCTAGTTATCCACAAACCATGTGGGATAACCAAACACCATGGGCTGCCTTTGACTACAAGCAATACCCAAGGGACTCTAAGGCTAACTAAGAGTCTAATGCTACTCCTAGGGCTGAATGTACATAGTCTACACTAATATGTACATGATCTTCAACACTCACCAATGCGCCAAAACGCTGTCACAGGCAGTACTCCTTTCTCAACGCGTGTAGTCCCCCAAGCAATTTAGAATCCTTTTCTGTAAACTGAGCCTTCTGCTTGTTGCGCTGTAGGGACAAGGACAAACTCAAGCGGAAGTAGAAGCTGTTAGTGAAGAAGACGCATGAATCGGGTCCCTTGCGCCGGAGTTTGAGGCGAAGCGGAGATCCACGACCCGAGGCATGGAAGAAGCGTGCGAGGCAGCGCCGGCGAGGAGCTACAACAAATCCCGCCATGAGTAGCGAGCATGGTTCGTCGTCGGAGGCGACGGAGTCCAATGAGGAAGAAATCGCGAAAGGTATGATGAATCTCGCAATTGCTTGTAAACTTGTTGAGCGGGAATCCAACTCGGAGGCAGCTGCTGCAGGTACATTGGCATTACGCTCCTTGTAGTCTGGTTCGTTTTAGGGTTCGATAGGTTGTCCAGGGTAGAACATCGACTGAATTCTACAATTGAGGTTAGTCATGACTTAGCGGTGTTGTGCTCAGCGTCTGTGAGTACCAACTTATGCATTCAGTTGTCAACAATGTAGGGGACTCACACATCACAGTTTCACAGATGGGGAGTGGGCACACTGCAGCACTGCAATTGGCTTGCCTAGACCTCATCGCTTGTTGTTTATTTTTTTTGTAGATGTTGAGTGCCCACTGGTGGATTCATCCGATGATGAGTTCAATGAAGTAGAGGAGGAACGACTACTCGATCCCAGGGCGAAGCAGATAAGGCAGGTACCTCCGTCACCATTGAGGACTCGTAAAGTGGACGACCCTTTTCTTCAGCCAACGAAAGCGCTCGTGGAGAGCAATTCTTATGGTCACCCGCCTTGGAATTGGGTCCCTGGGCACTACATGCCAAGCCAGGCACCACCACCAAGTGCTCCTTGGTGCGGCGGTCCCCCACCCGCATTGCCAGGGACATGGCCGGGGCACACATCAGCGATGCAGGAGGGCTTTCCACCAGACATGTCCCATGATACTGAAGAGCGTTTGTCACGGCGGAAGAGGAAAGCTGCATATGATCAGGGCAGTCAAGAGCAGACTTATTCTGGCATGAAGCCTAACCGAGTGATAGTGTCGGCTAGCGGGGAAGTGGACGGCAACTGTGAGGGAAAGAATGCATGGGACGAAGCCCTGAGGGACTTAGTCCCAAAGACTCTAGACATGAGCATCGTGGACTGGAAGGAGCAGTCGCCTTAGAGAGTGAAGAAACTGCGAGATGCCCTTGATGCAGAGTTCGAGTATGTGGGCACCCCGTTGAGCATGACTGCATTTCGAGTGATAGTGACCAGGTATATGAAGTCCAAGCGATCTCAGCTAAAAACGCGATACTTGAAGATGGTTGAGAAGGGGACAGTGAAGGCTCCTCTCCGCGTGGATCCGAAGCAATGGAACCAACTCATAGAGTATTGGAATACTCCAGCCCAAATGGAGAAGGCACAGAAGATGGCCGCAGCACGTCGGAGCGTGAAGAATTACGACCTCGTGGGGAGGAAAGGCAAGGCAGGGAAGGATGCACTCGTAGTAAGTGTTTCATGCAAATGAATTCAGTTTTGTAATGGTTTACAGTTTATGCCTCATTGGAGCATGGTATTGGTAGATTCACTAGATTGTAGTCATGAGGGATTCATTTGTGATTAATGTTTATCTTCTGTGTACTTGATAGAAGGCAGGACGGGACAGTAGCCCAGGCATCACAGATTTTGCTAAGGGGAGGCGATCAAGAGATGGGATCGGATCTGCAACCACGGTAAGACCCTTCCTTGAAATCAAATGTCTTCAGTATCACCTTAGTTCATTTCAGTCTTCTAAGTTCAATGACTTTTGTGGTGCTAGAAGTTCACGGTTTTGGAAACTTCAAATAATGCAGGACTAAGTGAAGCCAAGGTCATAGGGAAGAGAAGGTCTCTTTTTTCAACCCCAAGTATTTGAAGTTGCACTGAGTTATAGGGTTATTGAAGTCACATTGAACCCTAAAACCGCATTGCATGTTCTGCCAAGTCATATGTGCGTCGGCCTAAGTTGTGATGTATGACTTCTAGTTCAAGAGAGTCGCATCTCTGTTACACAGAAGTCACACTTTAGTCGTGAAGTTGTTGGGGTGACTTGTAGCTAACGTAGAAATGACTGATAATATGTTCACTTGTGATTGCGGGTTCAAAGATGGTGGGGGGAGAGGATTCGAGCCGGTGGCAAGTGATGGAGGCTTGGAAGAGAGATGTGGATGTGAAGTTTGACAAATTGGTCTCCACCAGTACAAGCCAAGGCGCAGCATTAGAGGAACTGCGATTCATGTTCAAGGAGTTCATAGGCAAGAAACAACAGGAGGAGGATGTCAGGATTGCAAGCCCATCCAGGACACAGTCGGCCCTAGAAATTGAGGAGATACGCGGACTTCAAGAGCGACCCGCAGTAGGGTTACTGCCTCATTCCAAAAAAAAAGTAGTAGGCATGGATGCCGTCATGGTGAAAGACGGTGGGGCCCCGAAAGAGAAGCGTAAAAGCCCGAAGCCACCCGTGAAGAAGGCAGATGACGACACCGTCGCTAAAGCTGCAACTCTTGACTTGGATTCCTCCGATTTAGAGCTAACAAAGAAGACAACATTGGACAAGAAGTTGGTCAAGCAACAATGGAAGGTTGTGAGCGCAAAGCCCATCACTGAAGTGGAGAAGTCGTCAGTGCTTGAGGTTGCTCCTCCCCCATCCGGCGCTAAGAATTCTGCGCCAACACCACAAGTCAAATCTACTGTGACTGTGGACCTCGATGAAGAGGACACGACAGTTGAAGTCAGTCCTACTGCTCGAGCAGAGAAGAAAACAGAGGATGACGCTGCCAAGGAGAAAAAAGCAACGGAGGATGTCGGCAAACAGGACCTGGCGAAGCCTGTAGACGGCACAACCCCTAAACCGTCCACGAACGACTTGACCTCGGGTAGCCCAGCAGAGGAAGAAGAAGTAGTCGCTGAAGATGAGGCCGTGGAGAAAGTGGAGGTCAACCTTGAAGGGTCTAAACTAAATGCCGAAGAAGAAGCCGCGGCAGAGGTCCCACAGAAGAAATTCAAGAAAGCAGCAAAGTCACCAATGAAGGTAAATTCACCATTCGGCGTTCCTAAGTATACGTCGAAGGAGGTAAGTCCTTCAGGTGCAGCACGGGTCATGACCCCATTTCAGAAACCTAAACCTTCAAAATTAGTAATCTTTAATGTCCATGGTACACTTCTAGATTGTAGTATGTTGGCAGAGGGAAATCCAAATAGAAAAATCAGAATGAGCATGAAAACTGAGCTAAGGAGAGTAGTTCTGAGGCCTTGGTTGAAACCGTTTCTATTCAAATGCTTCCAAAGATTTTATGTTGCTTTTTGGGGTAGCAAGAGTAAGCCATATATGGAAGATGTTGTTCCAGCAATGCTTGGTGGCTTGAACGGTTTCGATCCAACCCCACTCTTCACTTGGTCCGGTAAACATTGTGAGTGGCAAGAAATGCAAGATGGGTCAAGTAGTGAGCTTGCCAAGAATTTGTCGGCCGTCTATACAGCCTGGCCCTCGTTTAGTGCAGAGAACACTTTAATAGTAGATAGTGGGCACAACAAGGTGGCCACCAATCCAGATGCTAATGTGATCATTAGTCCTCCTTTCTACGTCAAGTGGATTTGCGCATTGGCAGATGACAAGGAGTACTTGAAACGGTACTTGTGGCCGGTATTGGAGGCTTGGGATGAATGCCCAAATGTGGCAGCCTTTCGATCCAAATATCCAAAAATTGTCAACGAATCCATGGCAGACATGCTATAGAGACGACGAACTGGAAAACCATATGAGTTCTACGACATTGTGGAAGGTGAGGGGACTGTCCAAGTAGTGGATTGCAGATGTCATGGCGTCCCCTCACCTTCCTTTTTCACTTCTATCTGACCGTTTGCAATTGTGCACGTAGGTGAAGGCGCAGAAGCGAGATCCAAAGACCAAGGCAACTTTGGCAGCGGACAAAAAGGGTTCCGGTCCATCCACGAAGAAGGTGTGTTCAATTCAACTCCAAAACAGCTTGTGGGTTTTGTATTGTGAGAAGTAATGCTTCGGTTATTGTGTAGTCATTTTCCAATGTTCTTGAAGTCATTTTGTAGATTATGTGAAGTCAGAAATAGGAAGTCCGCAACTGTACAAGTCACGCATGAGTGACATGTGCATTGTAAGGTAGTCGAGCAGAATATAGGCAGCCTTCAGAGGAAGGCAACTTCCCGTTTAAAAAACAAGTCCTATTGACTGAAGCCCTCTTCTAAGTAATGGTTGTCATCAACACATGTAGACATTTGTAGTTGTCAACGTGTTTGGTGAATCCATATACGAACTAACCACATTTTCTGTTTTTGTCTTAGCGTCATAGCAGTCTCCAGAAAACCTAAGTGAGAGTTTTGAAGAAGATTTGGGTATAGCCCTGCCTTCTGTAAATGAAACGTATTAGGAGAAATGTGTATATATAAAATACGACAAGTCTTCAAGTTGCCAGGGAAGGTAAGTTATGAACTCACATCCAGAGATCCTAACTCTTCTCCAAGCGTCCTTTCAGCCAAGCATGTAAAGCGCAAGCCTTACAAGCTCATGGTATAGTAAATTTTTTTTCTGAACATGAAGGCCCTCCCAGACGTCCATTGTGCATGAGTATATGTATGCCGTGTTGTGGTGACGTTCAATGAAGAGAACTATGTGCTCTATAGGTAGACTTTGGTACTACTTGAGCTTATGCGGATGAATTTGGTTCCATCTGTGCATTGACTCTACTGCGAATTGAATGCAAGTGAAAGTACTGCAGTGGTTCTGTGGTAGCATTAAGCGAAGTTGCGTAGAAGTCACATGCTGTCATATGACAATCGCAATTTACTGCCTAGTGACGTAGAAGTCACATGTAAGTCAAGATTAAGTCATGTAGAAGTTACAGGAGAGCCACACAGTCAACCAATGCTGGCTCAGTCTTTGTGCTGAATGCCTCCATTACCCTGAAATGTTAATGATCGGTTCTGTAATTCTTGGCTTCTGTGCAGTTCAAGCTCGGCGACGAAGTGTTTGTCATGAACCCGCGTGCGATCAAGCAGAAAGTGGCGGTGGGAACCATTAGTGGATTTCCCGGCCAACACAAATTCCACTTCAAAGAGATTCCAGAGACTTGGTTGAAAGTGGACATTCGGGATGTTATGCACGAAAATGTGGCACTTATGTACCCCGATGACACAGACGGCCAGACTCATGTAGAACATGTAAAGGGGACATGTATAGTGTGGGACCAGAAATACCTGAAGGCAAGTACTTGAGTTCACATTCTTGGCGAAGCATTTGTATAAGGGGGAGTACATTTCTGGATCTTCAGAGGCCTTGACGACTGTGACAAACTGAGAATACTGTAGATGGTATTTTGGAGTAGCAATATTGGCTGCAAGCATGCATGTGCTGCGGCCTTGCATTTTTGGAATTCTATGAGTACCACAGGGTACTTCAATACTTCCGAATACATGTTTTCTATGCCTCCCGTTTTTTGTAGTGTGCATAACATGCATGATTATGCCATTGAATCCTATTACAGTGATATAGCAGAGTAGTGCATCCATTGACTAGCAAATACTGCTATTGAATGCTTGAGTGTTGTTGTCTATGCGAGTCACCTTGGAGTCCTGTCGTTGTACAGTCAATGTAGTCGTTGCACTAGTCACCAGGGAGTCATTTAGAAGTTAAGGCATATAACTCTATGGACACCCTCATGCATTGTGCAAAACCCCCCCATCCATTGGACAAGCAGTACATATGACTAAAAAATGACAGCAGTAGTAAAAATTATGACTGAGAAGTCACTCAGAAGTGACTACATGCATCACTGCCAACAATGTCATTACTCACAATCTCTCACTCCAAAATGACTAGAAAATGACTTAGTATGAGCCCCTTTCCGCTACTAGAAAATGTCTTGAAAATGACTGGGATTGAAGACGGCCTTCAATGTCCACGTCAGCACTTCATAGACAGGAGGACGACTGAAGAATGACTCCATAATTATCTCATGACAACGTCCACGTCACCACATTTTTGACTCGAAGTTGACTGGAAAATGACTTCAATATTGGGTGAGTTGTGACTAGAAAATGACAGCATAAATGACTGAGTTTTTTGTTTCAGCCTCCAAAATTTTAGGACAAAATGGTCACCTGCCCGCCCTAACCCGGAAATTTTCCCTGACCCTCCCATGCCACGTAGATACTATCATCGATGTCTTCATCCTTCCCCTAACTGGATGGTGATAATAAAACTGGAGTCATTTAATAAATGACTTGTCCGGAATGACTGCAGCGGCCTCGAGTCATTTTCCTGTCATATCGGTCCGAAATGACTGTTTTGCAGTCATTTAGGACAGTCATTTAGGACAGTCATTTCGGACCTCAATTCCTTGTAGTGATATGGTTTGTAGGTGAAAGTCACAAAAGGCTGATTGCTCCTCCAAGCTCCAAGATCTCCTCCAAATGATTTGAATTTCACCCTCAAGCGCAATTCCAAGTGCATGGGCCCATAACCTATTGAGATTACAAAGGTATTGATGGATGAAAGGCTTTACTTAGATGGTAGGAAGATACAAAGACCCATGAGTGGGCTGATCTTATGCTAGAAGCCTTTCCCTAGTTATCCACAAACCATGTGGGATAACTACCTTTCATGGGCTACCTTTCACTACGAGCAATACCCAATGGACTCTAAGACTAACCTAGTGTCTAATGCTACACCTAGGGCTGTATGTACATGGTCTACACTAATATGTACATGATCTTCAATAGGGGCCAGTTGGTTGACAATGGGATTAGAGGGATAGTGGTATAGTGTGACCTATCACAACTACTTGGCCTCACCTTATCTCTTTGACGATTTGTTGGCTTGTGGTTTCTATGCAGTTGGAATCGCACACAAGCAGCAAAAGGGATTTTCAATGAGCTTCGACATCACCCATGACCAACCACGAGGTATGTGAGTGCCCCTAACTCCACCCTCGAGCTAAGAGTTTTTTCACACGAGTCTTGTGTCTAATTGAGTTTTCTTTCTAATTGGGTGAAAAAGAAAGCCTTCCAAGCAATGAACTCTTTTAGTCACGTCTTTTGAGTATTTCTAATCTAATTTCGTGGTTGTAATTCTTTCTATTCTATTCTAAAATTCACCCCAATGAGGCCCTATTCTATTCTATTCTATCAAATGATGTTACCTAAACCTAATTCCAGGCATTTGGTAAAAAAAAACTTAGCAATAAAACAATGAGAATGAAAATCAAATGTGAGCGGTTTACCTCCTCTGCGTAAATCTCCATGGTCCCGTCGTCAAACATCATCATGTGTAAATATTCCCCCGTAGCCTCGCCATTGAAATCACCCCGACTCTCCATCTAATCCATTAATAATTCTCACGTTGTTGGTTAATTAATTCTATCCTGTTTTAAGAGAAACTAAATGTTATGTAGGGTTAATTTAATTGCGTAATCCTTTTAATTCCTACATTCCCGGTAATTAGGAACTACTACAATTAAATTAGTCTACCTAGTTGATAAGGTTCTTAACGAAAATCTAATGGTTCAAAGTTTGTTGGTTTTAATTTTGAATTTAATCCTAAATTGATATTATAATATTCCAACGAATTCTAATTGAATTAAATTAATTTGGATGGGAAATTTCCTTCCAAATCTTTTCAAATCCAATTAATTTTGAAATTGCTTCAATTCCAACGAAATTGGTTGTCAATTTGTTTGTTTTGTTTTGGCTTATTAGAATATTTTAATCAAGAAACTATCATCAAATCTTTTCAAATCTAATTGATTTTAAATTTGCGTTAATTTGAAAAGAAATTAGTTGTCAATTTGTTTGTTTTGTTTTGGCTTATTAGGCCTAATAAAACAAAACCCAACAAAATCCAAACCTTCTAAGAATCTAATTAATGACTAACGACCAAAGAATGTAGAAGATTCTAAAGACCAAGAACCAATTCAATAGTAAGATTCTATAGAAAATAGTTTTTAATTGCCAAAGGTCACAGCTTAGAGAATAAAGAACCTTATTCAATAGTGAGATTCTTTGAATATTGGTTTTTTAATCTAAATTCCTTCACGTGTGTATATTCCGTGGTATTAACTCTCCTAATTCCTTCCTTCCTTCTTCATTTAGTTTCAAGATGTTTTGCAATTTTAGTGAAGAAGATGATGGCTATGGAGTTTTGAGATGATAGGAACCGAAGCAATATTCCTTGTTGTTGCAATTGTTAAGTTTTTGGTGAAGATTTAAATTTGGGAGTTGTAAGTTTCTTTAGCAACTCTTATTTATTTTAACCCAAAACTAAATGATTGCAATGGCAAATTTTTGTGAGGATACACTTACTTGAAAAAAGTTGATTAGGTGGTTTGTGGGTGTCGTTTGTATGTGTGTTTAGTTCATGAGAGCTCCCAGCCCCTGGACTCCCCCCGTTCTGTCTCCCTGCCTCAGTGCCGCTCTGGTTCAACTAGTACCCCGCCTCGGAACCGCTCTGGTCAGCCAGTACCCCGCCCCCGGTGCCACGTGGCAGTCCTGGGGTGGTGAGACCCCCGGCCGGGCCCCGTCAGCGCCCGCCACGTGGCGGGGCGCGATTGGATGGGCGGGGGGGCTCCGAATGCTCCTTACTGGCCTCCGACTGTTCCTTCGGCCTTGGGCTGGTCCGCCTTGAGCTAGTCCTTCTGGCCTTGGTTTTTGGATTAAACAGAACAATTTTTAGCACTTGGTACCACGAATTCTACCACACATTGGTCATGTCCCAATATTGGTGTAGTGCTAATGGAAGGATTCGTTGAATTTGGTTATCTCAACCAATGTGAGAGGGTTTAATTTCAACGTACTCTTGTATTTTAACACGATGCTAAAGAATTAGGTGGCCTTGGCTTTTGCCTTTGATAAACTTGTTTGAAGGAAGTTCAAAGATTCGCCGTCTTGAGTTTTGTCAATAGTATTTTAAGGATTTTATTCGCAAAAGGAGGTACACATGACAGTGTTTGAACCTAACTTTCACTTTAAATGCTCAAAATGTCTTAGTATTTCAAGATTTCGCCACCAAAGGAGGTACACATGACAGTGTTTAAACCGAACTTTGGTACTTAATACTTGAAATTTCCACGGAATGGATGTAACAAAGATTAAGGCTTAGCCTTTCACAATAGAGAACACAGGAATCAATTGAAGGGCCTTAACCTTCAAGGTTGTAACAACAGAAATTAAACAAAAACTTGGCCAAGAAATTTTGGTCCAAGTGGTGCTCCAACCACGTTGGTAGCACTGAAGCAGAACAAAGTGTCGGTGCGAGAAATAAGGATACTGGCAACCTCGAGGGGGGCCCTTATATACCCGTGGCCGGGCCCCTCTCGGTAATTGCCGGTGAAAACACTTTGTTACTTTCTATCCTAAACTATCCTAATGTAATTCCAAAATATTAGTTGTTTAATGGTGGAAATTTCTAAAAACATCCCCATTTTGTCAAAGAAATCTTGGCCAAATCAAATCCAAGATCTTAACCCAAAATATTTTGGAATTAACCCTAATTTACGTAGATATTTTACAAATTAATCCAAAGTCATTTCGAAAATTGTCTTTCTTTAACCCAAAGATGGCTTTTTACGCAAGAAAGAGATCTTGACCAAATCCAATCTTTGATTTTCCAAGAGATATTTCCAAAATCACTTCTAATTAACCGCAATTAACGATTAAAAAGTCAAACTAAGAGCTGACCCTCTCTATCTTTTAGGGAACAACTCGAAACGGAAAACCGTCTGCGCCATTGTCTTCAGAAGACCCCAATTAGCCTAAGGGACCCCTTACCCCTCACTCCTAGGCCATTTGCGCACCCAAATTGGAATTACGATAACTCCAATTAAAAGTCAAAAATCTAACTTTTAGGATTTGCGCATTTTGATGAATCTGTCAGGCTAGGGTTGTTAGGAATGTCCGTGAGAGTAAGGAATGACTCCTTATTTGCGACAATCAGACATCATTCGCTCCTGATACGCTGGTCAACCCGCCGCCAACTTGTAACTTCTAGTGAATTTCGATGTCGATGCCGGTTTTGGTAGTTGGGAATGTCGGAATGTCTTCAAACTTGACCGGGCGCTTATTAAGCACACAAAAACCTATCCTAATTTTTAGTGAGATTTTACCGCATCATATGTAATTTCTATGATTTTACGAACATTTCTATGTGCGGTTGACTTCCCATGGAGTCAATGTGGGATTTCGGAAAAATCCGAAATAAATTGGGTAACATCTAGGGCACTCCTAGATTCTTGGTGTAAGTCCCACGCAACCTTGCACCTTTCTAATTTTAGTAATTTGGAATTACTTTGCCCAATTGGACAATTTAATTCCCGATGCCCGGGAATCTTGGACAATTGTTTGATTCTCGTTCGCTCCTGGCATGCTCCTACCCTTGGAACACCTCTCTGTAGTCTTCAATCTCCAATCCTCCATCTTTTGTCTCGTGAAATTCGAATTCTCCAAATCCATTGTAGTGGTTTTCCTTTAAATCCAATTTATTCCAAAATTGAACTTAAGCCCTGGTAACTCTCCCATGCTTGTAGTAGACTCTTTTAGCTTAGTCAGTATGTCTTATGCATCCTTAAAAGGTTGACTTTGTACAGACATTCGCTAGGACTGACTAACTCTCTATTCCTTATTTCTCTCGGAATTGCTAATTCTTCACATATACTTGCTTTGGAGACTTAGAATGATTCAAACTTCTAGCATTAGGAATTTTCCACCATCTAAGTTGGTTTTCCACCATTTTGGCATAGACTGACACCAAAACTCCCTCAACACTCTTTTATGTCTTTTTCTTGAATATTTTGACTAATTTTCGCCATTTAATCGCGAAAAATGGACCTAGAGTCCTGAGTGCCATCTCGAGGGCTTACAAGGTACACTTCACATGCGAGTGCACAAGGACCATGACATGGCTGCAATCTATTAGTAGGATATAAAAAGGGTGTACTTTTTGTATCAACTATAGTAGATGTCATGCAACCTCGTGGAGTTCCAGTGAATTGAGTGTCAAGGCAAAGGGTTGTAGAAGTGCCCACATTACTTATCCAAATTTTGTACTTGCAAAAGATGGGTGGAGTCAATGTTGCAAACTAGAATTAGTCTTAATACAACACTCAAATTGCTACGAAAAAATGGTGGCATTGAGTATATTTCTTCTACCAAGACATAGCCATTGCTAATGCTTTTATTATTCATAAAGAGGTTTTAAGAACATTAGGGGTGAAACTGATGACACACAAAGTATTCCAATTTCAAGTGGCTTATTCTTGTATGGAACATCATTATTGAGACCCTAAGTGGACAATTCGACTAGTTCAAAGAGCTCCGCTTAGACCATGTGACAAAACTCCATTTTCTTGCCATGTCCCACAATAGACGAACTTGCATAGAGTGTGCAAGATATGCAAGTGACAAACACATTGGATTTGTCTATAGTGTGAGGATGTGCGACTATGTATAGCAAAGTGCTAGAATTCTTCCACCTCTAAACAACCTATGCATGACTTCTTCTTCTACTTCTTTTATAAGCCTTTGGACATTCTTTTTATGTTTATACTATGAAATATTGAGTTATTTTATGTAAAATAGGCACTTTAATCCCAATAAGCCTTGAATGTGGATTTACTAGATTTAAAAAAAAGGTTTTGAGTAATTTAATTTGCCTTTGATTTGTTTTCTATATTTTGCATTATTATTTTTAGTTTTTATACACCCAACTATTTTAGAGTCCATTATGGCTTTTTAAATTTCTTTATGCCACTAGGATATTATTTAATATCTGGTTTGTTACCATACATAAGAATCAATTCCCAAATCTTTAGACTTCTAATTGCTTTATGGGTTTTTTAATCCATGTTTATCCACTATATTATGTGGCTTATTCTATAGTACATAAGCTCTCTATTCTACAATAACCGCTAGGTGAGTTGTACCACCGACCCATCCACTAAGGGTAATGGTTTTATTAGCCATAGACCACTATCTATTGGGTGTAACTACCCCATTATGGTTTGCTCTATGTGTTCCCTCTCATTTTCAAATTAGTTAGCTATTAGTGGCCTCTCTACCTCACTTACTTTCATCTTTCATTGTGATAATTGAACTTAGGAAATGTGGTGTCTACTTAATTTCTTACAAGATTCTTGAGCTTCAAGTGTTTGCATTCCATGGGAATGGCCAAGGTCATTGGGATTTGTTGCACTTTCCTTAGGTTCTTTGAATTTATTTGGAATACTCACTAACTTATGCTCTATAGTGCTTTCTTTTTGGAGTTGTGAATTTGTGACATAGATAGCAATTAGCCTTTGCTAAAAACACCTCATGCATCTTCATTGACATTACATTAATTTGTTTTGTGTTTGAAATGGAGACAGGTAAGGCATGGCCTTTAGATTCAAATCTTACTATTTTGGAGTTACATTTAGAAGCAAGATTTTTCTTACATTTGGACATCTTGTCATATCTTTGTGCTCACACATATGGATATTTTCATTGAATTACACTTGTTTTCATGGGCTTAGAAAGCATTGTACATACACTATGTTGTCAAATCTTCACAACTTTATTACTTCTTTTTGGATTCAAATATTTTATTCCATTCCAAAAAAAGATTTTGCTTAGATTCACATATGGCTACAAGTTAGGTTTTGGAAAGTTGAAGCCCTAGTTAAAAATGTTTAGTCTTAGTCTCTTCTTTAGCCATTGAACTATTTCACAAGCTCTAAATAATTTTTATCCTACTGGCTTATATTTGCAAAAGTAGTCCCTTTGACTAGTTTTTTTTACCCTTATTGTGAAAAAATTCACATGCCCATTAAACTGAAAGATAAGGAATTAAATTCTTATTTAATTCAACTCATTGATTATTTTTCTTTGAACCACTTATATTTTCTACGGCCTCCCATTTTTCCCATTTTATTGTAATGGATCTCAGTTGTGAATCCTACATAATCTACTCTATTTCACAAAGGAGCATCATTTATTATTATTATTATTATTATTTGAAATTAAAGCATTCTAAAGATATTATTTTAACCGACGTGGGTTCTCTATGTCTACTAAAAATGCATTAATCTTAATCTTATTTTCTTAAATTGTAAAACATTCTAGAGATATTTTAACCCACATGGATTATCTATGTCTAAATATGCTACGAGTTTATAAAATCCAACACATCAAATACTTGATGTAATATACCTAATGGTACTTGGTTTTTTTATTGTTTTTATTATTTTATATTTTGCCTCTTTTAGTAGCATGTACCACCCTCCCACTTAGAATGTCTACTTATAAGGCTTAATTAATATTACATGTGGTCTCTTAATTAAGTGGCTCCACCACTCTATAGCCATTTTGTTGCACTCTCCCTCCCAAATTCAAATTAATGACCACATAGTGGCTTCTTTGTCTCAATTTCTCCCTCTCTCATTGTGATGATTGCTTTGGAGGCTTTGTTCTTGGTTTTTTGTGGACAATTCTATAACTTCAAGTATTTACACTTTACAAGAATGGCAAAGGTCATTGGAGTTTTTTGAGTTTTGTACTTTGGATCTTATCTCACTCACTAATTTTTTGCTTACTAACTTGTGACAGTTTTTGAGATTTGTACTTTGAATCTTGTCTCACTCACTCATTTTTGTTCACTAACTTATGGTATTAGTTGGCTCTCTCCTTTTTTTCAATTTTACAAATCTGTAATATAGATAGCAATTGGCTTTAGTTGAATACACCTCGTGCATCCTTACTAACATTACATTGGTTTGTTTTTGTGATTGGGACAGGCATAGGTCAGGTTCGGCCTTCAAATTCAAAACTCTCAATTTTGGAGAATTTAGAAAAAAAAATTTGTTTAGCACCAAGATATTCTATCATCTCTTTGTACTTTCTTATATGGATATTTTTTGGATTACACTTAGATTCTTTGGCTCAAAGATTATTATACCTACATCATGATGTCTTATCTTGGCACTTTTTAGAGCCTACTTGGATTGTGATATTTTATTCTATCTACTTGAGGATTTTGCCTAGATTAAGTTTTGGCCACAAAGTTAGGTTTGACAAAGTTGAAGCCTTATTATAGGGATGTTTAATCTTAGTTTCTTCTTCTTCCCTTCGTTTTCTAGAGGTGCCTCCATTTTTAGCTTGCAAGTACTTTAGTCTTAAGTATGCAAGTGGCAAATGCCTTAGTCTTTCGTATGTATGTGGTTGTATTTCAAGTACCTCAAACAGTCATCCAAATTCAATCTATATGGTCAGATCTAAAATTCAACATCACTGTTTTTCAATTTTTCCCATATTACATTTAGGCCCACAAAATGCACTGCCCATCATCTAAATCAATTGTGGTCCCTAACCCTCTACTTCCTAAGAAGCCCAAATTGGGCCTCATGTTTTTAATGCAATTTTGAAGAATTTATTTGGAGATGGCTTATTTATTTTAATTATTATTTATTTAAACTATTGCATGCAATGTTACTCACTCAAGCTAATGATATATTAAAATTCTCCATTTAAATTATTCTTTCTACAATATGATCAATCAAAGTCTACAACTTAAAATCATGAATTCTTAGGAAGTAAAGGATTAAAGGGTTAATATTGTAATTTTGCAAGTATTACACTAGGTATTACAAAGGTAAATGCTTTTAATTTGTTCCTTTACATTCCTACTTTTACAAATTCAACATGTTCTAGAATATAGTTCAAATTTAGTTTGACTCATTATATCAAATTTTATATGCATTACATTTAGACTATATAATCTAATTCAAATTGTCCAATTTTGCTAATTATGACCTTCAAATTTTTTGACAAATACAATCTAGAGTTAGTTAGTCCTACTCACTTCTATCTAACTTGATTTTTATGAATTTCCAAGAATTCCAAAAGTTGAATTAGAAATCCTAAGTGATAACCTTTGTGACTTGCAATAATTTCTTCCACAAAGGGGTTTTTAAAATGCAATTATATGATAAAATGATGATCCATAAAGGAAATCTTTAAACATGTTTGTACAATATGGCATGTCATGTTTTCTTCCTCAAAAAATGGATATACAATCTAAAATGTTCTTATTGTGTGTCAGCATCTATTTTGGAATACAACCTTTTTAGATGCAATATAAACTAAAGGTAAAGAGCTTATAGTATTCATTTGATATTTATTGATGCAACACACTTGGATTTGGTTAAAGTGTCAATACCAAAACTTGACTCTTTTCTTCAAACCAACTCCTACAAATTTATGCCTAAAATGTATACTATTTACAAAAGTCTAGGGTGAATTTGAAAACTCCTATTTTAAATAGCACTTTCAAAATTCATAGTTTAATACATAAGATAAGAATCTAAAATAGTTTTTTGACATTGTGTGAGACACAACCAAAAATTATGCAATTCAACTTTGAGATGACAAGTTCATAACCACTAATTCCAAGCTCACTAGTATGCTTTATATTGTTGCCATATGTGTTGTTGTCACAAACAAAATAATTACAAACAAAATAAAAATAGAAGTAATTTTCAAATTTTTTCAATCCAAAAATAACTCAAAAATCTATAACTTTGACACTATAGGTCCATATGTCATGAAACAAAGCCTGTGCCCTCCTCCTTGTCAAGGGCTTTGTAATGATATGATGAATGCAACTAAAGGACATATAATCCACGAGATCTCAACACAACAAACAAAACAAACAAACAACCTATTTTTTGGATTGTCCATTATTCTATTTGTTGCCATTTGGTAAATATATATTAATAAAAATTGTATAATTAGTTTTTAAAGATGATTGCTACAAGTCATAATATTTTAAAAATTCTTAGGAAAAATTTGACATCATTGTGAATTTTTCAAGAAAAAAATGAATTGAATTCTTAGCAAATACAAAATATGCTCAAAAAATCTAAAATTTTCACCATAGATTTATACTATAGCATTTAATATCTTGGTATAAACCAAAATTATTGTGTTGTTTTTAAATTAGAAAATCAACAAATCATGGTTATCCATCCAAAGTTCATATTGCTTTTAAAATGTTGAATATTTTGAATTATAAAAAATTTCCAATTGAAGTGCACACTGCACTAGATAAACTTTATCTCATTAGTTGGACTCAAATTCAAAACATATCATTTTTATCTTCATAGGAGGATGGCCAAAACTCACATCAAGAGTTTATAGCAAAAAATGGTCAAAATATATTGCAAAGGCGATTTATGAACTTTTCATCTTTTCTTTAGAAAAATCAATAATTTTAATAATTAGAAAATTTACTATACTATTTTATGAAAATTTACCCAAGCAATTTTCAAGAAAAATATTGAATAAAAAAATATTTTTTTCTATCCTATAGTCTTTGGTGAAGTCACCCAAATGGACACTTATTATTCTAAAGTAGCATTATAGTGGTTAACCCTAGGAAGATGTTGCAATTACTAAATGTCTTATGGAAGGGATAGAATACTCTTCTATCTAGAATAGAAAGCAAATGTTCATCCACTAGAATATTATGTAGAAAGGGGAGACCTTTCATAGTAGTTTGACCTCTAATGAGTGATTTTATTTTTTCGTAAAATAAATGATTCAAAAGGTACCAAAAATGATGATTTTCACTTGTCATTCTAAATTTAAATTAAAGGGATACTTCAAATCAAAATGATCTAATGGATGACTTCACTATTCATTCTAATAATAATAATAATAAAATGCACCTATTAGTCCAATATAGTTAGAATATTTTGGTGACTACTTTGGTTGAGGTATGGGGCTATTTGGGGGGGGGGGGCGTGTGAGAGTTGAGCAAGGGAATAATGCTCAATTGCTTATTCAAATGTATTGGGGTGTAGTTACTAGCCCTTTTTTTTGGGGGGGGGGGGGGCGATTTGGTGCCAGATTGCACCATTCCAAAATAAATGTCTACTTTTTGCCAGATAAAAGTAATCTTTTTTCACTAGAATTTCTTCATTTGTATTCAAAATATAGATGAAATCACCAAATTTGAATGAAAAAGTGCATGGATATGACTATAGTGTTTTTTGGTCAAAAAGATGGATGGATGGAGATATACAATGCTTGACCAAATTTTAAGTGGTCGCCATCTTGGCACTTTCTCAAAAACTAAAAAAAAAAAAAAGGCTGGTAGTTACCTTATTAGGACAGCTGCCGGTTGGCAGGACTTTGGCTTGGGAAGCTGCGCCGGGCAGACCCTGGCTTCGGCCACGGCAGTAGGCCATCCCTCATCCCCACCAGGCAAGGCAACATCAGGCTGGCTCCCGCCCTTCCTCTTGAGAGCCTCCTCGCCCCTTACTCGCATTCTTCTCTTTCGTTGAAGTTCCACTTCGCACCGTCCGAGCACAGCGAACAGGCCGCCTTCGCACCAGGGCAACGCTCTCAAATCTTCTTCAGGACAGCCTGCAGGCTCCCGACACCCTTCGCCCCCGACGATCAGACCGGATCGGCCATCTCATCGGCCGCTCGCCCGCGCGGCCGCACTCAGTTTGGAGTTTGCTCTCATCACCCTCCCACCCTACCCCACCCCACCCCTCTCGTGCTGCGACAGGTACGCTCGCACGCTGGAGACTGCTTGGCGCTTACAGCGACACGGAGTGTTCGCCGCCACCGATAGATAGTCGTCGAGCGAGATATGAAACCGGAGGCATCCAGTGGTGGAGGTGGAGGTGACAAGCCTCGCTACTCCTCCCACCACAACCCCAACTCTTCGCATACCAAGGATAAGGTGCGATGCTCTTCATCGGCGTCATCGTCCGTAGCCACTTCTGTGCACCGCTCCATGTCGGAGCCTGGTTCTCACATGCTGGAGACTGAGCGCCATCGTGAGGAGCGAGTTGTCGTTAAGGCTTATGGCAACGTCGCGCCGCCGTCGCCGCAAACCCTGGGATTGTTGCCTGCACACTCTACGTCACCCGTCATGCCCATCGCTGGCGTTTTAGAGCCTGGGCGAGACGTGACTGGAAGCGGCCGCAAAAGACCGGGTAGGAAAACAAGACGACCGGATGGTTATGCCGGACTTTCGCCTGAGAATGGCTTCTCCTCTTCCTTTCAAATCGGTAGGTTACCTTGCACACACCTTTCGGGTCGCTTGATCCTCCTCTCATGCTCCTGAATTTTTAGTGATAAATTTGTCTACGTGTGTAGCTTTTCCATAGAGACTGGTCCGACGATGGCCGTGCACTTCTAGGGTTTCCTTTTCCTCAGTCAGTTCCAAGGTGCTGCTAGCCTGATTATGAGAGGTCATGTCTCATATTGTGAATTCTTGAGAGCAAAGTCGATGCTAGCGTGTGTGTTTGGGTTCCGTCGTTCCCTTTTTCAGTCTGCAATTAAAAGTCATTAGAAGTTATGAGATTCTCGTATTGGTTGAATTTATTCTGAATTTCGTCGTAGTGGATGTGCTTCTGTAGGAGATTTGAAGGAGGGAGGCTGTAAAATACAAGCGGAGCAGATATGTAAGGAAGCTCCTCTGCGTGGCACGAACAATTATGCATCCTTGTTGTCAAGCCCCAGTCCTAGTTCTATCCCTAATCCTTCCTTTAAGACCAAGCTTTCTTTTTTTAGCGTTAAACCAGCTGCTTCATCTGGTGAGCCTTTTACGAGACCTGAGGGGAATGTTATACAGCATGTTTCTTCCTCTCCTTCCGGACGAAGTGAGTTTCCCCATAGATCTGATGTGAGATATGTAGAGAAATTTTCTCCTCTTGTGGCGTCGCCGACGTCAGCTTCCAGTCCCGCGCTTGACGTAGTTAGCTTAGAAAGCTCGAGCGCCTCTGAAGCGAATCCTAAGGAGGACTCTACTGGGAATGACAGTTCAGAGGGTGAGGTTTCGACTCCGCCTGCGACCAGCTCGTCAGGCTTGATGACAAGATTTGAGGAAACATATGCGGAGAATTGTAACCTCCATATAGCAGAGCGGCAGGAAGAAAAAAGCGACGCAAGTAGCACCAGTACATGGCAAGATGGAAGTAGATTTGCAAACCCCAAGTCAGTGATTTTAAGTGGTTCTCCAGAGACTGTAAGTAGATACAGTAACGGAATTGTGCAGGAGGTTCTGGTATCTAGTGCTGAATCCAGAAACAGAACCGGGAGTCCTTCAGCGATCCGGAAGACAAAGCTGTCACTCGCGAAGTCATCGAGAGGTCAAAATGACTATTCGGATTCGAAAAAGGGTGGTGTGCATGGCATGGGTACAAAACAACCTGCTACAGAGAAACGGATTAGGAGGTCTTCGCCCGTATCATCTTCCAGATCGCCTCCTCTGAAGACACAGTTTCAGGACTCGCAATCACAGTGGAAGGCTCTATCCTCCGGAGTAGATGAGGAGGCAGCGTGTAATCTGCCCTCAATTGGCTCGACGGGGGATGGGCTTTCGGAGTCCTCTCACTCATGGCCTGGGCCAGGCTCGAGCTTGCTTGGCTCGCCATATGGATCTTCTGGTGGACCAGTAATGGAGCTTCTCTCTGCAGCGCAGCCAGTTGTGGGAGCTGGCCGAAATTCTGTCCAGTCGAAATTGTTCTCAGATCATTGGTCTTCTGAAGCAGTCAACCAGGCGATAGAGGTGTGTTATCTGTGTGTTTGAATTAGCTTTTGTATGAGTCACTGTGGTGGACGCAACCGCTGTAATTTTGGCTGAGATTATTATTATATATTTCTTTTGCTGAAACCTGAGAACGCTTCGGGGTAGTCCTGGATTGTGCATTGCTGTTGTAATGACGTGCTGTCTTCTTTTACAGGATGGCCAGATTTTTAAAGCTATCTTTCGAGTTAATTCTCACAACCGTCATGAGGTAATTCACGTAATTTTTCTTTTGAACTTCGAGCTTTATACACGTTTTTGCAGTGAAACCTAAGCTTGTTGGGGACATATTCTTGAACTAAGTTTGCTGCCTATACAGGACGAATTCGTTGGTCTGTACTCCTTGTCATGCATGACTATTGCTTGTACTAACTCTTAATGCAGGCTTATGTGACAGTAGACGGTTTACCCTTGGATCTACTAATTGATGGCTTACCGGCGCAAAATCGGGCGGTATGTAACTGATGCTCAATGTACTCAACATTGCCTTACAAAACAACCAATTTTTTGAAACTAATTTTGGTGTGATGAATACTTTGGAATAGTACTCTGTTAATGCGTTCAGCTGTAAATATTACAGTCCGCCATTTTTTTTTTGGTCGTTCTCACATGTTATTTTTCCAGATGGAAGGGGATATCGTAGCAGTGATGATAGAACCAACTTCCGCGTGGTCAAGATTGAAGGGCTGTTTTGTAAGGCAAGCGAGTCCTGAGCCTGCGACAGTTTGTGACGGAGTTTTTGCTGCAACAGAGAGAGATATAAATATTTTGGAGGCTTCTGTGTCGAGGGTTGAAACTGAGCGCCCGGAGAACTTGGCGGAGGACGTAAAAGATCTTTTGCGCCTGGATGATGAATCTTCAGAAACTCGCCATCGCAACTTCATTTCGAAGGACTGTAATAGGAAAGTCTCGTCTATTCAGGAAGATACCCGCAAATCAAAAAGCGGATTATGCAACAATGGTCGCCTGGTTGACCAGAAGACTACTGTGTCCGGGAATACAGTATATCAAATTTTGAAGAGACCTACTAGCGATAATGCTACAGGTTCTGTTGCGCTGTTAAGTTCAATGGAGAAACGAGCAAGTGCGACAAGTAAAGTATCAACAGTGACTGTGCGGGACACGTTGGTGGAGAGAGTGGAAGATGTATGTGGTAAGCCAATAAGCGGAGTTTCTAGCGGGAAAATTGCGGCAGCCGTAGCCAATCTCACATCACAAATATCATCGTGCCCAGGGAAGAGGCCGACTGCAAAAGTTGTGGCAATTGTTAGAAACTCTACACGACGGGAGTCTGTAGTAGGGTTTCTCGAGGTGCCTCAGCATCAGCGGGGTGGCGGTAGAGCAGCGGGTAGAGGGTTCCGAGATGACTCTCCTCAGAAGCGTAAGAATGTGGTGACGTTGCTGCTGATGCCCGTGGATAGTCGTTGTCCGAAAATGCTGGTCCCTCCGAATTGTCTTCCGGCCGACTTGTATCAGCGTCTAAAGGAAGGGGATTCAACTCTTTCTACGGAACTCGTCGCCGCAAGGGTTGATACATGGCGGGTGGACAGCTACCTTCCCTCGGCCACAGT
Source organism: Thuidium tamariscinum (assembly GCA_947034885.2). Taxonomy (NCBI): domain Eukaryota; kingdom Viridiplantae; phylum Streptophyta; class Bryopsida; order Hypnales; family Thuidiaceae; genus Thuidium; species Thuidium tamariscinum. The sequence continues at coordinate 29,408,091 of OX344753.2, read as the reverse complement.
GATTAAGAGCTTAGGTCAGGGAGGAGAAATTGAACCTCAATTGAAGGCAATACTATTCGAAAACAATGCCCACCCTCCAGACTTCCCCCAAGCATCACTGGATTGTCTTCCTAGAACTCCATGGAAGATACCCGTCTCAGAGATGAAGAAGAGGGTCGACCTACGGCGGTGTCGAGTTTTCTCAATCGACCCACCAACTGCACGGGATCTGGACGATGCACTTTCTGTCGAGAAACTTCGGAATGGGATTGTGAGGGTTGGTGTACATATCGCAGATGTGTCTTACTTCATTTCCCCTGGCTCGGAATTGGACAAGGAGGCTGCTCATAGGTCCACCAGCATCTATCTTGAGCAGCGAGTCTTGCCCATGCTTCCGCGGCTTTTGTGTGAAGAGCTTTGCTCTCTCAATCCTGGGGTTGATCGTCTTGCATTCTCTGTTGTTTGGGACATAAGTGCATCAGGCGAGATTCTTGGCCAGTGGATAGGGCGAACTGTCATAAACTCATGTGCCAAACTCACCTATGAGCATGCTCAAGATATGATCGAGGGTGTCTTCATGGATATGGAAGGTGTTGAAGCTAGGGAGGGCCTTTCGAAATCGGACAGGCCATTACCCCAGATTCATGGCAACCATTCCTGGCCAGAAATAACGACCGATGTGATGGGACTTTATGAAATAGCCAAGAAACGGAGGGACAGTCGAGTTGAGGGAGGTGCTCTGAAACTGAACAATTCAAAGATTGTGTTCTCATTGGACGAAGACGGTACACCGTATGAATCTTCAATGTATAAGACCAAAGACTCTAATTTCGTTGTCGAGGAGTTTATGCTTTTGGCCAACATGACAGTTGCCAAAGTTATTTCAAATGCCTTCCCAGATAGTGCCCTGCTAAGACGTCACCCCGAACCGAATATGCGGAAGTTGAAGGAGTTCGAAGAATTTTGTGAAAAGAACAAGTTCGACTTGGATACATCCTCTTCTGGTGCCTTGCGCCTCTCGCTAGAGAAGATGCAAGACCGTGTTAGTCATGACCCAGTCCTATACAATATTCTGATGGTGTTCGCGACGAAGCCGATGCAGCTGGCAAAGTACTTTTGCACCGGAGAGTTGAAAGACAAGGAAGAAGACTGGGGGCACTATGCACTTGCGTGTCCTCTTTATACTCATTTCACTTCTCCTATCCGAAGGTACCCTGATGTTTTAGTTCATCGCATGTTAGCTGCGGCTCTTGAGGCTGAAGAAATTCTCATTGCATCTGATAGCTCCTTATCTCGTAAGGGAAACAAGAATAGCGTGGTTCCTCTTACAGGTAAGAATTTGCGATTGAAGCAGTGCTTCTCTAGTGCAAAATCACAGAGAGGTGCGTCGGATTCTCCCATTGCCCAGAATGCGCTGGCAATAGCGGCTGACAAGCATAAACTGCCAGCCAGTTCTGAACTCATGGGTATCGCTGCTCACTGTAATGAAAGGAAGATGGCCAGCCGAAATGTGAAGGAGGCGAGTGATAAGCTCTATCTGTGGGCTATGCTGAATAAAAAAGGGGTAAGCTCCTAGAGCTGTCTTCGTAATTGTGGATGTCGTGTGTGCGTTTAGTCTGTAAATTTAGTCTGTAAATTTTAGTATCCCATCAATGTTCAATCTTGTTTATTCAAGAAAGAACGCACCTTTGTTTGAACTTAATTTAGCGCTGACCGATATGTTGGATGTGTCTGGCAGGGCTTATTGTCAGATTCAAGAGTTCTTGCCTTGGGGCCAAAGTTTATGACATTATATATCTGTAAGATAGCGGTATGTGACTTGTTTCATCCTCAATTATTAGACGTCTTCAACTTTTATTTCCTCCATTTCGTGTAAATCTTTTAGCTTCCCGTGAGAGGATTTTGTGTTCAGTAAATTATTGAAGCAGTAGAGGCAAGTTTTCCTGATTTTGAGAATTTTCTTTTGATGATTTGAAGTTACATTGGTCATGTGTTCTATCGTTTTTAGGCCTTAAGCAAATGTCGGTGCAAGAAATCCACATTTCTGACGCTCATTTTTCTTTGGATTACCCAGATGGAACGTCGCATATACTATGATGAGATTGAGGGTGTCAATGCGGAATGGTTTGAAGCAACTGGGACACTAGTCCTTGACTTCTCTCCAACGAAGAAATCTACGCCGCAGAAACGTTCACAGGGCAGGTCTGGAAGGCAAAGGACAGTTGCTGACATAGCGATGGTTGTCAACCCTGCTGATGGTCTTGGTAGTAGCCCTGAAAAAGAATCTTATGAAGACATCATCCGAGAAGTGGAACAAAGATTAGCTGGAAAAGATTTTCCGTATGAGAGTCCTCCAGCTTTTGATGTAGAGGGACTTGCAAGTGATGCTGAGGTTGAACCCACAGTCTTGCCCCTGACTCTACAGTTATTTTCGGCAGTTCCCGTCTCCTTGCACTCAGTCGGAGGTGGAGCCGATCATCGCCCCCTGGATGTTGCAGTGAAGGTTTATGTGAGCTCTTATGCCACCTGAAAATCAGGGTGGGATTTCTCCTTCTGTCTTTGTTTACCAGGAGAGTTTAGAGAGCATGACATCATCATGCCTTATAGAAGCTCCGTTCTTAATTTTCTTGGTCCAATCTTCTCAAGCAGTACTTCTAATCCCGCATCTGTATTTTAGTTACCGTGTCTCCTGGGGTCAGGTCTCCTTTTCAGAAACCGATGTCTCCGCAGGTTTTCTATTCGCCTACGTGTCGCTATCCCTCTGTACGTATCTCATGCCTAGCGTTAGTAGTGACTGGACCAAGAGAGTAGAGTTCCCTTTTTCATAGAGGAGCTCTCGCTCTTGAATTGGCTGCCTTCCATGATAGATTCAAAGGATTCACATCACTTCAACTCATTTGGTCTGGAGTGTACCTTTCATAGCTGCTGTAAAGATTCAAGCCCGCAATGTCTCTGACCTTAGGGAACAGCCTTTTACGTGGTGCTAGGGTTTTCATACCTGTATATAGTGCTCCTTGGCACGTGCATCTGGATTTCAGAAAGTCGAGGGAAATTGGGTAGATCGGAAGCGACGGTTAAATCCGGCTTCCTTGTTTTGCCCATTTCTGTCTGGCATTTTAATGCCGTAGTCACTATCTCTCACCTTCTCTCAGTTAGAGAAAAACACCTTCGGTAGTGATCTGAACTGAAGCGATGACATAGCCTAGCTGTGGCCAGTAAACATCTAAATCCTTTTTGGACTCTGGTAAATTGCTACTTGAAAGGGAAATGTCCCATACTGTGCCATATGCGGGGTTTTTTGGTCTTCCTCAGCTCTAAATTTGCGTGTCAGATCGCTTAACACTAGAAATCGAACTTAGGCTATTAATTTTCCGTTATGTGGATGACGTAGATGGCTTTTCTAGCATCTCTCTGTAGATCTGTTTAGCCCAGTGTTTTTCTAGGGTTCCTTGGCCTCTGTAGCTTCCGGATCCTTGACACGTTCATTCTCTTTCCTCCTACAAATTCTTTGTGAAGCCAACGAGGCACAGCCCTTTTTTGTTGTGGCTTGTCCTTGGTACACTTTTCTGTCCCTCTCTTGACTCTTTCCCACTCTTGACTCTTTCCCTTCCTCTCGAACCGCTCCCTTTTGAACCCCAACTCTTTTCTCTGCTCCCTCTTCCTCTACTCTCTCTTTCCTCATTTGCCCTTCATCTGAACTAGAGGCCCTTCTTTTATTATTGGGATCCTCTTTGAATCAGCATGGAGGTTGGAAAGGTAGGGTGCACAGCGATGGTGGAGGAAGAGCTGCAGGCGCTCTGCAGGTGTCAAGGAAGGCACCACTGTTACCCGACTGGGAGCTCGGATGGGCAAGCTGGATCATCTGTCAAGGAAGTCCTGAATCAGCTGTGTATGGAGCGTTGCAGATGATTGTGTTCTGTACAGAGCCAAAGAGGATGTGGTTACGTAAATTTGGCCAGTTTCAGACCGTTCGGTTACTCAAATGTGGCAAGATCCAGACGATGTTTTTAAAGAGATAATTGTCGAGTAGAAAGAAGGCTGTTTTGTCAGAGCTTGAAGGGCCTGTCTAGGATAGGTTCTTAGTTTTGAAAACATATACTAGATCATGGAAGTCTAGTGCTTGTAATAAAGCTGTGAAGCTGCACTGTTGATCATACAATTTGGGTGTTCTGCTGGACAGTGTGAACTGACTTGCAGGCCAGTTCTGTATCATATTTTCTTTGTTTTTGTTTATAAATTCAAAATAAGCTCAAAAAATCTGAAATTTTCATGGTGTATGGCAAAGTCGCCTTTGTCATTCTGAAATAAAAATAATAATATCAAGTATTAATGATTTAATGTTCCAATTGCAACAAAATATCAAATTTTAAGAATTTTAACCCACTTAAAGCCTGAGGCACCAAAGTTTGGTGTTTGGAAAACTTTTAAGTTGATAGAGCCTAACCAAGTTGCTATTTTTGATCCTCAAATATATTAGATCTTGGAGAAAGTTACATTGGAAATTCAATTAAAAAAATCAAAGAGCAAATTTTGAAAAGCCATAAATTGATTAGAGTTGTACATGTTATGCTCTTCAATCTAATAAATTTTTTAGTGACTGAATTTTTAGATTTGAATTGACATGTGAAAGTGAGTAGAAAGATTTTTGCAATTTTAACACCTTCATGATCAAACATTATAATCTTTCAATCAATAAATGATGCTGTAGATTGTTATGTTTTTTTTTCTTAAGTGATCTTTAACATATTTAGTTTGAATTTGTATAGGTCCTTAAAAAAATTGATACAACTTATCAAAATGTTGACTTTTTGTTCAATTTAGAGCAAATTCTTAGAAGCTCAACAAAGGAATTAAAAACTTCCCTACAAGAATAGAAACTATAATAGTTTGTTGTAAAAGTGTCCATTCACTAGTAGAAAAAATAGTGACCAAATTAACAAAAATTTAACTAAAAAGTGTTGAATTCTTTTGTTGATTTGGACACATTAATTTGGGTACTTTTTGATAGAAAAGTGTTGATTTTTGAACAAAAATATGTTAAAAGAGAACAAAAAACTCATTGAATTCTGAACATAGAATTGTTGATTTTGAACTAAAATGTGTTTGATTAACAAAACATTGTTAATTTATGTTTGTTTTTTTTACTTTCATGATGGTTAGTATTGGTGTTTTCCACATGTATTTTTTTCATTTTACATTCAGTCTTTATGGCACTATCAAAAAGGAAAGTCTGACATGATCTTCATTTGCATATAGAAATGCATTGCCTTTGTATTGCCATGCACATGAAATCAATTTCATTTCATTATTTGTAGTAAACTAGTAATTGGAACATAGTAATTCTACATACATTCAATTTCTCTATAAGCCATCTACAATTATAGGCCACAATCACTACACTACAACCACTTGAATCCTACCTCCATCCAATGTGTGCCACTTGAACAATGTGAACCTTACATGTTGGCATACACAGATCTCTTAGAAGTCCTACAATTTTCTACACTTTCATACTCTACTCTAATATTTACAGTTCCCTCTATAGAAAGTACAATTTGACCTCATAAGTACCTTACTAGAATAGAAAGGAGGGTAGTTCACTGTGCTCCCACTTGCTTTCTCCACATCACCATTACCATTTGATCTTCCTTCCATTATGTGTCTTCTGTGTAGTAGTGCTCAATCCCTCTTTGGAAGGAGGAAGAAGTCTCAGACAACAATCACTGTAAAGCCTCCTATCCTTTTTCAATACAAAATGACTCCAAGTCCTACCTACAATTCAGGTCCAAGGTTTTCCTAGAATCATTTGTAGTCTTTGTTTCTCTTACTTGTTAAAGAGATGCATTCCTAGAATGTAATCGCAGCTACCTTCCAATCAAAATAGAACTCTTCTACTTCAGACATTGCAATATGTTTATAAATCATTCTCCCTTACACAATTCTAAACATGATCTTTGCCAAAAATAGCCACCTCTTTTCTTCCTACTTTGGCCATGAACAAAAAATAACTTATCAGACAACTCTTGAATGAATTCATGAGCATATTTAAGGACTACTTTGTTGGAAGTTATGACCTCGTAGCAACATATTCCTTACGCATCGAAAGGTTAAAAAAAATCTAATGCAGTTCTCCATGTTTCAATACTAATGTTCTTCATTTCACTTTTGATTACCCATTACTCACATATGCTCACACCACATTTTCAATGTTTACATTTGCCTTGATTCCATGGTTTGTACATTATCCTTTATTAGTTCAATGAACACCACTTGCAATTGTCCATATTTCTATTAAAATTCAGGAAAAAACAATCCAAAGCATTGCTTAATGATGGAATTTTGCGCATCCGTGATGCTACCTTTCGTAAACTACTTGTGGCAGAAAACACCTAATCCTCTCATGCTTGCTTAATTTCCACTTGCTCACTTCAACATGTCTTGAATTTTGTATGAGCATCGCCTTCCTCTGCTTTCCTACCTTCTTATTTGCTGCAACTTTTACTTAGACAAAGGAAAATACAACAATTAGTTTTCCTCTTCCACTTCAATTTTACCTTCTCAACTCATATGACTCTTTCTTACAATATTTGCAATTAGGACAAAATAATCTTCTTCGCAATAATTTCATTGGGAATCAATGCATTGTGAATGGAAAGAGTGCACGAAGATTTTTTTCCAGCATTGTAATGTCTACCTAATTATAATAACCTTACATCACAAATGAAACTTAACAAATTGGCATGCCGTTCTATCCACACTCCATTCACAGTTATTTCTTAAACCAATATACACTGGAAGTCTATTTCATGATCTATCTAGTTATAATCATTTTGATGAAATAAAAATGACCTATTTGAGTCCTTCCAAACTTCCAGAGCTCTTGCGCTAGTAAATGGGGATGACACTTACAATTTCCATTTTGCACTCCCTTCAAGAAGCCCTCTTCCTTCACTAAGAACCCTCACTTATTTCATTCTCACACTCCACTTCTCATGAATCCTACATTCTTTAACTTCTTATGTTATCTTCCACATTCCCATGTGTTAATGCATATCTTCATCGTCCCTTTCACAGAGACACTATAACTCCTCGTAACAATTAAGCATGATCAAACTCTAAAAATATTTTTTGTACATTGAAAACATAAAAATGATAATAATTTCAAACTAGCTTCATACTCAAGCACCCTAATCAACTCCAACTTTTACATTAATAGAAGATTTCAATTCTTGAACTTACCATAAGGCAGATAAACAAAAAAAACATTATCTTTCATTTACAATCCGTTCTGCAAAGATTTAGAAAAACACTTCACTTGCACTCATCAATGCCTTGTACCAAGTGTTGTAGAGAAACTTCAGTTCTGCCTTTCAATTACATAGTCCTACTGCATAATTTCATATTATGCAAGAACTCATTATCCTCCTAATACATATGCCATTATACAAATTAGCAGTCCCAAAATTTAATCTGGACCTTCTTGGTCTCATTCTTTGGCCAATCATAAAGACAAAACCCAATATCTCAGTAAATGAAAACTACAAAACTTTAGGAGATGTGCTTCGTATGAAACACAAATATTAACTGTTCCCTTTACAAAGCGAACTAAACTAGAAGGTTTCCACTGAATTAACTAGCCTTCCACGAACCTCAAATCCATGCAAACCTTGCCTACATTTCATGATTTGCAATCCATAGAGCACTGCAATGACTTCCAACTTGACTCTCTCATGTATGTCATAGAACATAAGAATACAATTAGTAACTTTTGCTTCAAAGACCTTCAATAACACCATCTAATCACTTCATCTTTGAAACTCAAATGCACTTGCAACATCATCACCATTACTAAGAATCCAGCTCCGGAGAAGGAGAAATCAAGAGAATTTGAAAATAAGCAAAGCAACAACAAAAACAACAATCCAATATTACTCTTATTACACACTCTTGTACAACTTGTTCACATGCCACGTTCCCTACAATCTTGCAAAAAAGCACAATAAAACCACACCTAATAACCACTAACTAAATGAATATGTAAAAAATTTGATTTTGAATAGGCAATACTACCTCTATTGTTCATCACTAGCTCTTCAATTCGTTACTACTACTACTGCACCTGAATATCGCTTTGAATTCGTAGTCTCTGATGTCCGCATACGGCAAGGTACTTTTGTAGCAACACTTTGTCACTAAGACATCACAATTTCACACAAAGAAAACCTACAGCACACCTGCTCCTTCAGAGTACTGTGAGCCCTCGAGATGGCACTCAGGACTCTGGGTCCATTTTTCGCGATTAAATAGCGAAAATTAGTCAAAATATTCAAGAAAAAGACATAAAAAGAGTGTTGAGGGAGTTTTGGTGTCAGTCTATGCCAAAATGGTGGAAAACCAACTTAGATGGTGAAAAATTTCTAAGGCTAGAAATTTGAATCATTTTAAGTCTCCAAAGCAAGTATATGTGAAGAATTAGTAATTTCGAGAGAAATAAGGAATAGAGAGTTAGTTAGTCCTAGCGAATGTCTGTGCAAGTCAACCTTTTAAAGATGCATAAGACATACTGACTAAGCTAGAAGAGTCTACTACAAGCATGGAAGAATGACCAGGGCTTAAGTTCAATTTCGAAACAAATTGGATTTAAAGGTAAAACCACTACAATGGATTTGGAGAATTCGAATTTCACGAGACAAAGATGGAGGATTGGAGATTGAAGACTACAGAGAGGTGTTCCAAGGGTAGGAGCATGCCAGGAGCGAACAAGAATCAAACAATTCTCCAAGATTCCCGGGCATCGGGAATTACATAGTCCAATTGGGCAAAGTAATTCCAAATTACTAAAAATAGAAGGGTGCAAGGTTGCGTGGGACTTACATCAAGAATCTAGGATTGCCCTAGATGTTACCCAATTTATTTCGGATTTTTCCGAAATTCCACGTTGATTCCATGGGGAGTCAACCGCACATAGAAATGTTCGTAAAATCATAGAAATTACGTATGATGCGGTAAAATCTCACTAAAAATTAGGATAGGTTTTTGTGTGCTTAATAAGCGCCCGGTCAAGTTTGAAGACATTCCGACATTCCCAACTATCAAAACCGGCATCGACATTGAAATTCACTAGAATTACAAGGTGGCGGTGGGTTGACCGGCGTATCAAGAGCGAATGATGTCTGATTGTCGCAAATAAGGAGTCATTCCTTACTCTCACGGACATTCCTAATGACCCTGGCCTGACAGATTCATCAAAATGCGCAAATCCTAAAAGTTAGATTTTTGACTTTTAATTGGAGTTACCGTAATTCCAATTTGGGTGCGCAAATGGCTTAGGAGTGAGGGGTAAGGGGTCCCTTAGGCTAATTGGGGTCTTCTGAAGACAATGGCGCAGACGGTTTTCCGTTTCGAGTTGTTCCCTAAAAGATAGAGAGGGTCAGCTCTTAGTTTGACTTTTTAATCGTTAATTGCGGTTAATTAGAAGTGATTTTGGAAATATCTCTTGGAAAATCAAAGATTGGATTTGGTCAAGATCTCTTTCTTGCGTAAAAAGCCATCTTTGGGCTAAAGAAAGACAATTTTCGAAATGACTTTGGATTAATTTGCAAAATATCTACGTAAATTAGGGTTAATTCCAAAATATTTTGGGTTAAGATCTTGGATTTGATTTGGCCAAGATTTCTTTGACAAAATGGGGATGTTTTTAGAAATTTCCACCATTAAACAACTAATATTTTGGAATTACATTAGGGTAGTTTAGGGTAGGAAGTAACAAAGTGTTTTCACCGGCAATTACTGAGAGGGGCCCGGCCACGGGTATATAAGGGCCCCCCTCGAGGTTGCTAGTACCCTTATTTCTCGCACCGACACTTTGTTTCCTCACTCTTGTGCTACCGACATAGTCGGAGCACTTCTTGGACCAAAATTCTTGGCCAAGTCTTGTTTAAGTTTTATTGTGGAACATTGAAGTATTAGGGCCCTTCAAGTGATTCTTTCTCTTCTTTCTATTGTGAAAAGGCTAAGCCTTAACCTTGGATACAACTACCTCGTGGAAATTTCATGTATTGAGTACCAAAGTTCGGTTTAAACACTGTCATGTGTACCTCCTTTGGTGGCAAAATCTTGAAATACTAAGACATTCTAAGAATTTAAAGTGAAAGTTCGGTTAAAACACTGTCATGTGTACCACCTTTTGCGATTAAAGTTCTTAAAATACTATTGTGGAATCCGCATACGGCGGAGCTATAAATCTCCCAATTGTCTATTAATCCAAAGAAAGGGAAGTGAGGCAAGGCCCGAACCATTCCAACACTCCATGCTTACAAAAGCTGGCAATCAAAATCCTTGATGCCTAAGGAGTTTTCATCACCCCCTTGCTTCCATACCAGTTCTCTTGGGCTATGCTTATAAGCAACTCAGTTAAGGATTAGCCTAGTACCAAACACTAACCCAACCGTTATTTGATCAAACAGAATATAGTTTATCCCATTATTTAGGACCAAAATACCCCAATTTAGTTCCAAGTTTAGTTACAAAAGGACCAGCATACTGATCCAGTTAAGGCAGACCAGCATATTGATCCAGTTAAGGCACCAGCATACCGATCCAGTTAAGGCACCAACATACCGATCAGTCAAGGCACCAGCGTACCGATCAGTCAAGGCAGGGCATTCAGAACCCCCCTCCCCGACCAGTCACGCCCCGCCACGTGGCGCCGGCAGGACGGGTGGGGGCTCGGTGGACAGAGCCCGGAGCGGACAAAGCCTGGAGAGAGAGCCCGGAGCGGACAGAGTCTGGGGGGAGTTCGGTGGACAGACTGTGGGGGACTCCAACACCCCCACACACTACAACAAAATTCGACATTCTAAAACTCACAAGTAAGAACACTCTAACTAAAATTTTGTTGTTGTAATCATTCAATTTTTGGTCAAATAAAATAGAGTTGTGAAGGAAACTCACAACTCCCGATTTTAATTCTCCACCAAGAATTTAACAATTCCAACAACAAAGAATCTTGGTCAAACTTCCTCTAACGCAAAACTCCATAGCCACCATTCTTCTACAAAAATTGCAAAACATCTTGGATGTTAAATGAAGAAGGAGGGAAGAAATTAGGAAGATTAAGGCCAACCGTGGAGGATTTAGGATTAAAATATTCAAATCCAAGGAATATTACTATTGCACGAGGTTCTTTATTCTGTAAGAATTGACCTTTGGAATTAAAAATCATTTAAAAAGAATCCTACTATTGAGATTTATTCTTGTTCTTTGGGAATGTTCTACATTCTTTGGTAGTTAGTTATTAATTAGATTCTTAGAAGATTTGAATTTTGTTGGTTTTGTTTTATTAGGCCTAATAAGCCAAAGGGGAAACCAACAAATTGACAACTAATTTCTTCGCAAATTAACGCAAATTTAAAAATGAATTAGATTTGAAAAGATTTGATGATAGTTTTTTGATTAAAATATTCTAATAAGCCAAAAAGAAACAAACAAATTGACAACCAATTTCTTTAGGATTAAAATTAATTAGATTTGAAAAGATTTCATGATAGTTTTTTGATTAAAATATTTTAATAAGCCAAAAGAAACAAAACAAATTGACAACCAATTTCTTTAGGATTAAAATAATTTCAAAACTAATTGGATTTGGAAAAGATTTGAAGAAGAAATTCCATTCAAATTAATTTAATTCAATTGGAATTCGGTGGAATATCGAATTAGAATTAAAGTAGACAACAAAAGTAGGTAGCTATTAGATTTTTGATGATTTCTTAGAATAGAACATTGACCCACTAGGTAGACTAATTAAATTGCAGTATTTCTTAATTACCGGGAATTAGGAATTAACAGAATTACGTAATTAAACTAGCACTACATAACATTTAATTTCCTTTTTAACCAGGACAGAATTAATTGACCAACAATGTGAGAATTATTATGGATTAGATGGAGAGCCGGGATGATTTCGATGGCGAGGTCGTAGGGGAATATTTACACATGATGATGTTTGACGATGGGACCATGGAGATTTACAAACAATTACATTTGACATCTTCCACCTGCCCTCAACTCCTCAATCATCACTGCCCAAATTTTACATCAATGAGTAGGTTTGCTTTCCCTGAAATTGAACTAAATGAAATTGAGAGTAAAACCTCCAGAATTTGTTCAATTAATTAACCTTCCACCAAAGAATAACACTGTGATTGTTTTTCTTTTATGTACAGTGGGTACGAATCAAAATGTCGTTTTTGAATTCGCAATGAGAAAAATTTCAGTACTGCCAACTTTGAAAGCCTCATGAGAGCTCAAAAATTGGTATTTACCACAAAAGTTTTACTACAGCATCATCTTTAAGTTAATTATATGTATGCCAAATTTCAAGGCCAAAAGATTCACCAAAAAAAAGTTATTCAAAATCTACCAACATGGGTAGTGGTGAGAAACATTTCACTACTTTCAACTTTGACACCTTCCTAAGGATTGATTTCTTTTTCTTTTTCCATGAAATTTTTTTCATAAGACAATCTCTATGTTTTTAATATGCATAAAAAATTTCAAGGTAAAATAATTTTTTTTTAAGAAGATATATGAAATCTCCCAACAGGTGTAGTTTTGGAGAAAATACTCACAATTGCCAGCTTTGACACCCTTCCAAGGGCTAAAAAATTGGTTTATTACCATGAATTTTTTTTTGTGAAGTCATCTCTATGTTGATAAAATGTTCTCTAAATTTCAAGTTCAAATGAATTACCAAAAAAAAGATATACGAAATCTCCCAACATGTGTAGTTGTGAGGAGGAGTTTTTGAGCCTTTAGTATAGTGTTATTTTGTGGAGCAAAGTTTGACACAAATGTAAAAACTCAACCGCACAACTACACATGTTGAGAGATTTTGAATATCTCTTTTTGGATAAGTGTTTTCAACTTGAAATTTGGAACATATATTATCAACATAAAGCTGATCTTATTCAAAAAAATTCATGTTAAATAGACAAATTTTCAGCCCTTGGGAGGGTGTCAAACTTGGCAATTGTGAAAAGTTTCTCAAAACTACACCTGTTGGGAGATTTCAAATATCTTCTTAAAAAAAATTGTTTTACCTTGAAATTTTTTATGCATATTAAAAACATAGAGATTGTCTTATGAAAAAAATTTCATGGGAAAGGAAAAAAAATCAATCCTTAGGAAGGTGTCAAAGTTGAAAGTAGTGAAATGTTTCTCACCACTACCCATGTTGGTAGATTTTAAGTAGCTTTTTTTGGTGAATCTTTTGGCCTTGAAATTTGGCATACATATAATTAAATTAAAGATGATGTGGTAAAAATTTCGTGGTAAAATACCAATTTTTGAGCTCTCATGAGGCTTTCAAAGTTGGCAGTACTGAAATTTTTCTCACTATGAATTCAAAAACGACATTTTGATTGGTACCCCACTGTACACCACAACTAGAAGGGCCCCCCTAGGTCTTTCATGCTTCAAAAATGGTGACTCCATGAAGTCATTTAAAAACAAAATCCTCAATTAGTATTTTAGTTCACCTGAACTCATTCAAGAGACAAGCAATAGTTATAATTAACTTTCCCATTGTGAAAATTGTTTTCTTATTTCTTCCGCATGACGATTTGGAGCCAGAGTCAATTCCTCATTCATGTCTTTTGAGGCATGTTAATTACTTCATTTCCCTTACTCAACGTAGGCTTCTCCACGTAAGTGATTGGCAAATCTTCAGAGATTTGCTGCTAGTACGTTTTAATCATCAAATTCAAAAATTTTCACGCATTCATTACAAAGTCAACTCGTACATGAAAAGCTAGTGCACTGTATGCATAGAGACTATTGCTTCCCCTCCCTACACTATAACAAAACATGGTAAAAAAAACCACATTCAAAATTGAGTGCAGTTCTTTTTGCCACGTTTTTGTGTATGCGCGTGTAGTGGACAGTTACGGTTTTTTGCAATTTCCCAGTGCAATTTTTGGAATTTTGAAGCATGTAATATACCATTGGAAAGGTATTTAAAGACCTTTATAATGGTATATTACACGCCCCAAAATTACAAATATTGTAGTGGGAAATTGCAAAAAACCGTGACTGTCCACTACGCGCGCATGTACAAAAACGTGGCAAATAGAACCGCATCCAATTTTGAGTGCGGTTTTTTTTACTATATTTTGTTATAGTGCCACCTCCACCATCTCCAATTTCTAAATCCCGCATTCCACCTCTGTCTCCACACTTCCTCACTTCTAGCTCTCCATGTGCTCCCATGCAACGCTTTTGCTCAAACGAGTTTGCAAGTGACTCAACCCTTCCAAGATGGCTCATTACAATGTAGCTCTAGCTAATGGAGACATGACCTTGTCAAAAACAATGAAGACATCTTCATTCAAACTTTGGTGAGTTCCTCCTACTTCTATTACTGCAACTTTTTCCGAATAATTATCTCACTTCCTACCTCTTTGCCTAAATGACATGCCTCTCTAGTTTACTCAGAAGGTTCCAGTTTGATTTGTGTGCTACCATGGAGACAAGTTCCAAAAAACAATCTATATAGGTTACAAAGGAGACAAACATTGTTGGCCAGTGCATGTCAACGTCAAAGTGAATGTCACAGTCAAGCGCCACCAAAGATGCTGAGGTCTCTTTTGGAGACGGCTGGGAGGATTTGTACGCTGCCATGCCATCCACGATGGAGACTGCTTGAAGTTCCATCTTGTTCAAAAATCTTGCTTCAATGTTTTGCATTCCACTTGTTTAGACAGTGTAGCTTCCTACTCTTTAATGGAGGAGGTCAAAGCTACATGCCAAGGATTAGGATTCATCTACCTTTAGCGTACTACAAGGAATCGTGATACATCTGTCTTATATAGCATTGGCATTCAAATGACCATGATCATCAACTCCTACATCACATGAACTCTTTTGTCCAAGGAGCAAATTGGACTACCTTGTGAAACACTAGCGGCATTGTAAAATCATATGCTATCGTCTTCCACTTAACACATGTACGGTTTATGTAGCAAAACATTTTCAATGCTTAACGCTTATGGTTTTATAATGAGTACTAGCTCCTCGGCCGTAGTACAGATACTCTTCCCTAAATGTGTATAAAAGAATTTGTGTCAAATATGTGGGTCAGCATCCACCATTTTGGAATGCAATGGGAGCTTTTACTACTTCTACCAAGCTACTTCATTCTCTATAGTTCTCTATGCTTTGTAAAAATTGGTTATCTACAGGTCTATGTGCTCTCCAACATTCAGAATTTCATATGCCTCAATTCCTTGCTACTTTCTATTTTAAGAGCCTTCATTCATCACTTTTGCCTAGGTTTACTTACTAACTAGGTTTACGGTTATCGAAGAACATACCTTTACCGCATGTCACACATGAAATCGTTGTAATCTTATGCAATTGAGAGTTCTTCACAACCGGTTTTCCTCTTGAAAAGCACCAGCAACTTTGATGCTCCTATGTCGTAATTATACACAAGTGTAATTGCCAAAGCAGGATGCTTACTCATTTCTTACATTTTTATACAATAATTCACTGTTGCTAAGCTTTTGTCTATCAGATGAACCATTAAGGTGGCACCACAAACAAATGAGGATGACATACATTTATCGTGGATGCACTCAAAAAAATTCCTCTAATATGTTTCTAACTAGTACCTCAAAATGAATCATGATAATCTACAATACATGCTCTTCTTGTCCACATGACAACAATATGAAGAGAGGTACACTCCAATAACTATTACGGACATATTCATGCAACCGCATAGCATGGTAAGTGGTTTCACTGACCTAACTTCACTCTTCCCTATGATTGCATGAGAGCAAGTTTAGCAAATAACATCCATTCAAAAGGCTACCAACCTCCACCACACAAAACACTGTCCTCCATAGAAATATAGTACAAAGATCAAGGTCACTAAGAGAATCGATTATGAACAAAAACATTACAGCAAGAACTTGTAGACAGTAGTACAGTACAAGATTTACATTTGAAGTAAAATTTCAAACCTCATTTAGGCATAGTAGAATTTTTTTTAAACCTTGAACTAAAAAAATTGGTAAATCAAGTTTGAATTCATCTCCAAAAATCTTTTTAAGATTTAGAGCCTCTAATCAAAAGTTATAGACAAATTTGAGAAAGGAGTTATGAGGGACATTTTCTTTGATATTTTCAAACATCTTCTTTGAATTTTATTCATAACTTTCTTTGGAAGTTCAAAATCACAAACAAGCTTTTGGAAACAAAATTTAGGTAGATTTTTCACCTTTTTTAAAATTAAAATCTTTTTGAAAAAAATTATTCTTCTACGCAAAAATGAGGTTTGAAATTGCATTTTGAAAACAATTCCTACATTTTAACTCCTAAAAGCCCAAAGGCTTAGGACAAAATACAAATATGTTATAAAATATAAGTACTTTAATTTTTTTGAAGTTAGTATCACAGAACATAATGCGAAATATATAAAGTAGAAAGTATCTATATAGTCAAAATTATAAAATTATTTTTAGATTCTCTTCAAATGTATTTTGAAGATATAACTTCAAAAAATCACCAAAAATACAATTTCTATCTTTAGCATATGAAATATTTTTTGATTGGTCAAAATTGTAGTTTATGTTGTTTAGTATGAAAATGCTAAAGATGAAGTAATGGAAACATCAACACTTTTTTCAAATAGAAATTTTTTCAATACTAGGCAATTCTAAATACTTTGTGCTATTCTTCTTATAATTTTTTTTTAGTGTAAGAATTTTAGTTTTGAATATAAATATTGAAAGATAACCCAATCTTTGAAAAGAATTAAAATTTGAGTTTTATTTTTTTTGGCCCAAAGTCAAATAGACACCAAAAAATAGTCACTTAAGCACTTAGGATAAGTGGTCAAGCTCCCATTTTCAACTACTTTTCTATATTCTTGGGGAATTCATGATTGTAAATGGATTTCATTACAAAAAAGACCTCTCTACCTACAAATATCATTATGTTATTTGTGAATTAAGAAATTCACCTATTATGCCATCAAATTCTTATTTTTAATAATAGATGGTAATTGTTATAAATATATGTTAGTTATTTGAAGATACTATGCTTGATTAATTTACACATGTAGTGATTATTAACTTTATCCATTATTTTTAGTTGTTTGTCAAGCATGTAATATCTTCAATTGACTCTATCATTGATAATTATCTAACTTTGGATGCAATTAGTTGAAACTTGGCCATATCCTAAAAAGATCCTCCCAAACCCATTTTTCATTACTTCTAAACAATCAATCTCTAGCCTACTTTAAAGTAATAGAGATAATTTTCTAACCTATTTTTTATTGTTCAATCCAATTTTATTGCCTAATGATTTGAATTTCAACCACTCAAGTTCAAATTTTGATCATTTGATCTAATAATAGCTACCAATTCTTCTTGGACATTGATGTGCATAGTAAGGTAGATGTACTCATAACCAATAAAATAAACACATTTGGATATAATCTAGGGTAGTGCAAGGCAAAGCAAATATTTTTAGAGATGCATTCACAAAAATAATGGGGATTGCAAAAAATTTGATAATTTTATCTCTTGAATTGAATTACTATGAATTTTGAAAGGCAAAAGTTGGGCTTGACCTATAACCAACATCTAGAGTGATTCAATTTCCATCATTCAAGAATACTTTCCTACTAATTACTTCCTACATTTACGCTCACTTATATGTCATTAATTTATTGGTCCAAGCCTTGAAAAAGTACAAAGACACACATTCCAAGGAGAAAACATAAATCGATTCCAATCTTGTTTGGAATAGGGTGCCCTATTTATTGTTGATGGTGTGTGACAATAGAACAATAACCCTTAGCAATGAAGGCTAAAGCAAAAAATATCAAAACATAAAAAGTAATCACAAACCATAGCCAAAAACTAAAACATAGCACATTTGTTATGTAATACACAATCTTAGAAGGAAATTTCAATATGATATTCTTCAAAAGTCAAGAGTTCAAAGCCATCCCCCCCTCTAATATAGGTACCAATTTGAAACAATGCCTTCCATTTTTAGAAACCTAAAGTCAATTTGGCACATGAATTTAAGACAACTTGTGAAATGTTTTCAGAGAGGGAAACTAAATTTGACAACAATAGGCATGTTCATCTTAAATATTTACTAGTAAGACTAATTTGACTATTTAAGATGATGGACTATAAGCCCTCCTTGGCAATGTTCTATTTAGACTAAATCACTAAAGCCTAGCAACAAATTTGATCTTCAATCTTCATAGCTCAAGGTTGAATTCATTGCTCTAAAGATCAACGAAAAAAATAGTACTAAAGATTGAAATGATAAGCAATTTTTCTACCCCAAAAAAACACTTGGAAAGGACTACTTTTGCAAATGCCATCACCTAGTTCTTATCCAATTCAATGTTTGACTATGCTCCAAAAATACAAAATTGAGAGAAATATTGGATTAGTGAAGCTTGCTCTAGAGCACACCTTCTCTCAACCAATTTATGAGAATTTTAAAATTTTGGAACCAAATCAAGAGTTTGTGACATCAATTCTAAAATTTGATCATGAAAATTCAAAGTGGACACTCACCTCAAGCTTAGTAATGGGATCTCCATAGAAAGAAAACTTCAATAAGAGTGTGACAAATCAAAAATTATATCTAGTCTTTGGTTAAAAGCAGTTTTAGATCAACTAGAACATTATATTTAAAAACATTCAACCTTTGTAGAAGAAATGACAATCAAATGTTTGTATTCTTTCATAGTTAAACCTCGTTTACAAAATATTTATAAATTTTAAGGTAGAAAGTGAAAATGAATTGAAATTTCTTATTAAAAAATCCAATTAATGTGAAATTTGTCCAAGAGGTATAATAAATAGACTCTTTTGTTATGTTTCCTATCATTATTGACTCCATTGTTTGTAGAGCCACCTAGCTATGATTGAGTCTTTGTCCATATTTGCGCCCTTCACTTAGCACAAACCTTCACTCTCTGCCACCCCACTAGCTCCTTCTGTCCTAGCTAATTTCACATAGAAGCCCACTTGCCTATATGTTAAATTTTCCTTTTCAAAGCAAATTGAACTACGTGGGACTTATTATGTGCCTCAATCTTCACTCTAGTTTTTTTGGATTGCTTGATGATGGTAGTAGCATCACTTCCAAGGGATCCTTTCTTTTCCATGTTTGGTACTACAACATACATACAAGCATCTCCAAGCCAAGCACATGATCCTCTTAGACTTGTTTGCATGTGCTTAGTTTGTTGATGGCATTGTTTGCTCTCTATTAGCCAATAAGTTATAGGAGCACTCCAACTTTGGTTGTATAGATGCCCAAGCATGCCTTCTTCCCCTTGTTATCTCCAATCTATTGTCTATGAGGCTCTAAGCAATTAAAGCATAATTTGTTCCAAATGTTGCTCTCTTTCCCTTGTGGTTTTATCTCCCCCTAGGATTTTTTGGAGCTTTTTTTGGTTGACTCTCTACATCTACTGATCTACCTTCTACTATTGTATGTAAACCTACCCTTACTCATTAGTACATAATAGTCATATTATCGGTATCAATAAATAACTAGATTTACTTATTCAAAAATTGCTTGAACTTTTAACTTCATTGACATTCTTCAAGCAATTAGTGCAATACTGCACTGTTGATATACAAACTAGCCAAACTCATAAAATGTCAACCAACTAAATATCTTCACCTTAAATCCTAACACTAGAGATTTGCCACCAACCAAATTAGAGTTCTTTATTGTCAATCATTGATTCTTCTTTGACAAAGTATTTATTCAAACTAAACACTAGTTTTCAAAAGGGACCAATGAAAGTTGAAGCGTTTTGTCCTTCAAGGACATCCAATTAAAATTTGTCTAACTAGTGTCAAGATAAGTGTTTTTATGATTTCAACTTCAAATTTTCATAGTATGTTCATACAAATTTAAAGATTCTCAAACCAATACCATTCAATTTTGATTTCATTGATTAACATTATGAAATGATATTTTTCTGATTTGTCTTTAAAGTTGTTTTGAAATAAAGTATTTACTTCAAGTGCAAATACCTTTTGTTGAAGAAAAAATAAATTATGTAATAAGAGCTTGCTAACAATGTGAAATATGGTTCTTATCACTTTCACAACTTCAATGTTTATATGAAATTTAACTTCCACATGTTGATTTCTTTTGTGAGGACAAATAATTAAGGTCATGGTAAATTTGCCTCCTCACTCATCCCTTCTAAATCATTCTAAGGGTGCAAGTAAAAAAAACTCTTTTGTGTTTGATTAATTTATCTTAAATATCCCTCATAGATATTTTGGGCTTCTAATTGAAAATATAAATTCAAAATTTGCAACTTTTGTCATTCATGAAAATTAAATATTGAAACACTTTTTTCAAGACACTAAGTCATGGAAGCAATTCACCCCGACTATAATTAGTATTTGCTGTGGTTGCTCATCTAAACAATTTGACAATATGATAAACACAACTTCCTACACATTTAGTAGACTCCCTTGTCCATATAATAAAGTTAGTTTTAAAGTTGACTTTCAAATAAAAGCACTCTCTATTTCCAATTTTAACATTTAATCCTTGAAGTCAAACCCTAATGACCATAAAATCATCTATTTTGATATTGCACAAATCAATGGTTAAAAAAATCCAAAAGCACACATTAAAAGTCAAGGTATTGCAGAAGATCTCCCCATTTCACTCAAAATTTTCAAGATGAATAGTTACAATTCTATCCTACATACAAAGATTCTCTATCATCCATCATATGCCAAATTACCTTGCCAATATTTAAGATTTAAAGGTCTCATTTTATTGAAGTGTCTTAATTTGCTAAACTCTTATTACATTCTAAATTTTAAGTCATAATTAAAGTGAGATTTGAAATCATCTTTATTGTTGGGATAAGGCCTTATTAAACAAAAATGTCATGCACTCTAAACAAATGTCATATAAACAACACAACACTAAGACAACATCAAAATGCACTCAACAAAACAACCATGGATCTTCATCCAATCATTGTCATTACCTTTAATTTTATTACAAACCTTTATTTTATTACACTCTTTAATTACACTTTTTGAATGCCCTACTAATAGGTTCTTATTCTTGCCCTTATTCTTCTTACTGATCAGAGACGTCAAGTGGGATCTACCCAAATTTGGACAAGTTTCCCTTTTCAATGTTTCAGGAACTACTTCAAGGGTATCTTAAAGCTTAATAGTGAATCAATAGACTTGGGTACATGAGTTGTGAAGGTTGGATTTGATGTCTAATAAAGAAGTGCCGGCCCCACCCCACACACTTCATCTCCTACCAAAAAAGTTTCCTTGCCACATATCCAATTACTACAAGACATTAGGATGAATTTTTAGCATTGTATCAAGTGATTTCAAAGCTCTCTATCCACACCAGAGAGAAGAGGGGGTTGGTAGGCACCTACCAATTCTAATCGTGACATGAAAAAATCACAACATCATTGTGAAGACTAAGATTTCACATCTTATTAGCCCTACACCATGAGGGCTAGGTGGAACAAACCCACATTTCTATACCCTTATATCCAAAATAATACGCACCTAATGAACTTCATTTGCACAACCCTTATGAACATTCTATAAATCATTCAACACCTATATATGCACCCTACTCTACGCGTATCAATTTTCTCATGCTTATTAAATGGCCCACATCAATAAATCAACAATATGGGTACTAATATACATTCTTAACATTCAATCCTTTTTTTTACTTTTTGAGAAAGTGCCTCACTTCAAATTTGATGAAGCATTGTGTTCCTACATTCATCTATCTTTTAGACTTAAAAACATTTTTTCATCACACTTTTTCATCCAAATTTGACAACTCCATCCATGTTTTAAAGAGAACTGGAGAATTTCTAGCAAAAAGAGATTGCTTTTATCCAGCAGAAAAGACATTTATTTTGAAATTGTGCAATCTGGTCCCATGGTGCCGAAAGGGGCTGCTCACATTCTATACCCCTGCCCCCGAGGTAATTTTAATACACCTGGCATGTAACTGACTTTCAAGCAATTTATTATGAGGCACAGTTTCACTTGCTCCACGGACGGTTTATATCAGCCATTTTAGAGTCGACTGCAAGAAGCGTGACGTTAAATCCTCCTTACGAAGGGTGGGCCCAGCCCAGCTGGCTATTGTCAGATCCATCCTGGATCATGGACCCGGCCGATCACGTAGCTGCACAAGACATGACTCCGCAGAACATAGTTTGCGTCGGGTCGTCCTGCTGTAGGACATCAACTTTGGTTTTTTTTTAAACTAGGAACTAATTTACAAATCCCACATTGTTTGTCTTGTCTCCCACCACCCCGTGTGTATATATGGAGTTGTCTTTGCAATGCAGAATACAAATCACAAAACACAAAATACAAATTACAAATTATAAATTGTAAAATAAAAAATTGCAAATTACAAAATAAAAAACACAAATCACAGAAAAATTGAAATAATCATTTTAAATTCTAAGACAACAATGGCAAATTTCATTAAAATGACAACATTTCATTACTTTGACACTTTATACACTTCAGAACATGCAATCTAAAATCTAAATTTGTCATAGATTTTTGAAATCTATATATTCTACATGTTTGAAATCTATACTTAATTAAGATGTGTTTAAACAACATAGTTTGAAATGTATACCTATTATAGATTATTTGATATCTATAAGAGTCCTAGATGTTTGAAAATTAGTCTATACATTTCTTGGATGTTAGTTTTTATTTTTAGTTTGCATGTTCTGAAGTGTATAAAGTGTCAAAGTAATGAAATGTTGTCATTTTAATGAAATTTGCCATTGTTGTCTTAGAATTTAAAATAATTATTTCAATTTTTCTGTGATTTGTATTTTTTATTTTGTAATTTACAATTTTTTATTTTACAATTTATAATTTATAATTTGTATTTTGTGTTTTGTGATTTGTATTCTGCATTGCAAAAACAACTCCATATATACACACGGGGTGGTGGGAGACAAGACAAACAATGTGGGATTTGTAAATTAGTTCCTAGTTTAAAAAAACCCAAAGTTGATGCCCTACAGCAGGACGACCCGACGCAAACTATGTTCTGCGGAGTCATGTCCTGTGCAGCTACGCGATCGGCCGGGTCCATGATCCAGGATGGATCTGACAATAGCCAGCTGGGCTGGGCCCACCCTTCGTAAGGAGGATTTAACGTCACGCGCGGGGAGCCAAGTGACAGCCTGGCACGGGCGATCGCCGTAGCAGGCAGCACTCGGAGATGCGGGGATGGAGGACCGAAATGCGAGGGAGATCTTTCCAAGCGCTTGGAAAGCCCTGCCCACACCAACGCCATCGACTGCAGGTGGAGGAGCAAGGATTGCGCGCCAGCCACGACTGCTGGCCCCGGCCGACCTAACTTAAGCTTCGCTTCGCTGCTTGGTCACGCGCTCATCACTGCGCCAGGCCAGGCCAGGCCAGGCGAGTTCCTGTCCCTCGCTCGCTCGCTCGCTCGTCTTTGGATTAGGAGTTGTGTCTTTGTCGAGTCGAGTCGAGTCGAGCCGAGCCGGCGGGACTGCCTGTCCTCCGAATGCCTTCCTGCTTCTCATGTCATGGCTCACTCTCACCACTTGTATGCCGCTTGCTTCGACCACCGCAGCACTCACCTCCTCGACCACCCCGACCTGCCGCCCCCAGCCTTCCGCCTTCGCCTCTCCCGCCTCCAGGTTCGCTCTCTCTTCTCCTCCCACGGGAATCGAAGTCACCTCCCTCCTCTCTGCTTGACCTTTCTCATTCCCTCTTTGGGCTGCCGCTTCTCTGCAGCAAGAGCTCGCGCAATTCGAGAGCCGCTGTGTCGAGACCCGCGTCGCGTTGGACTCCAAGACCTCCGAGACCAATGCCATGAAGGCGCATGTCGGCCTTCTCCAAGCTCAGCTTCTTCAATCCGACCAGGTGGTCGCCGCAGTCAAGGCGCAGCTCTGGGGTCTCGAGGAGGAAGTGGCTCAGCTTCAGGCCGATCAAATTGCTCTGCAACTCCAGTTGGAGTTGGACAGCGCTAATGTAAGCATCGCACACCTTCTCCCCCTCTACCTCTCTTCCTCTGTCACGGTTTGAGCTGACCGTCCGCTATCGTGTGCAGCACCTCCGCGCCGAAGAGGAGTGGGGCTTGCAGAGGGAGGAACTCCGGGCTCAAGTCGCTAATCTTGAAACCGAGCTGCATCTTGCTGACTGTAGTGATGGTGAGCTGGACTTCCTGATTACTCCCGCCAAGAAAGGGCACTTAGACAGGGCTCTAAGCTCTCCTGGGAATTTGAATGGGCTTTCGTTACAGACCCTGCTTGACATGGGAGAAGCTTCATTAGAAGTAGAAGAAGACATTCATGAACTTAGAATGAGACTGGGGGAATCCGAGGCTCGAGAACGAACTGCCCTGCATGAATTGACGTTGAAAAATCGGCAGCTCGAAGATCTGGAAATTCAAATTACACAACTCAAGGTCCGAGTCTGCAATCAAAGTTCTTCTGCTCGTAGGAAATTCCAGGAGGAAGAATTCGCATATTGCAGTTGCGCATTGTGTAATATTATTGCCAAACTTTCGGTTGTCAGCTAGTGGCCAAAAGTGGTTTAGGGAGCTTTGTCGGGTTACTCTTATTTGTCAAAACCTAAATGCCCTACAGGAAGAAGTAGCGGCAGAGAAGGAAAAAGCTAAAGAAGAAGCGGAGGATTTAACTCAGGAAATGGCAGAACTGCGGTATCAGTTGATGGAGATGATTGATCGAGAGAGGGAGTTACGTGCGCAAGCGGAGCAAGCCTCAGTGCTTCGGGTCGTAGAGCTAGAGTCGCAGGTGCGTATTGTTTACTGACTGCATTCTTATCTTGTGGTTTGTGAGGCACCTACCTGTGCTTTTTAAGGCATCTGTAATCGTTCTGGATGTTTAGTCGTTCCCCAGATTTGTATCCTCTAAGAATGCGAGAACTTCAGAATGCTCGTTGTAGAACCTTAATCACGTGATGCCAGTATGGAATTACGGCATAGGGCAAATTCTTCGGTTGTTTTCAAAGAGTATGTTCCTTTGTTATTATAACAAAATTCAGATGTTTTGAACACTCCATCACGGACAATTTTGGATTTAAAGATCACTGCTCCCTTTTAGGCAGCTTATGTAGACAATTTTGGTCAATTTTGATCATCCTAATCTTGAGATTACTCCATTGGATCTTTTTGGAGTGGTGCACAATTGAATCTGCGTCAAGATTCTACGGTTACTTTGTTGAATCGTGTGATGACTAGGGAATTTTGTTCGTCGGAAGGGGTTGTTGTTAGGTTGCCTGCTTCGGGGGTTGAAACCTAGGGGTTAAAATGCACCTCCTTAATTGTGGAAATCTTGTGAAACATCTTCTTAGGGCTCTAAATTCAGTCGCCATTCCTCCCCATTCCTCTTCTTGTCTTCTTGAGTTTGTCTACGTCCTAGACTGCACGTTCACCTTCTCTTGTTCCAGTCTTGTATTCTCCGTAGCAGCATGAACTGTTCGTTTCTGAAATAGTCTCCATTACAGCTCGGACGTGAAATAGTTACCGACTACGTTGGTCTGATGTTGATCGCTGAAGTAGTAATATGCTGTAGTCCTGACTAGTTCTTGTAATTGTCATTGGAATGTGGTTTTGAGTGCATTTGTTTTACCGAGGAATGGAGTGACTGTTCAGATATTCATTGAAAGGATGAGTTGTTTTACAACAGACCGTTCATAGATGTTCTGTTTCAATGACCATTAAGCTATCTTACAGAGGATTTTGGATTTTCTAATAGGAAAGAATGTTCACCGCACGTTTAGTTTTTCAAGATACAGGAGTTCCTAAGTAGTGACCAAGAATTTCCAATAGTTGTCTTCCTGCGAATAACGATGCCAGCAAGGTGTTTGACCTACAGGTGAAGAGTGCCCGACAAGAGGTGGTGCAGGCTCTTTCGAGTCGCAGAGAAGCTGAAATGCAATCCGATCTCTTGAATCATGAAATTCAGTTTATGCGACTCTCTCTTGAGGTGAAATCTGCATTATCTTTAATCTCTTAAATCAGTTTCTACAATGAATGTGGCGATTGATATTACATTATCCTTGTTCTCCTAACCATGAGTGTGATTGTAGAATGCTGAGCAAGAGCTGAAAGAGTTTAAAGGAAAGATAAGGCACGCCCATGGAGAGGTCGAGCAAAGTAGCGAGGTTGTTACTTCAGCAACTGAAGCAAGGCTGAACTTAGAGAAACAAGTATATATCAGTGCTTCAGTGTTTCTATGGATTTTTTCCTTGATAGTTATCATTCATTAGCCTGTTTTTCCTTTTGGAAGCAAGTAGTTAATGTACTGTTTATAATTTTAAATTCATCCTCTCATTTATCTGCCCGGTGTATATATCTTATTGTGCATTCTACAATGCAGCTGCTGGAATCTCAGGTGACTTGCAACTGTTCCATCAGCGAAAATCAACAGCTTAAGGCAAGCCTGGATAGAGCTATTGCTGCCCCCTCTGAGTTAGCTGAATCCCTTAGAGTCGAAGGGACAGCAGCACATGCTCTTATTGCTAGTGAATCAGGAGATTTGAAGCATGAAGATGAGACTGAGTATAGTTTTGAAGGTACTTGATGGTGTTCGCTGCAGAAATCAATTTCTGATCCTTTAGTATATGAAATGTCTGGGTTGGCCTGGGTCTGGTAAGCATCAAATGGGCCATGGTGATTGGTTGCAGGTTCGTTAATCTATCTCCATCGCTTACTAACTTGTTTTTGGAAGCTCTTTGATCAGATTTGTCGGTAGAGGAAGTGAAGAATAAGGAGTGCTCGCGACATGAACAAGTCGAGACCCTAAATGACGTTCGAGATGCGCAAATAGTGAGCCATGAAGACACTCATGACTTTTTATTTACTTCTGACCAGACGGGATTTCATCTTGACGAATTCCCATCTCCCAGGTCGTCAAGTAATTCTTCAGATGCTGAAATCCTTGGTATCACAGGTAATAATATAAGGAAGCCAAATTGTTATTTATGCAAGACTGCTTGCAATGGGCTATTCAGTATCTCTTCAGTTTCCTGCGTTGAGAAAGGCAGGGTCACTTTCGATTTTTGATTGCAGTATGGTCCTGGGCATTATTGTTGATGGACCTCCTGAAAGTGAGATGCATCAGGGAATACCGATACGCTTCTGATACTGCTTGAAGGGTTTCCAACACATGCTGATTACGAGTTTGCTATTCTATCCGCAGATGTCCAATCTGAGGGTCCTGCCTTCGCTGTGGTTCTGGGGATGCAAGTGCCAGAATGAGACAAGGGAAAAAAGCCTGGTCATTCTGTCACTCAGGTTTCCGTTGGAGAAGTAACTGAAATATGTGGATCTCCGGCGAAGATTAAGTGCCAATGTCAGACCGTCTACTTTCAATAGAAGAAAAATATCTTGGTTAACGGGTGGAAGCAAGACGTCCTGGGGAGATACTGGGAATGAAGAATTTGGGCTTTTGACTGGGAGAAAATCGATGGCGTGGCTGTAGAGAACGTTGCAGCAATACGAGTTTTACTTTACAGGCTAATGCAGTCTTAAAAGTAAGCCTGCATGCTTCAAAGCTGGGATTGATAGGTATTTCCCAAGCTCTCTTCACTACCTATCAAAAAGAGCACGCAATTTTAATTCCAATTAGCCGGTGAAAGTTGCTATTTGGTCAATGTCCAGGTTATTATTAGTCACGCGCTCCGAGTTTCTCTCGAAAGAGCACTGCGTTATAATTATTGATGACTTCTGAATGCATTCTTTAAAGTCAGTCCTCAAGTCATCCTTTCCTCAAGCTTCTCTTGGTTTTCTTTTCGATATGCTTCAGTAGAACACGCGCGTGGTTCTGAGAGTCGGTTATTCATTCTTACGGAGACTTTGATATAGTCAAATGGTTTCAGAACGTAGGATGCGGTGCTACTGAAGAACTATCTGACTTTGGGGAGACTGTCTTTTATCTCTTATACTTAGCGTAGGTGGAGCAGAAATTAGTCTTGATGTGGTGAGAGAATGAGTAAATCATCGTGTAGAGGGAAATAGCCTTGATAATTTCTACTTATCTTCTTATATTGTAGGCACTTGGTGGTAATAAAAAGAGGGTCAAGTGGAGGATGTGCCCCCTTCTAGGATAGTTCATTCGTAGAATACGGCCCAGCTGAGCTCCAGCTTTGCATTCCTGAGCCTTCAAAATGTCACATGGTAGTGACCGCTGATATAATTTGGCAACATCTCAGGCTTCTTACAACGAAGCATTTCTTCTGCCAGATAGTGTAAGTTCAATTTTTTTTATAGAACTTACGGAGATATGACAGCTACTCTGATTTATCCTTCAGTAGGATCTTTTGAAATCATTAGGGTTCTTGCAGGCGTGACGTTAAATCCTCCTTACGAAGGGTGGGCCCAGCCCAGCTGGCTATTGTCAGATCCATCCTGGATCATGGACCCGGCCGATCGCGTAGCTGCACAGGACATGACTCCGCAGAACATAGTTTGCGTCGGGTCGTCCTGCTGTAGGGCATCAACTTTGGGTTTTTTTAAACTAGGAACTAATTTACAAATCCCACATTGTTTGTCTTGTCTCCCACCACCCCGTGTGTATATATGGAGTTGTCTTTGCAATGCAGAATACAAATCACAAAACACAAAATACAAATTACAAATTATAAATTGTAAAATAAAAAATTGTAAATTACAAAATGAAAAATACAAATCACAGAAAAATTGAAATAATTATTTTAAATTCTAAGACAATAATGGCAAATTTCATTAAAATGACAACATTTCATTACTTTGACACTTTATACACTTCAGAACATGCAAACTAAAAATAAAAACTAACATCCAAGAAATGTATAGACTAATTTTCAAACATCTAGGACTCTTATAGATATCAAATAATCTATAATAGGTATACATTTCAAACTATGTTGTTTAAACACATCTTAATTAAGTATAGATTTCAAACATGTAGAATATATAGATTTCAAAAATCTATGACAAATTTAGATTTTAGATTGCATGTTCTGAAGTGTATAAAGTGTCAAAGTAATGAAATGTTGTCATTTTAATGAAATTTGCCATTGTTGTCTTAGAATTTAAAATGATTATTTCAATTTTTCTGTGATTTGTGTTTTTTATTTTGTAATTTGCAATTTTTTATTTTACAATTTATAATTTGTAATTTGTATTTTGTATTTTGTGATTTGTATTCTGCATTGCAAAGACAACTCCATATATACACACGGGGTGGTGGGAGACAAGACAAACAATGTGGGATTTGTAAATTAGTTCCTAGTTTAAAAAAAAACCAAAGTTGATGTCCTACAGCAGGACGACCTGACGCAAACTATGTTCTGCGGACTCATGTCTTGTGCAGCTACGCGATCGGCCGGGTCCGTGATCCAGGATGGATCTGACAATAGCCAGCTGGGCTGGGCCCACCCTTCGTAAGGAGGATTTAACGTCACGTGCTCCCCGCTCCGATTCCATTCTGGACTTGGCTTATGTGTGTGAGACCATCCCCACTGCCGCTCAAAATATGACTCAAACTGGGTATTTGGTTGGGCCCAGCCACACACTTCCCCACGACATGCAAAATAAGATTCCCGGCCACAACCAAATTTTTCGGAGAGACAGAAAATTAGAGAGTGGCAGACCGAGCGCAACATGAGCTCTGGCTCTCCTCCCAATTAGAGAGTATGGTCTTGATTTTTATTCACTAAAAAAAGTTCAAGATTCTTAAATTGATTCATCGCACTAACAAACGTTAGAACAAACATCGTGTGACTAGAGCTCCCTATAAAAATAACTCATGTACGGTCCCATCTAGCTGACCCACATGAGGGGCTGAGAGCTAGCCAACCATGACGTGGCCAAGATATTCTTCGAACATTGTGCTAGTTGTGGTTTTCTTAAGTCACCCGATAGAGCAACCTGGCCTCACTTGTGCAAGCCGCTTTATGTCCCCTCAGTATGCAAACCTTGCCTAAGTCTTTTTCCAAGTCCAGGGGTAGAGATGCTTTGAGCCCATGAGTGGCTAGAGACTATGCTCTTATGGTCTAAATGTTTATATTATAAAACCTTTTTATAATTATACTATAAAACTAAATTGAAAATACCTAAATTATAGGCATATATGTAATAAGCACCTTCAATGGTCGCAAGATATCTATCCTTACATGTATTCAAGAATTGTATGCTTGCACTTTCGTGCTAACAAACTAGTGATGTTGAAAAAACAAACCAATGAAGAAATCAATAAAAAAATTTATATTGTGTAAAATGTAGAGAAAAAATTAGATTGAATACTTGAAAAAAAGGATTCAATATCTATACCCTAAATGAGGCTATTTTGTTTATAAATTACAATGGAATTTATAGAATTGTCTTCTGGTCAAATTCATAGTACTATTTGAATGTTCTTTGCAAAGAAGGATGCGTGGGCTTTATTTTGTGGCATTTGAGCATGCAATATAAAATTATAGACTTTTGAAGGGGTTTTAAATTGAACAAATTGAAAAATTACTATTACTTCTATTTTTATTTTCACAATAGCATTTGGCATACTAGTGGAAATTAAAAGAAAATAATTGATAAAAATAAACAAAAAAAAGATAAGAAAAAATCATGAATGTTGCATACAACGTCCCATGTTTAGCATTCTTTGAAAAATATATTGATTTATCTAATATATTCTAACTCATCTTTTCAAGTCCTTCCAAATTTTTGCCAATGCAATGAAGTTGCTTGGTAGTTACCAAAACAAATGTTGCCCACTTCTAGTTCTTTCAAGTCCCAAGTCAAGATCAAAACCCAACTTCTTCAAATTGTAAGAGGTGAGTAAAATTTAATATTTTTGGACTTTAGAGCTTCATATTGTGAAGGCCACAAATCCCAACGGAATTCTCAAGCAAGGTCTCAAGTTTTCTTTAATAGAATGTTTTGTAGCAAATGAAATTGTTCAAATACTCCAAAAAGAAAAATTTTAAAGGTGCATTAGGCATGGAATCTACAACGGAAAAATTTGCTTAAAAATCAACCTATAGGAATGCTCAAGCTACACATTGCTTAGTATAAGGATGTCATAGTACTTTACAATGAATCTCAAACATACCCAATGTGAGCGCTCCTAACCCCACCCTCAAGCTAAGAGTTTATCACACAAGTCCTGTGTCTAATTGAGTTTTCTTTCTAATTGAGTATTAAAAGAAAGCCTTCCAAGCAATGAACTCTTTTAGTCACGTTTTTGAGTGTTTCTAATCAAATGTTATGGTCAAAGTTCAACTAATCTATTTTATCCTATTCTACTTTATTAGTTGAAATTGTATCTAGTTCTAGTTCCAAGCATTCGGTAAAAAGAAACTTAACAATAAAACAACAAGAATGAAAATCAAATGGGAGCGGTTTACCTCCTCTACGTAAATCTTCATAGTCCCATCATCAAACATCATCATGTGTAAATATTCCCCCACAACCTCGCCATCGAAATCATCCCGGTTGTCCATCTAATTCATAGTAATTCTCACGTTGTTGGTCAATTAAATCTACCCTGGTTAAAAGGAAACTAAAGGTTATGTAGCGCTAATTTAATTGAGTAATTCTTTTAATTCCTAAATTCTAGGTAATTAGAAAATATCGCAATTCAAATTAGTCTACCTATTTTGTTAATGTTCTATTCTAAAGAAATCAAAGGAAATTTAATGGTTAGCTATTATTTTGGTTTGAATTCAATATCCTAATTGATTCAAATTGATTTTAATTAATTTGAATGAGAAATTATCGTCAAATCTTTTCAAATCTAATTAATTTTTGAAATTGTTTTAAATCCTTAAAGAAATTAGTTGTCAATTTGTCCCTTCCCTTTTGTCTTATTAAAGTATTTTAAATTGAAACTATTGTCAAATCTTTTCAAATCTAATTAATTTTGAATTTGCGTTAATTTGTAAAGAAATTGGTTGTCAATTTGTTTGTTTCCCTTTTGGCTTATTAGGCCTAATAAAACAAAACCAACAAAATCCAAACCTTCTAAGAATCTAATTAATGACTAACTACCAAAGAATGTAGAACATTCCTAAAGAACGTAGAACATTCCTAAAGAACAAGAATAAATTCAATAGTAATATTCTAAAGAAATGGATTTTTTATTCCCAAGGGCCAACCCCCGAGGAATAAGAATCAAGTTCAATAGTGTTATTCCTCAAAAATGAATTTTTTATTGGGAATTGCTTCCCTTGTTAGGATTTCTTCACCTTAATTTTCCTAATCCTTCCCCCTCCTATTTCATTCTAGTTTCGGTGTGTTTTGCAACAACTTTGAGAAAGAGATGGCTATGGCGTTAGGAGCTTAAGCGAAGTTTGTGTGAAGAATGTTGAGATTCCAAAAATTAGATTTTTAGAGAAAATCACCAAAAAAAAGGAAGGGTTGTGGCTCCAACTGACAACCCAGAGATTTTCTCAATAATCAAGTTTTTGAGATTTTGATGATCTGTGCTTACCAAGTTTGGTTTGGCTTCTGGACTCCCAACTCCCTACTGTCCTAGTGCCGCTCCCAACTCCCCACTCCCTGTTTTAGTTACGGTATTGGTATCCTCCCCGTTCCCTGTCTCAGTTACGGTACTGGTACCCCTCCCGTCCCCGGCCACGTGGCGGCCGCGGGTTGATCGGACCCGTCCTCCCCGACGCGTCAGCGCCTGCCACGTGGCGCCACGCGACTGGCGGTGAGGTGGGGTGCCGGCCTCTCCCTCTGCTTGGGTTTGGTTCGGTGGCTGATCGACTGAGTTGGTCTGGCTGGACTGGTCTATTGAATGTAAATTTTCATCAACATGTAAGGTTTTTTGGTGGATTTTTGGACTTAGTACTAACTACGGTGAACCTCTAAGTGAACTAATTTCAACTTCTAATTGCACTAATCATTTTGAATGGAATAAATAATGGACGAGTACTATGGGGTGAGATGTTGTGGAATAGAGCCAATTACTAAGCCATCGCTTCCGTAAGCCCCGGGATTTTTGAGATCGTGGAATGTAAGGGTGATTAGCTAGAAGTGTCACTCTAGTCTTTCCTCAAATTTGCTTATCCCCTATGACTTTGGAGTTGTTAGAGTGCTTTGGATTTCCACCTTTTTCCTCCTAATCGATAGGAGAGTAGAGCTTTGCCGTATAAGGAGTTCTCCGGTAGTATTTTAAGAATTTTAATCGCAAAAGGAGGTATTTATGACAGTGTTGAACCAAACTTTCACTTTAAATTCCCAAAATTTCCTAGTATTTCAAGATTTTCTCACCAAAGGAGGTATTCATGACAGTGTTTGAACCGAACTTTGGCACTCAATGGTTGAAATTTCCAACGAAACAGTTAAGGCTTAACCTTTTCACAAAAAAGAGTTTCTAGAATTGATTGAAGGGGCCTTAAGCCTTCAAGATTTCAATATCAAAACACAAAATAAGACTTGGACAAGAATTTTGGTCCAAGTAGAGCTCCGACCACGTCGGTAGCACAGAAAAAGAACAAAGTGTCGGTGCGAGAAACAAGGGTACTAGCAACCTCGAGGGGGGCCCTTATATACCCGTGGCCGGGCCCCTCTAGGTAATTGTCAGTGAAAACATTTTGTTACTTCTTATTCTAAACTACCCTAATGTAATTCCAAAATAATATTTGTTTAATGGTGGAAATTTCTAAAAACATCCCCATTTGGCTAATGAAATCTTGGCCAAATCAAATCCAAGATCTTAACCCAATATATTTTGGAATTAACCCTAATTTACGTAGATATTTTGCAAATTAACCAAAAGTCATTTTGAAAATTGTCTTTCTTTAGCCAAAAAATGGTATTTTATGCAAAAAAGAGATCTTGACCAAATCCAATCTTTGATTTTCCAAGAGATATTTCCAAAATCACTTCTAATTAACCGCAATTAATGAATAAAAAGTCAAACTAAGAGCTGACCCTCTCTATCTTTTAGGGAACAACTTGGAACGGAAAACCGTCTGCGCCATTGTCTTCAGAAGACCCCAATTAGCCTAAGGGACCCCTTACCCCTCACTCCTAGGCCATTTGCGTGTCCAAATTGGAATTACGGTAACTCCAATTAAAAGTCAAAAATCTAACTTCTAGGATTTGCGCATTTTGATGAATCTGTCAGGCCAAGGTTGTTAGGAATGTCCGTGAGAGTAAGGAATGACTCCTTAATTGCGACAATTGGACATCATTCGCTCCTGATACGCTGGTCAACCCGCTGCCAACTTGTAAATTCTAGTGAAATTCGATGCCGGTTTTGGTAGTTGGGAATGTGGGAATGTCTTCAAATTTGACCGGGTGCTTATTAAGCACACAAAAACCTATCCTAATTTTTAGTGAGATTTTACCGCATCATACGTAATTTCTATAAATTTACAAACATTTTTATGTATGGTTGACTTCCCATGGAGTCAACGTGGAATTTCGGAAAAATCCGAAATAAATTAGGTAGCATCTAGGGCGCCCTAGATTCTTAGTGTAAGTTCCACGCGACCTTGCACTATTCTAATTTTAGTAATTTGGAATTACTTTGTCCAATTGGACAATTTAGTGCCCGATGCTCGGGAATCTTAGACAATTGTTTGATTCTTGGTCGCTCTTGGCATGATCCCACCCTTGGAACACCTCTCTGTAGTCTTCAATTTCCAATCCTCCATCTTTTATCTCGTGAAGTTCGAATTCTCCAAATCAATTGCAGTGGTTTTACTTTTAAATCCAATTTGTTCTAAAATTGAACTTAGGCCCTGGTAACTCTTCTAGGCTCGTAGTATACTCTTTTAGCTTAGTCAGTATGTCATGTGCATCCTTAAAAGGTTGAATTTGCACAGACAGACACTAGGATTGACTAACTCTCAATTCCTTATTTCTCTCGGAATTACTAAATCTTCACATAAACTTGTTTTTGAGACTTAGAATGATTCAAATTTCTAGGATTAGGAATTTTCTACCTTCTAAGTTGGCTTTCCACCATTTTGGCATAGACTGACACCAAAACTCCTTCAACACTCTTTTTATGTCCTTTTCTTGAATATTTTAGCTAATTTTCGCCATTTAATCGCGAAAAATGGACCCAGAGTTCTGAGTGCCATCTTGAGGGCTCACACCCAATCCATAAGAAAAGCTATCAATTAATGACTCACTTGTCAAATCTTCAAAGGTTAAAACGGGATTTTTGTCTTCTATCCTTTTCTAGAAGAATTCACATAGTACATTTTTACTTAGTACTGTATGTGGCATAATACTGATAAAATTTTATGTTTGTTGAAATTAAATTTATAGAAGGATTCCAAAAACATTAGAAACATTTTAAGAAGAAAACCCAATGTAAATAATAAAGGTAGCCGATAAATTTGGGCCACTCAAAATTTGTCATTAGAAGAAATATGAGTCCTCTAAAAGGCCATTTTGGGACTATTTCCGAAATAGTTCTTGAAATGGCCAAGAACTGTCAAGTTGTATTTCCAAGGAAATTTTTTTTGGAAGGGGGTCTTGAAATGCAAAAAAAAATTCAAAAAAAATAATGTGGCATTGCCCCTACCACATCAAATTCCTGTGATTCCACAATTTACTATGTTCCCAGACTGTGGGAACTTGCAGTCTCTTGGAGCCCTCAAATTTCTTCTAATGACATTTATCATTTAATTAAAGGATTGTAGAATTGAATCCTTAGTATTCTATTGAGTGCAACATGTTGTACACAATAAGTTGCATTTATGGTGGCTAGATTAGATGAAAGGGAGGCTCCATTCCTACAAGATTTCAGTTGATAAAATTTTCCATTTATTCCAATAGGAGATACATGTTTTAATTTCAATTGCATTTCCATAGAAGGTAAACTCCTCTCAAATATTAGAGTGTCCTATATTGTTCCTAGATTATTTTGTTGTTAGATCAATTACTTAAAACTAAACCACATGGACAAACAACCCACTTGTATTTATGGAGCATTTCCTGATCATGTGAAGTATAAGATGCAATATAAAGTTCAATTCTTTCAACAACCTCTTAGGTAGGTATTTGGTTTATGTAAGAGTCTTCTAGAAGAAATGAATCATGTTCTTTTGTATGGAAGGAATCTTTTGTTCATATTTGTAGAAAAAAAAAATAGAATTGATCCTTAAACCGAACTTCTTTCATCCTTTTGGGGCCTTCTAAGAATTAACTATGAAATTTTGAAGGTGATTGAGATTTGTCTTAGAAATGTACATCTGAGGTACATTAAAATAAAAAAATTATATCATGATCATAAACTATTGGGAGTTGCCTAATGGATGTATGAAAATGAATTGAATTTTTTCTTTATACTTTTGCTTTCACCTAGCTTTCTAATTTGTTTTTTTCGATATAATTAATATACCCTAAGAAACTTAACATTGACTTTTGATTTATAAGTAATGATAGAGCATGATAATATAGACTATTTTCCCAAATTAAATAATTATAAGGAGGATTTAATTTTGATCTTCAAATAAAATAGCCTCCCTTCCAAATACCTCATTGTTGCACATAGTCCACAAAACTTACTACGAGTAATTTCCTTGGGATTTCTCCAAAGACTAAGATCCCATATTTAATTTACTTCCTCCATGCTGTAGTAATTGTTCATAATTCCAAAAATAAATTGTCCACTATTTCAAATATACTTACTCAAAGACACGATTTATGAAACAACCACTATATTACAATAATAGTTTCAATTATTCAAAAACACAATTCATGAAATAGTCATTCTCAATTCTATGAAGACAAAATTTAGTTACAATAGTTGCGTACAACAACCTACTTAGAAGCCCTTCACCAGGAATCTAACTCTAAGCAACTATTACAAAAGGCCTTGACATAGTATGAAGACAAGATAAAAAAAACACCTATACATTGATGATTGATGTGTTTAATGCTCATTTTCAATGGAAAACTGTAACTCAAAAGGTGGTTTATCTTGTGAACTTGCAACTTCAATTTTCCCACTTTATATAGTTCATGCTTCAAACTTGATATTGCTATTTTGCAAGTTGCTCAACAAATTAGAAATTAATATACACATCTACATTCATTACTTTACCAAATTCTCAAATTTTGCATTAATCTTAGAATTCTTTATTAAATGATAATCATTTTGGGATGGATTGAATAGAATAATTAGTCCTTGTAATGGATTGAATGACAAAATAGAATTTTTATAGGCTTTTGTATACATTTGTATAGGGTGGAAATAATGGATCTCAAACAAATTAGAATGGATGGACTATGAGTTCTATTACTTTAAAAAATACTTTTTCAAATTCAAAAATAAGACTTCCAATTATAATTGCATGTTCAAAGGCTGCATAGAGGATGATGAACTTGACAAGGACTTTTTGGTGTGCAATAGATGACACAAGTGTCTTGATCTTCACTATAAAATGTGCCTATGACACTCTTGTTAGTAGAAATGGACTGTAGAGGTGATTTCCTAAGCCTTGTGAGAGACTAGGTGATTCAAAAGAAGAAATTGTATACAAATATGGTGCCATGGTGCTATAGTCAAGATGACATGGGTAGTATATTACACATACTTAGAAAATGGAATCACACATTTACAGATCTAAGGACATGAAGATCCAAGTTATTAGTAAAAAATTATGGTTCTTCAAAGTTGGTAGTGTTTTAGAGCATATTTGCATAGAATCTCAAGGAATGCACTCCCATTATTCTTGTAGTACATCTGCAACAAAATTAAAGGTTATTATGATTACTTTGTTTTTAAATGTTAGACATGACTTGGAAGTAAATTAGCATCATCATAATGGATTTAGAATCTTTATAAATAATCACTATAAGAAACCACTGTTTTTGGTGGCGTTTCATGAGAACATGGCATGTTTTTTAAAGCAAGAGAATGCCATGGCATTGGAGTCGTTTAGGGAGGAAGTATTTGGAGATGTACCTTTGGACTTGTGCCCCTCAATGAAAAAGCAGAGTGATGTTTAGAACAACATTGTTGCCACACATTACACCGACCGGAGTAGAAGGCCGTTTCAATACCAGGTATGGTAGAAGATGTGAGCTACGTTTTGACAATAGAGTTTTTTGCAAATGTTTATGAAATTGTCATTGTACATTTCAATGATTTCAAGTTAGATATATGTATATTAAAAAATTTAGACGTACGTAATTGATATGAATTTTGTTCACGTTACACGGTACAAGGCATATTCTTGTTGTGATGGCACTTGTGATCTTGTAATTATGTTCCCAATTTTTTTCCTCAGCACTCTTTCATCTGCATCACAAGTCTTCTATACATTCAGGAAGACATTGAGTTTGGACGCTTGCCTTCTGTCAAGAAGCGTGTCTATTCAGCAATGACATCTACAGAAAACAAAAACAAAACCATTATTTCTTGGGATCCAAGTATGATGACTTTTTCACCATGTACTATACTCTTCGTAGAGTTCAACATTTCTGTTTAACATCTTCGTGGACATAAAGAGATTAGAGCATGTTCACTTTAACACCAATGACACTTTTTTGGGACATTCATGCATTCCGAATAGTCAGTAGACACTGATACAATTCATACATTCTTGATGTCTTCAATATGTCCCTATAACACTAGTAGTAGTACTTTAGTCATTATGAAATGAACATCAAGATGTGCGATTTAATTTAAAGCAAAGTGAAAACAATATTGTATATACTACTGTGGTGCTCTATTCCGTTGTGCTGTTGTCCTATCAGATGTTCTTATGTACTGGCCTCCCGTGGTTTCCGCAGTACGTACTGCTTCATGCTCTACCACTGGTGGTTGTAAGCCAACGAACTGAACATCATTTCCGACATGCACAATTGTTGGAGTCTGCGAGGCATTCAAGGGTTCTGTGCGTCTTCCCCGAACATCTGTTCTACAGACAACCTTCCAACCACGTCTCTGTGGATCATCTGAGAAGAACACTTGCTGGCAGTGTAAAGGAAATGCAAAAGAGTTAGCATGCACCTTTCCATCCATGTGGTTGAAATTTGCAACAGTGAACCCATACTTGTCGCGCATTACATTTGGTGACCGTGCATCTCGGAAAGCGCGTACCCAGTCGCAAACAAGTAATGTAGTGCAATGGTTACGGTAATCCAATTCTAAAATTTCTTCAATGTACCCCACATAATCATCAGTTCTCTCTGTCGGTCGACCATTACGGATCCCCCACCTCAGTTCACGAGTGAAAGATGCTATAACACATGAATCTCTTGTTACCAGTGATGCTTCAGAACTCCTCACACGTAAATGCGCTCCAAAACAGTACATTTGTCGATGAGATGTAGCATAGCGCTCCGGAGGTTCACTGTATTACTCCACATGAGCATGCAATTGTTTGCCAGCATTCATTGCATCGTGCACGCGTGCCCGAAACCAATCTGGAAAAGGAGGCAACTCACTCAATTCAATTGGATAACGCGTTGCACGAGAAACATGTTGGCGTCGATTTTGCAAACGATAAGCCTCTCGTGCTTCCCACATTTGAGTTTTTGCTGTACCATACTCTCTGCAACAGAGAAAGAAATTTTTCCAGGTTCAGCTGCAAACTCAGGATACAAGTTCTCAGAACATCAAACGACACCAAAAAGAGTTTGCAACAATGTTTTCGAATAACAACTTCATTACAGTAGGTCTTCTGACAGAAATGATCGTGGACTTTTACTCCATTTTTCGTTAGCTTGGTCATGAGCAACAACTTCACCTACAACTATTCATGCAGTATTAGAACTTCATTTGTAATCTTCTCATTTGAAGCACGAATACATGGTAAAACTTTCCCTTCTTTAGAAACTGTCATACGCGGCATGTAAAGACGCTTATTCTCGCCAAGATTGCAGGCATGCGGCATTGTCCAGAACAAATGCATGTGCATAGCTGCGCATCTCTTGAGTTAGCTTCCGTTTTCGGGATTCTTGAGCTGGCAAGACCTCATCATTCATTGTAGCATCTTCCATTGCGTCCCAGACACGTTGCGTTGTTCCTTTATATTGCTTCATATACTCAGTACAGAAACCCAATGTGTCATCCATTCGGTAACCCTCAGCTATGCTTCCTTCTGGATGCGCGTATGTGCGAACGTAATCTTTCAACGTCTTCATATATCTTTCAATTGGGTACATCCATCGGCAATGCACGGGACCACAAATGAATAATTGTTGTACTAGATGCACTAGAAGATGGGTCATGATGTTCAGGAATGTCGGTGGAAATTCCTTTTCAAACATACATGTTGCCATGACAACATCATTCATCATGTCTTGTTCATCGTCTCGTCGTACCTGCTTGTCACACAATTTTTGGAATACCCGGTACATCTTTATAATGCCCACACGTACATTTTCATCAAGCACATTTCGAACAGCCAACGGGAGCACCTGTAATACTCAATCAGAAACACGCATGCATTAGTGTTGATGCACATCTTCAATTTCATGCATTTTGCTATGTTAACTAGCACATTAATTTCGCAATGTCTTAGTTCATTGTTCATCAGCAGAACTTTCAAATACAACACTTCTAAATTTTGATAACAACTAATTCAACATTAATCTAAGACAACAATTGCAACATCTTCAAAGTTCTGTACAGAAGCTTTTTAGAACTTCTTCCTAAAGCTGCTTCTTCAGAATGCATGACTGAAGATAGTGGAGAAAATTGCCTGTTGCATTAGGACGTGGTAGTCATGTGTTTTCATATAATGAAGTTTCCCGTCAACCAGGCGCTTGTGAATAGCATCCACATAATTTGTTGGAGTTCGAATGTTGGAGATGATTGATACAAATTCCTTCTTCTCCTGCGTATTCAAAACATATGGTGCATGCGGCATGAAGAAATCTGTATTGGCGCGTTCTGATGCTTGAAGCCATATCTCTTCACGGATACCCATATTCTCAGCATCTACACGACTACCGGGAGTATCATTCATCGCCAACAAGGTCTTCACAATGTTCTCACACAAATTTTTCTCACAGTGCATTACATCCAATAAATGTCGCTCCAAGAGGTTCTGTTCCAAAGAAAAGCACATACAATTCATGAACAATTCAAACATTGTACATGTTTTCGGAAACAACTTCTTGAATGACTGCAAATGCTACCGAGTCACTAAAAGCATACTACAGCACTCAAGAGATGGCAACTACGAATGACACTTTTGAGCGGCAATTATCTTGTAACAATAATGTGGTACTACATAATTCTGAAATTCCACAATCCAATGTACTAAAATGGAGGCTGTGATGCTTCGTACCTGCCAATACCTGAGTTCATAAAAAGCACTCAACCGCTTCACGCCAGTGCAATGCACTGGGTCATCTTTTCCATTCTCGGTTCCACCCAAATCTAAATACGACTGCTGCTATGCTGCATACCGTATGACATCTAAGCCTGACACTACAGGTGGGCTCATTCACTGTTCAACAGCACCATTGAATCTTCTATTTCGACGGTACGGA
The DNA here is from genome assembly GCA_947034885.2 of Thuidium tamariscinum. Taxonomy (NCBI): domain Eukaryota; kingdom Viridiplantae; phylum Streptophyta; class Bryopsida; order Hypnales; family Thuidiaceae; genus Thuidium; species Thuidium tamariscinum. Next base: position 29,366,550 of record OX344753.2, on the reverse strand, counting down.
TGGTGTCGTGGTAAATACCGACGTATGCCTCCATAGACAATTTTTGAACCTCTTGTTCTCCGATCAGCAAAAACATCACCTGTTCTTGCCATTCGGGCATCTGTTAGTGGTCCACAAGGAGGGCATCCCTTGTATCCTTTACAACACAATCCTGAAATGAGACCATATGCTGGAAAATCTGATATGGTCCACATAACAAGTCCACGTAGTGTGAATCCTCGTGAGCCTTCTGGCTGCGAGAAATCTAGGGCGCAAATGCCTTCCCAAAGTTCATGCAACTCCCTCAACAATGGTTTCAGGAATATGTCCAGACTCTTTGATGTCGGTGAGTGCTTCCCAGATATCAAAATGCACAAAGAAATAAAGAATTTCTTCATGACAAACCAAGGTTCAAAGTTATAAATCAAAATGAGCACAGGCCACGTTGACCAGTTCGTATTGCTCAATTTGAATGGATTCACCCCGTCCAATGATAGCGCGAAGTGCATGTTTCGAACCTCCGCTCCAAAGTTGCCACATACTGGATCATTGTCTATGTGTTTCCAAGCAGGACTATCCACCACCGAACGCATGATGCCATCTTCACTAAAATGTTTCGTGTAACCAGTCAACATTTTAGCTATCTCTGCTGACCTCCACATACGTTTCAGTCGTGGAATAAGTGGAAAATGACGTATCACCTTTGCTGGGACAGAGTCACTGCCTTCTATCCATCGAGACTTGTTACAACGTGGATAGTTGTTCAAACTAGCATGTTCGTCTTCATATAACACACATCCGTCTGGACAAGCATGGATATTGTTGTAATTCAAGCCTAATTTCCGTATATTTCGTCGGGTTGCATAGTGCGTACCTGGCAGTTCATTGTACTCAGGCAATAAGTCCGTCGACAAATAACGTAGAAGCTCATCGGTAAATCGATTGCTCACTCGAAAAACCGTGCACATGTTCATTATGATAATTGTTGCTGATACCACGCTACATCTGGCGCCACTATACAATGGTGTGGTTGCTTGTTTATACAATTCTTCAAGTCCATCCACTGTATCACAGCCGACCTCGTCATTGTCCAACATGTCAACATCAACACTTCCCTCCACATGCAAAGCATCACCACGATCGAAAGCTTCCATCACTTGGCGGTGCACTTCATGGAATTCATCAAGAGGTGCATTCTCAGCACTGTCAGTGGGATCGTCGAAAACATTCGTTGCATCCTCAGCACAATTGCTTGAATCAACTCCATCGTCAGGGTTCGCATCTACAATGTCATTATCGTACGCTACATCTTCGACCCACAGTCCACGAGGAGGATAACCATTTGGCGGATCACCACCTATCATGGATGTCAGAAGAGACGGATCTCTACCAACTGCACCGTGGTGTCTGCGTATCACTTCAATTGTTTTCCTGCGTCCTCCACGACAATCTCGACAAGGACATCTGAACATTCGTACGTCTTTCTCTGTGGCCACGCGCAACTCTGTTTGCAAGATCAAATCTCCAAGAGGAATGTGGCGTAGCGCGCAACCATCTGTGGTGAAACGTATGTGTGCCCTATTTCTCAGGGAATTTGAATTCATACTTTGTACTCTTCAAAGTCTTGATCAAAGGAAGAGAATGCAAATTCCCGGATACATACAGCGTTTTCCCTGCTCAAGCAATAGGAACATGAAGTCATTCAAGAAGTCTTTTTATGTTGTTCCTAAGTCATAACAAGCTCATCCTGTGTACCTAGACAACATGAAGGCATGTCTCGAAGATTTTGTATGCCCCCCTCATTCCTTAGAATGCATGAAAATGATCCTGAAGAAACACTATGAACCCACTACAAGAGAATGGGGTGTTTTAAGTGAGTTTTTAAGTATAGTCCTAGGCATCAAATTATAAGTAATGACCTTTAAGGCAATTTTCAGCAGAACATTACTAGACATACATGTATTTGTAGTAATACTCTGCTGAACATCGCCTTAAAGGTCATTACTTATAATTTGATCTGTAGGACTATACTTAAAAACTCACTTAAAACACCCCCTTCTCTTGTAGTTACCCATAAACTACTGAGACGCCACTGTCTGGCGTTTCGATGACTGCGGAGGTGCACCGTAACAACGCAACAGTCGTTTTCCATGGACTTCTTGTAATTGACCTCTCACATTCACTTGTAAAAAGTCTCCTATTCAATTTTCAGCGTTCCTCCTAAATCTTTTCATGTTGCTAAAGAGTGAAAAGCAAAAAAGGAGGGCACAAATGGCCATTTCAATTTGTGTGTTCTGAGGTATTCACCAAATCTACAATTGTAGCTAGAATTTCTTGTTCTCTAAGTTGGAACGTACGTCATGAAATGAAGGTCATGCTCTGTAGTTTTTGATGCACTTGAAATTTATGAGAAATTCTTTGAATTCAATTTTGTTGTGTACTTTCAACTTTACATACTACTTTAATGTCCACTGCATCCTATTCACAAAAGTGCTCGGATATTGAATTTCTATCATGATATAAATCACTATAATGTACAGAAACGGAGGAATTCTCAAAGTTCTCAAGATAAATTTCTTGGTGACATGATATTAACTTCAGTTTCCCTTAGGTATAGCACTGAAACATAATTTTCCCACCGAAAACCTGAAGTTCTGGGGGACTATTCCAGAAATTTACCTACATCTGTAGAAATTAAAATTCAAGAGTTCCAGACATATCTTAGTCCAAAATGGAAACCCACTACGTGCCTACCGAAGAGGCTTCTCACAAGCGGGTCCTTCAAGGGTGAGGTAAAAAAAAAAGAATAGCCCGTTAAATGGAATAGGCTAATCAGTATTAGGAATTAATTACAGCAATTCCACAAATAGATGTAGCATACATTAAAGTTGGCAGCAGTTTCAAATGATATGGTTGCATAGAACTATAGAAATGGAAAACCCTTATCATTTTCTGTGCACTGTCCACAATTTCGAGAACCTTACCATCTCATTAACAACGCTTTCCTTAAATTTCTTGAGCACAAAAATTCCTGGAACTCACCTACTGAATTCAATTAATAGTATCACTGTATAGTACTATGCCTTGACTATTTCGTATATCCCAAAATGGAATGCTCATGAACATGCTCACTTCAGAAGTTCAGTGAATTATACTTGTAAGAAAGTTTCGTATTCCTGAATCCCCAACGATGCTATGCATTTACATAGACCATAAAGTAGCTTCAATGTTTCAGTCCCTTTTCTAAAGATCAGTTAGGTGGACATGAAAACAGGAAAAGGACAGTGCTCATGCCATTTTTCGAGAAAAGCAAAGTTCACCCTGTAGATGGGGTTCCTACAGCGATACTTTGCAAACTATTCAGCCTCAGGCCCCCACCAAAATGGAAGGCCCTGTCACTCTTCCGAAATCATGAAACACATCTCCAGAAACTAGAACAGTAATGACAACATTGCTGTTAGTACTGAAGCACATGTCATCCCTGCAGAGGCTTGTCCATCCTACTTGGGGCCGTATCGACATGGACTACAAAATGAAGCACTAAGCAATGTATCTGAACTCAGACTTAAAGCAGTTCCAGTCCTGTACCATGTAAAAATTAGAATTGTGGCAGATACTACTTGCTATCGGTATGACTTGTGATTGAACAGAACAGAACGGGCTCAGTCATAGCTTGAACACGACTTCAGGCAGTCGTTATCACTATATTCAACTTCTTTGTATACTGAATCTAAGATTTTCAGTAATCCAGACTGCACAAGTCACTTAGCGAGCTCATTCTAGAAGGAAATACCTGAATTATAGCTCTGTACACTGCTGTCGTATGGAAAACGTACCTTGAACTTCGGAAGCCCCACTTTCAAGCGGTGCTGCAGTCCCCATGGAATGAGCACTGCCTTCCTCAAAACTGCACTCTTTTCCTAATTTCTGTGCTTCGAACGACACTTACAGTGACTCCCTGTCAATATATGGCAAGTCAGGTGAGCATAACATATGCTTCGCACCGCTAGGATGGTTAGGCAGCGCCTAACAGAATTTACTCAACACAGAAAGCATATTTCTACTGACTTCCCAGAAGTGCGCACTGTGAACGCGAACATCACATTAATCAAGAAGCCCAGAATGTTGTTCAGTTTCTTCAATGCGCTTTCAGAGTGAACAGACTTGCAATTTTAGTAGAAGTATGGTTTTCGCATGTCAAGAACCTCCTAATTATGTTCTGTTATAAGTGTGCATGCGTATCCATCCTTGGCTGAAGCACAACGAGCACATATATTTCAGCAAGCAAATGCACACCCACCCTGAACTAGAGCGCCTTATTCACTGGAAACAGGGCATGAAGAATTCATTGTTTCTTCATACAACCAGTTGTCGTACTCTTCTTCCCAACTGTCAAATGGGAAGACACCATCGTAGAACCAAGACATGCAGTACATGTTGCTATAATATAAATCAGTCACTGTCTCTGGCATGAAGTCCATTGTCGGTACTAAACCTAGTTCATACCATGAGCTGTGTTCCGTATAATGAAACACAAGATCCTCCAAGTACCGTTCGTATTGCATTTCGTACTCTTCAACGCCATGTGAGGTGCTAGAATCAGTGCCCTCATGCTCTAATTCAGAATCCATTGCTTGCAGCGTTAGTGAGCCTATTTGTTTCCTTCACGATTGATACACAGAAGTATGTCGGAAGATTTTGAGAAGAAAAGATGTGTGCCACCTTAAACAGCAACGGGCTAACCCTGCTCATTTTCCCAAGAACAACGTCATCCTTGTGTGCTAATGTCTTAGCCCACAAGTGAGAAACAACAAACCCTCTCTGTGCCAGTTTTATTCTTGGTTTGTGTAAGAGATGTTGGACATGGCAAAGTTACAATAGTATCAGAACTTACCTTTTCTACATGCTGCTGCTGGTTACTGTTGCTATAACGAGTCACTTTGAAATACGCACAGCCTCCGAAGATGTTGCTGTGGACATTGGAGAAAGCTTCAAACGCGTGCAGCAGGAATGCGACCTTCGCCCTCCGTGGAGGACTCCCTCATGTCAAGTGGATGGGTTTGCATAAGAGGGCATACACAAGAATTATTGTCCCATCATGGGTCAATGAATTTACAGTATGAGGAATGGAAGGACACTCATGCCTGTCAGAGCACTAATTCTGTAAGATGGAAATTTGTCACATACTTTTGGTCAAAGGGAAAACGGAGTTCTCACATGAATTCCTAAGGCAAGCCATGCTCACGGTTTCCGATGTGCACTGCAATGCTAACTAATTTCAACAAAGACGCATTGAACTGAGTGCTACCGTACATGGCAAACTGAAAGGGGAAAAGAACTTGTGAAGCTCCTGCTTGCATCGGACGTCTGCTAAACACAGTCGTCTATACACTAAGTACTTCCTGTCATACAATAACAGTGGACATAATTGAAGTGTGGAATTTAAAGATTTGGATTTCTAGCTTACAATTACTTGTACGAGTGTGCATGCATGACGTCCTCTACAGATTTGTGGACTGATTCTTGTCAAAGAAGGCTATCCGAAAACGCGGCCAATGAAATCTATAGTGCCTCATTCATTTCAGGAAGCACCGTTTATAGAGATGAACTCTCAAATTTCAGGGCCTCCATCTGACTTGACTGAGCAAGCCGGTCTGCATGTTAGGCATCACAAGTTCTTTGATGGTGAGAAGAAGACCTACTGAAATGTCCTCATCAAGTTGCAGTGAGACGATTGGGGCATGAGCTTGCATGCATTCAGCAGAGAAGGGAAACGTGAAATGCAGTAGGACTCGAAATCAAGGACGTCTACTGTTTTCAATCTTACTCTTCTGCGGTTTAGGCGCTGCCCTGCTGCTGAGATCACTTAGGAAATGACGGAATTTGATTCAAAGCAGTGGGGGGGATGGATTCACCTCATTTTCACATGTCCGCGTCGTGGTCGTCCCCAACTAACGTGATCACTGATTCTGATAAAGCGAGCATGCGATTTCGAGGACACTGTTCGGAGTCGTGTGTGACATTCAGCAGAGTGTCGTGAACGACAAGGTAACGCTTGTCAGAGGAGAATGGAAATGCCTGCCAGCGTTTTCCACGTGTCACGAGTGTGAGCCATTTCCTGTTTCACATATCCCAGTTCATTAGCGAGAGCTCATTTGGTGCAATTCGAATTCTAGCGCTAGGTCGTGAGATTGAGGATTAACAACATTATTGAATGGAGTGGCAGTCACGTTTCCCAAATGGCGCGACACATTTGGAATTTCCGCACTCAACCCTAAAACCCAAGACCCTAGAAGTTGAAATTACAGACGCTGCATTGCAGCTTTTCCAAAACTTTGTGGCGGAAATGGCAATGGTAGCTGGAAGTAGCGCTGCGGAGAAAGAAGTTTCGGACAGAGCAATACCTAGCAAGCGCCGTAGTGAGAGACTACGCTCCAGTGCTCTGGTGGAGAAGAATCGAAACGGAGAAGGTGGAGCATTTCTGGGTGGAAGCGCAGCGCCGACTCCAGCGTTACTTCGGGAGCCACTGGTACGGTCTTTGCCTTCAATTGCTTAGCATTGTATCTTCCAAGTGGCAGACACGTTGCACACCTGCTCAACAGCTTGCCTGTAGCTTTAAATTCTGCGCACGCAACCTAACTTTCACGAGGTTGTCGGATGACCTAAAACGCTGCACAGTCAGAGTTGATCAGGTTATGGCGACACAGAGTTGGGTCTCAAGTGGTAATACGTACACGGTCATGCGTTGTCCAAGTCTTCATATTTTACCTTTTTTTAGGGCAGGTATGCACGGTGTTCAGTCCTGGTGTCGAGTATATCAGTAATGTTTCAGAAGTATTCATTCCCTTCTTCTGTCCACAGTTGTCAGTATTGTTTTCATTGATGTCTCGTTTGGCAGCATTTGCTTGTTTCGAAAGCATTGTCATCGCGTTCCCAGCATTGTCACCGTTTTGTTTTGGGTACACTTGTAAGGACCTCATCTGCAAATGTGATGTATGTTTGGGCGTACCTCTGATTTATGTAAACAATGTCAGTGTTTTGCTTGTATTCAATTCAGTGTACAGTCCTTTTTTGAGGAGGTCAATGGTACTACAGTAATAGACGCGGCAGACACAAACTGTCGTTTGTAGTGACGGTCAACTGGGCTTCTGCAATTGGAGTCTTCGGCAATTCATGCCATATGAATTTTAGTCCAGTTTCTCCAGTGCTTAGTACTCTTGCATGACTGTGCTTACCAACTGTAGAGGTGGCCATTCTATTGCACGCCTCGTTCTTGAAGTCCTCATCGGATGGTTGCGATGGGTTTCGAGGACTAGTCGTGTCATGCTCTACTTTGTTGTTCCGTACTACTGTCGCAGTCTTGAAGTGAATTATAACACTGGGGTTATGAATCCATGCTGAATTTGCTTTAGTTTTTCACTTTGGCAACCATACTAGGCACTGCAGCTTGCAAGTCAGTTTTGGCTGTATGTTTAAGTGGTTTTTGCCAATTCGCTTTTTCTCATGATTTATTGTACTGGCCACCACTTGAAAAGGTACTGTGAGTTACTGAAGTTACTTTCATGGAGTTGTACAGGAAGGAGGGGAGTGTTTTGTGCCGTGGCCCAAGCCGCGTTTAAGAATGCAGCCTACAGGAGCGAAATTGTTGAGACGGAGGAGCTCGCCATCGCGTGCTCACGTAGCCGAAGACAAAGAAGTGAGGCGTCCAGAGCAGATGCGTGAGCGATCTGATCTTGAGCGACGCAGTAAGGCGGTCCACGACAGACCTGTTGATGCGGAGCGACGCAGTAAGCTGAGCCATGGCAGACCTTCAGTCTCCATTGGAAAAGGCAAGGGTAAAGCCCGGCAACATACCCCTCCACCAAAGAGAATTAAGGTTCACGACATAGAAGACTCAGATTCGTCCGCTGATGAAGCCCCAGACGACGACTGTAACTACAGGTGAGTTCCAAAATGGTAGAGGAAGGTGCTAATGGTGCAAGGCTTGTATTGTGAATCAGAGAATTGTTCCACGTGTTACATGAAACATCAATTGCAATTGCTATTTGTTGAAAGAAGCAGGAGCGTGTTGTGTGTTCTTGTTGTATGTTCCGTAAGAGAAAGTGGTGTGTACTTGTAAAATTGTTGACACGGAATAGCTTCTCAAGAATGACGTGATCCAGTGTCGGAAGAGTTATTCGAGAGTTACATGTTCTGTTGGTCATGTACAGTGTTCACGTCCTAGTGGACAGTCCTTTGGAAATGGTAAGCGAAGTCTGTGTTCCGCATAGAGTCTAATCGGACGTCATGTTCGCAAGGTACCGGTAATGTGCTATGGGTTCAGTGTTTTGTGGTAGTGCTCCGGTGCTGTTATATCCTTTCAAGAGATGGCCTGAAATGAGGGGAGCACATGTGCATGGTCATTTTCATGCGGAGGTCTAGTGTAGCTGTTGTCGGGGTTTGCATGCACAGAGTATTCAGTTAGCAACGTCAAAATTCAGGAGTGTCTTCGTTTTTGAAAATTATTCCTTGCAAGACCGTATGCACTCTTCGTGTACAGAATGTTCAAATTAGTATCGGTTGATGTTGTATTGTGGAACATTGTGTATGACATAGTTTTAGAAGTTGGTAGCAACGTTCACTTCATTACTGATGTCCTCATGTGTGACATGTCTCCGACAGTGCCGGGGATGCAGAGGGAGATTGTTCAGACGATTCCGATGAACGTGGCAGTCTACAGGAGCGTGGCGAGCAGCATCGGCTGTCGCGTGGAAAAGTGATGAAAAAGCTAGTAACTTTAGACGTCAATGGTATGTCTTGGGGAAACATGAAGGAGTGTTTGGCTGATGACATCAAGAAATACGCTAAGAGTTTAGATCCCACAGCTAACTGGGAATCACAGCCAAGAGCAGGGAGAGTGGAGTTGTTCAGACGCCTGTATGGAGGTACTTCTTCTGTCCATGACCGCACTTGTGAATTTCGTAGTCATCAATTTTTTTTTAGTAACCAACCAAATCTGTACATGACTTGTGAATTTCTTATATGAATGTGAAAGTTTGATTCTGTAAAAGTGCCTTCATCTGAAATGAACGTACGTGTGGGCAGTTGCAAACTGTGTCGTTGCTATATGTGCACTTCCGGATTTGTGAATCACAGGACTATTGACTTCTCTTTTTATGCTTGTCGGTTCTGTTCGTGCAGACTGGGACATGCTTGGACAGGCATTCAAAGTCAGCGAGAAGTGGGTGGGGCCGATTATCACGAAGGTGCTCATCACAAGTCGTTGGAGGTTAAATACATTGATTGATGCTGGGCAGCCAAAACCAGCTGATGTAACTCAAGAGCAGTGGAATACCCTCGTCAGAAGACGCAACACTGAGGATTCCCAAGTCATGTCGGAGCACATGCGTTCCATTTCTCAAGGGAAGGGTTCCAAGGCTGCTCAGTTGAAAGCCATTGAGAGAGACTCTATAGTGAAGCTGGTGAGAAGAGAACTTGCCATTCTGAAGCAGTGTTTATCGTTTTGTAGAACTGGTAATGCACATGAATAGTTTCAGTCAATTGTCTTCACATGTGGCAGGCCATGAAGAGCACGTTTACAACGTAGTTGTTGTATACTACAGTGATGGCAGTTATGCGTTGATTGCTTTTGCACTGTTGTAAGCACATGAATGTTTAAATTGTTTTCAAGTGTTTGGAGGATGAATTTGACACAGAAATGTGTGGTGGGAATGTGTATTCTATGTTTGTAGACTCTGCAGCACAACCGCAAACCATACCAGACGGAAATAACTGACGAGGTTGCTAGAGAATATACTCGACAGCAGTTGGAGAAACGCAAGGCAGCGCTTCAGAAGGGTGCCGACATGGACGATGTACGCACTTGCGTTGTAGACATGGAAGACAGCGTCACTCGCCTAGAAGAAAAGATGGGGCAGTCGCACAAACGTATGGAAGAAATGTTGATGGCATTAATGACATCCCACAGTGCTTCTTCTCCGACTTTCCCAAACAATGACCGTCATTAGAGAGCTCCGACACCGGAGCGAGGTGACACAGCAGGCGTTGACCTCGACGAAAACCAGGTGCCACGGCAAAACACAACTGCCTTTGTCTCTCATTCGACCGTGCATACAGGAAACGTGCCGCCATATGTGCTGGATAACGGTGCTAGACCATCTCGACAGGAAGTGCCTACTTCAGATGGCTTGGTGGAAGACTTTCTCAAAGGACTGCTCCAAGAGCACGATGACGTTTCTAGGCTTCTCCGAGGGGGTAAAATCTACAGACACAGTGGTCTTGAGTGGCCGCAGTGACGACAAGCCGCAAATCATGGGACGAAATGGGATTGCCGATACGATCACAACCGCTGCATCAGCAGGCAAGGGCGGGTCCAAAGATTTAACCTTACAAACTGATGAGGTATAGTGTGTTCTCTGTTGTTCAGTAACTTGGATGAAAGCGTTGTCATAATTGAGGATGCTTTGTTACCGGATGTACCAAGTCACAGTAGTTGCCAAAAGTGTTTTATTGTACTGCATGACATGAGTTAATTCAGTGAAAAACTGCAATTTGGGGGATACGCTGCCTTGTCATCTGTATTAATTGCTTCATTAAAAAAGGTATCACAATTTTCAAAAATAGAATATCAAAATTGTTGCAGGAGGATCCAGGTGTGGAATCCAGTCTGAGGCCTAGGCGCAATGTTTCGAAAGACCAGGGAACAAAGGCAATGTCCACGGGTGGAGCATCCAAGGCTACCAAAGCGCCAGTTGCTAAGGCAAGTGCTAATCCGAAGTACGCAAAGTTGCCGGTCAAGGTATGAAGTGTAACCCGAAGTCATTGAATCATGATCACGGCATATGCTGTATTGCACCATGTCTTTTGACGTTGTACCTGTACTTCCTCTTAAAGAGTAGAGTAACTAATGCCTTATACACTCGCTCATACATTCCATTCGAAGTTGTTATCATGGACCCAACGCTTCTGCAGGTCGTGAATCAGAAGAAAGCAGATGGATCCAAGAAGAAGTGAGGAGCGCAAAGTACTACATGTCGCTGTCTCGGTGAGTAGGGTAGATGCACGCTACGCTATGCCAAAAGTGGCGCATATTTAGTCCATAGTCGCAGTGACTGGAGGAAATGGGTGGGAACCTAGTCCCGTCGTTTGAATACTGGGCCCAGCCTGTCCGTTGATCTCGGCCGATCAGGCGCCTAGGCCCTAGGGTTTGGCCCCCGCTTCAGTCTTCTGGGCCGTTGCAGCTGTTTGCCCCGCGCCATACGGCGTACTGTAGCTCGGTGGACGTTTGCGTGAATTTGGGCTACCTAGTTGTTAGCTCGTAGTTTGTACTGTAGCGAGATCATGGCAGCCCAGGGCAAAAGAGTGAAGGTCAAGTTAGAGGGTTCCCCTTTAGGTCGTTCAAAACAAGGTTACAGCGCTCCGATTTATGCTCAGGCGCCTGATTTGTTTCCGCTTAGCAACGGCAAATCCTACACTCGTAACGAGTTTCACGATAAATATGGCTTGAGTTGTGGGGGTATAAACCCGAAGCATTTGAAGCATCCAGACGATTTCATGGACGCGGATCTTTGCCAGTATCTTGGGCCTGTCGTGAACAAAAACGGACACCGTTATATGTTTTTGAGAAATGAAGAGGCGGTGAGGAAGCTTGAGTTGTTGTGGATGCAGATTCATTAGAAACATTGCTTGCTTTCGTCGAGATTAATTAGCCTTGGCATGGCCAGAGGATTCTACTGCCAGGAGAAGTTGAATGTGAAGCTCAATTGGGCTGCTTACGCGGAATGGACGAATAGCGAACAACTCCGACGACGACAGAAGTCAATGAAGCAGGGGAGGGGGGCGGATGATTATTTCTTCTCGGATGATGAAGATGGCAACTTTGACGGTGAAGACGGTGGTTCTAGTGGTGGGTCAAAGACTCTGAGCGGTTTGGACAGTCCCTCGCGGCAAGAGAGTTTTTCGGGTACTCGTCTTGGATACAAGGGTTTCGGAGGCCTTGGTGCTGTGAGTTCAGCTATTGATGCTTGGAAGAGCTATGGAGGGATGATGAGTGAAGAGCATGGGAGGATGGTGTAGTCTCTAACCCTAGAGAGAAAAGCAAAAGACGATTTTACCCTTGCAGATGCACGTGCAAAAGGTTAGATGGAGTTTTGTCTTGAGAAATTGTCTGATGCTCTTGGAAAACTGGATTCATTAGAGGAATTGAAAACGAGTGAGTTGGTGCGGATTTCTGAGAGTGGTGAAGGTCTGAAATGTGATAGCATTTTATTGGATACGTTGGCTCATGACATTGACGGTCAGAGAAAAGTTGTTGCTTGTTGCGAGAGTTGGGCAAGCGATGGGCAGTCTAGTTACTTGAAAGTTCAAGAAACAGAGTCTGGCGTGGCAACTAGAGTGACGTCCTTAGAGGGACGAATTCTTCAATTGAATCGGTATGAAGTAGCAGTCAAGAGCTGCATTACTCGATTAGAGTCAGGGTCGACCTTGTTTAGATCTGTGCCGCCACAGCCAATTTGTAATTTCCCTGTTTCTGATCAGAGTGAATGGATTGAGTTGAGTAGGTGTGTTTTCTGCGGTTTAGGGTTTGAACCAGTGTGGGCTGTTGTTCTTGGAACTTGTAAATGTGCATACCACCATATCTGCTGCAGGTTTCACTTTCAAGAATCCACCATGTGCATTGAAGAAAGTTGTAAGAAGGAGATGCACGGGGATTGGTGGGCTGCTCATGGAATAGTGAAGCCTGGTGTGGCAAGACATATTTTTGATCTTTCCATTTAAAGTCAGTATGGAGCGGAAAGTCGAAAATTTAGCAACCGGATTTGTTCAGGGAACGGGTAAGATCCAGAAGTAGTACCAGATAATGTTGTAGAGACCGGTGGCAGAATAATTCCGGTTTATTACGACGGAATACCGGAACGGAAAAATTCCGGACCCTACAAAACGGATTCTATCCGGATTCAGTCCCAGAACGGAACGGATGATTTCCGGACTTGGACCGATCGGATGGGAACGGGAACGGATGATCAGGAACGGAAGACCGGATCCATTTCTAGAAAGTATATAAGGCCTGACATTTTCAGTTGGCCCATTTGCTCTCAGGCGCTTCGTTGTGTGTTTTTCAACCCTCAGCGTTTTCCGCCTTTTCTGTGAGTTGGTTTTCCGCGCGTGTTTGGTGGCACAATTTTCTGTGACGCGGCTGTCAGTATTAGCAGCGGGTGTTTTGTCAAAGCGGGCAGTTGTCAGCAGCGCGGGTTTCAGACTGTGCGCTGAGGCACTGGTGTGTGGAGAGGAGTGTGTGTGTGTATGTGCAGGTGGTTATTACGGGCAGATTACTTTTGTATTTGTGATTGTGAGTGTGTGTGTGAGGAACGAGACGTGCGGCTAGGAGAGGAGTGAGGTAGTTTTCCGGATAGTTGCCATGCCGCAGCTACGCCAGAAGAGAACCGAGTCCACTACACCCCCACCCTCAGGGATAAAGCTGAAGAAAGTAGTTCTGCTCATCCCTTCCACAGAGTCGGAGAAAAGCAACTTGATGGCGGACTTAACCGCAATGGGGTGTCTAGGGTTAGCAGAGATACCCTGGGGATTCAAGGAGGAGTGGATGGTAAAGGAGCTGAAGGGCAAGGTGTTGAATCAGTTCGACAACACGGCGCGGGGAATGCCACACAAATGGACGGAGGCGCACTGGAGGGCCGTGTACGGGTTCAAACACCAGGGGCACGGACCGGCCGGGAGGAAGGTAGACTTCCTCCAAAACAGGTTTCACGGCACCCCTCACCCGAAGGACGGATATCGGGTGATGGACTGTAACGAAGACAGGCATCGACGCCTGTTGAAATTTCTGCTTCCGGTCTTGCATCCGGAAAAGCCAACCTGGGTGACAATTGGCCTGGCCAACACGATCTTCGGTGCCCTGATCGGAGACCGGAAAGTGGACTGGGGCCGGATCATACAGGAGCTGATCACCCGGTTACTGAAGAACCTCGGAGGGAGTAGGGCAACTCCGATCTCCCCCTACCTCTTCCACCTCTACCACCATCTACAGCTCCTTTCGGATACGGAAGAGAAGACGTGGCACGCCCAGAAGATAGTCTTGACGTACGGGGAGACGTCAACGGATGATGAGGAGAGCTCCGAATCCGAGACAGAGCGGGAGGACTCAGATAAGGGAGAGGAACCGGAAGTTCCGCTCGTGAAGCGGCAGAAGACCACACCGCCGAACACACGAGGGGATCTCCTCCGGTCCGACACAATCCGGGAACGGAAGGCTGAGCGGGACCATCCGAACCGGGTCAGGCCAAACCAGCAGCAGAGGAAACGGATCCCAGTGATCCGTTCGTGCAACTGACGGAAATCCTGTGCAACATCCGAGCGGATTGGGAGGTCAAGCGGATCGTCCTGGAGAACATCACGGGGATGGTCAATGGCAAACCGGATCATACTCTCCCGACCGTGGTAGGGAATTGCATCGCCTCGCCTGCGGATCTCGCCAAGTTGGAGGAGGAAAACCGGAAACTTCAGGAGGAAGTTGACGGTTTGAAGGCGGAGCTCCTTGTTCTCAGGGACAACGAGGCCGCTACCAAGGAGATGGCGGCAGAGACCGTCAAATTGGCGGAGCACGTGAAGGCAACATTCGGGGAACCCGGATCGGCTGTCATCCGGGCTCAACTGTTTGACGAAGAAGTGCACAAGGAGAAGAAACTATCCGGAAGCCGGATAGTCCGGATTCTGTCCGACTTCTCCGAGAAGGTGGAGACGACTCTGGTGAAGGTTCGGGAGGCGGCCGAACGGATGGAAGACTGTAGCCGGAGACTGACGGAAATTCCGGTCAGACTCTCCGATCTGTCTCTACCGGATATTTCCGAAGGGTTGCCTCAGAGACCAGGGAAGGGCAGGACGCCGCAATCCAAGAAGTCAGGGCGAGCGTCAACGGGTAACCGGGAGGCGGCAATTCAGTTGTCGGAATCTCCTGCGAGTCCGGATATTGGAGCTCCGGTTGCAATAGACGGAGAACGGAATCGGAACCTCACCGAGGTCTTCGAGCAGATCAGTAGGGCGGAAAGCCCGACTATAGGATCTAGGGTAGCAGAGCCGGATACGTAGGTATTAGGACTTTCCTGTTTTTGTAGTTTTTAACTTAGGAACGGATCAGGAGGAAATCCGGTCCGGTTTAGGAACTTGGAGCGGGTTGGAATCCGTTCTGGTTCAGAAGTAGGTAGGAACGGATCTGCCGAGCGTTAATCGCGGCGGACTTGTATGGCGCTTTTTGCTTTTTGCCCATTATTTAAGTCAGTCCCCTCGCGGTGGACTGGGAGTCTTTTCCTTTGCATTATCTTTGTGTATTCTATTCCCTCTTGCTTTGCGCGTGTATCTCCCGGGTTTGGCAGGGCGGCGTGACGCGGAGTTAGGAAGGCGCAAGTGGTTTTGCAGGCGACATTCTCCCTTTGGTGTTTATTTTCCGTATCTGAGTATATGAGAACGGGTAGAGAAGAGTTGGGAGTGTAATTCTAGTGCCTCAGCGCTTCTAGGACTTAAGATTCCGGGTGAGAAAGCCGTTGTTAGGCTAGACGAGAGGGAGGGATTCCTTAATCGTGCTAGAGCTCCTGGGTGGGAAACCCAGTTGAGTGTCCGATCTCCTGTGAGGTCTCACCGTCTTTGTGGCAAACGGAAGAGTTCCGGTTGACGTTGGAACGGACGGATACACTTGTAGCCACCTGGCTCCCCAGGAACGGAAAGTCGTGTCAAAGTCGTTGTAGTATGAGAAGATCGTACGGGGGATCTTTGTGTGACCTACAGTCCGGATCTTTGTCTGGATTGTTGTGAGGGATCAAACCGGATCTGAAGTATTTTTAGAATTAACAGGTAGAAAGTGGGTCTTCAGCCACTATAAGTCACGGAAGGAGCGGTGGGCCTACCGCTCACAAAATCAAGCGGCGACCCCTCTGATGGTAAAACAGAGGCAAAGCTAAACCGGATTGAGGAACAGGTGTGGACGGATCATCCGGAACGGATTGATCCAGAGAGAAACCAGGAGCGGAACTCGTTAGGGAGCGGATCCGTTGCAGTCTGACAGAACGGATAAAATCTGGGAAACCGGAAAAGTGAAGGAACGGATCCGTTCCGGACCAGATTGCTAGAATATCAGTTTTGAACGGGATAACGGGTTGTCGTCTCGGGTTGTTTGTGTATTTCCGGTTCTAGATCTAGAACCGGATTATAGAGTTTTGGGAGCTGTCCTATCTTAATCGCTTAACTAAGCCAGATACTTCACAGAATCTCGCGGGTTCGATCTTTAGAGTCACTTAGTTATACTCTACAGTGATCTTTGTGAGTATAATAGGGAATTTACTTACCCTGTGTTGCGACACCTGGAACGAAGGAGTTCCATGCCGCAAGAGTGAAGAACAGAAGACCATCCACAATTCACGGTGAGTTCATTAACTTCTGTAGAATTTGTAGATTAGGGTTTAGGTTCAAATCGTGTTCAAATCTTGTTCAAATTTGATGCAAGCCAAATTTGGCAATCCACCCTTCAATGGTGGAATTCCTAATAAGACATAGAGTCTATAGTTACTGCAAATTATTGATTTCCTTCTTTGAATGAGTTGTGAGTCCCAAGCTGTTGAAGTCTGGAACAGCAATGTATTTGACTTGGCGTTTGCAATGTTAGGGTTAGGGGTCTGAAATTACGTAGCATTCATTCAAGACCTTGGAGATCTTGAAAATGGTTGTGAGGGCTCCATTATTCTATGTTCCTTCTTCGATGTTCCTTCTTCGATGCTTAGGGTTTGATCTACCATACTCGAATCCGAACTTGGAGGTACATGTTCGTCCTGTCTGCTTTGTCAGTGGTACTTGAAATCATCCCTGACGAGATTTCTCAAGTGGAATTTTAGGGGTTTAGGTCGCAGAATATGGTGATGTACTTACTATGAATGTTTGTTGTACTACTGTTTGGGAGTCCCTAGTAGTACTCGTTTTGTGCACGGCTTCTATCATATTGTCCATTCACGTTTTGGAAGAGTGCTGTTGAATTAATAGATGAGTTTAATTGACTAGTTTGTGCTGTATAGTCCCAATGAAGTAATTTTTGGGGGTCAATAGTCCATTGCACTCCATTGAGGTATCATAGAAGTATTCATGACTCCAATATAGTAGGTCCCTTGCTTACATGAGTGCTTTGGGAGTACATTGTTTTAGAAGTTATGTAATTGGAGTCCTCTTTACAAGAAGGGAAGTAAATTGTAGTCCATTTCAATCGTATAAGAGTGCTTCTAGAGTTTGAACTCTAACATGTGAGTGTTTGTGTGTACCATAGAAGTCCCTGAAAGTCCAGTCGTAATCCACCTTCCACCGAACGAGGTTGAAGGAGTAATTTGGACTCACCAGTCCACAGAAGTGCCTGCAGCTTCGTTATCAAGTATTCCAGAGCTGCACAGCAGTCCACAAGGAGGTGGAAGCTCCAACCGAGTCCATCCAGCAATTCAAAGTCCACAGTATTTGGAGACAAAGCTATGGGCAAGGAACCATCCTTGTGCGAAGGAGCCCCAAAAGAAAATTCGTTTGCAGAAGTGAGTATTGCAGGATTGGGCAAGTTAGAAGTCAGCCCTCTATCTGGAGAGAGAGAGTCTGTTCTTCAAGGACCCCATATGAGAAGCAAAGGCTACAGAAAAAGTCCAGGATCCAAGAGTCTTGCGGGTTTGACTAAGCGAGAACCAGAACCTCCGATTCTAGCACATGGCCCAGAAACTGAGGAGGAGCACGATGAAGACTCACAAGATTGTGAGGATCAAGAAGCCGATGAAGCTTCAGAGAGTGACGATGGAGAGGGAGAAGAGAATGCGGAGGATTCAGGCGAGGAAGAGGCCACGGTTGATGTATCAGTGAAGAAGACCAAGAAACGTGGTAAAGGCGGGATGAAGAGGAAGAGCATTTCGAATTTGAAGGCAGTTGCGGTTGGAAATTCAAAGCGGAAGAAAGTACCTGTGGAAGCCCGGAAGTCAACTGCTAGCAATACGCATGCAGCGGCCAAGGTAGCAAAATGACTGCAGTAGAGGCTGTGGTGCTCCAGGTAATCATTTTTAGAGAAGTGGGTACAGGTAAAATGTGCCATTTTTTCTTACTGATTTGGTATGACAAGTACTTCATTTAGATTTTGTTTAATTTATTTATCTTTGGAAGGCAACACATGTCTAAGTTTCAGGGTTCCAGGCTATATATTGGTTTGTTTTCCACAAGAGAGATGGCTAGGCAACTGTGCTTTCAGTTTGCTATTTGGTATTAGGGTGCTTAATCGAATTTTGAACATAAGTACTAAATAATGGTTGTAAGTTTCTTAAAACACAGTCATCAGTATGTACTATTAGCATGTAGCCCATGTGGAGTCGGTTACAAGGGAAACAAGTTACAAGTAGTCTATTAGGGTGTTTTGGGAGAAGGTTCAGGGTTGTTGTGTAGGTGGAAGATGAGTTTGTTAGCTTCTGAGGTCCTTGCACAGGGCCTAGAGTTGATTTTTTGGCTCAAGGCTCCCAAACTACATTTGTTTTTGTTTTTGTTTTTAATCTCACAGCTTAGCGGTTTTAGGGTCAACCAAGAAGAGAAATCACCAAAAGACACGAGGTAATCGCAGGAGATCAAGCACCACTGAGCCGATGGAGTTAGGCCATCGAGGAAGTGAGCAAACAAAAGTGAGGAGACCGAAGTAAGGAGTGAGGAGCATAGCCAACAGGATTTTGGATCCCAGACTCTGATGAGATATATATATTCTGTAGTTTTTATTCATTACTGGTGTGGTGTATTTTTCGTGAGCTTGTCTCTATTTGTCTGGTTGCAATACCTTCTGGCTTTAATTTCATGGTTGTTATTTGATGGTTGTAAATATTTATCGTTTTTGAATAGTTAGTTGTTATGATTGAATTTGGAAGTATGAATCTGGGTGAATGGACATTTTGCTCTTTGATTTATGGATTTGATTAGTGTTCAGACCTAGTTTGCAATACAAGGTGCTACTGCAGTTGGAAACAACACTTGAGACTTTTGCTCTTTGATTTATGGATTTGATTAGAGTTCAGACCTAGTTTGCAGTACAAGGTGCTACTGCAGTTGGAAACAACACTTGGAACATGCAACGCTGTCTACCTGATCATGCAGTCTCTTGTGGAATTCATTTCACCAATCTCATCTTCAATCTCATTAGGATCATATACAATGCAATGAGAGGTTACATGTAGATTAGGCAAGTTGTGCACTTAGATCTCCAACGCTTATTGCAATTGAAGAGGATTTTTGGATGGCACTTGTCTTAGATTTCAAAACATATGTAACATAGGGTTAGAAGATGGGCTTATAAGGGGCTATATATGAGTTATTGTTGACCAATTTGGTGGGATTGTAGCACACCTATTTCAAAGTGTTTTGCCAAGTAGGATCTATTTCAAAGTGTTTTGCAAATTAGAAAATCCCACCCAAATATAGTAGTTACCAACCACTCAAAAGACTTATTTTGTTCTTCATTTTCTTGAGTACGGTACAAAGAAGAAATGAGATTCTTTGTATGATATAATTAACACTCACTTCTTAGTACACAATCCCCAATAACTATACCAAGTTTCATAAATTTAAAATCAATATTCTATTTTCAGTGATTTTTTTCATTTGATTTTCATAACAAACCACTAAAAAATAGTGGTGATGAATTTTGAAAGTTTTATTGCAAAGATTAAAAAACAAACATGTATGTATACATCTTGTCTCAAAGAAGGGTCTCCAAAAAAGTTTCCCAAGTTTCTCTGTAGAGATTTAAACGTTAGGGTCACAATGCCTTAATTATCTAAAATATTAATTAATTAATTAATTTTAAGAAAATAGACACATAGAATTGGGCCCACTCAAGTAGCAATATATAAAACATTTAGAACCCAACAAAAAAAAGGAAGGGATATAAGGGTTAATTCCCAAATTATATCTATCCCCTACTATAATTAAAAAAAATTGGAAGGGATATAACCTGGATTAATTCCCAAATTATATCTATCCCCTACTATAAATAAAAAAAATAGGAAGGGATATAATCTGGGTTAATTCCCAAATTATATCTATCCCCTACTATGAATAAAAAAAATTGGAAGGGATATAACTTGGGTTAATTCCCAAATTATATCTATCCCCTACTATAAATTAAAAAAATAGGAAGGGATATAACCTGGGTTAATTCCCAAATTATATCTATCCCCTACTATGAATTAAAAAAATTGGAAGGGATATAACCTGGGTTAATTCCCAAATTATATCTATCCCCTACTATAAATTAAAAAAATAGGAAGGGATATAATCTGGGTTAATTCCCAAATTATATCTATCCCCTACTATGAATTAAGAAAATTGGAAGGGATATAACTTGGGTTAATTCCCAAATTATATCTATCTCCTACTATGAATAAAAAAAATAGGAAGGGATATAACCTGGGTTAATTCCCAAATTATATCTATCCCCTACTATAAATTAAAAAAATAGGAAGGGATATAACCTGGGTTAATTCCCAAATTATATCTATCCCCTATTATGAATTAAAAAAATTGGAAGGGATATAACCTGGGTTAATTCCCAAATTATATCTATCCCCTACTATGAATTAAAAAAATAGGAAGGGATATAATCTGGGTTAATTCCCAAATTATATCTATCCCCTACTATGAATAAAAAAAATTGGAAGGGATATAATTTGGGTTAATTCCCAAATTATATCTATCCCCTACTATGAATAAAAAAAATTGGAAGGGATATAACTTGGGTTAATTCCCAAATTATATCTATCTCCTACTATGAATAAAAAAAATAGGAAGGGAAATAACTTGGGTTAATTCCCAAATTATATCTATCCCCTACTATGAATAAAAAAAATAGGAAGGAATATAACCTGGGTTAATTCCCAGATTATATCTATCCCCTACTATGAATTAAAAAAATAGGAAGGGATATAACCTGGGTTAATTCCCAAATTACATCTATCCCCTACTATAAATAAAAAAAATTGGAAGGGATATAACTTGGGTTAATTCCCAAATTATCTCTATCCCCTACTATGAATAAAAAAAATGAAATGGGATTCAAAGTAAAGTGGGAATGAAGTGGAAAATTTATTTACAAGGAATTTAAGTTCTTGAAAGTTCAAACTGCCTAAGAGCCTTTAGAATGTAGTCTAATGAACATGAAGGTCTATTCAAATGGCTAAATATGATAAACAATGTTGAATAACCTCGACGTATTTAAAATTACTTGAAGCCTAGGAAAAGAATTTTGCGTTTAAGAAAATTTCATATCATGAAGTGCTTCCATGTTTTATTTTAAAATAGGAAGAGTTTGTTTAAAAGAGCATACACTAAGAGCCAAAATGTGGCCATATCTAATTGTTTAATGGTGTTTCTTTCTATCCATGTATTGGATAGAATAAACCACATTATTGCATAGCATGTCCATATTCCTATTTTCAATCACAATGACACAACTTTATCATCAAATTTTGTAGAATTCAACTTTTCCTTTTGTACATTTTAACTTAAATATTTTATCTAACTCCAATACTACACTATTTCACCAAAAATTATAGCCTTCATCGACATTGGGTTACTTCAAAATCCATAGTTTAATTAAATGTGCATAGGAAGGGGGATCTAAATTACTCATGAGCTTTCACCAACTGCAATTAAAATCAAAATGCCAGAACCAATGGCGGTCTGGCCAATTAGGTGGCCCAGTTAGTCCAATATGATTGGTTCTGGCCATGAGCTGGCTAAGGAGTTGGCCCAGCTGGCTGCCCATCGCCCTGGCCCCTGGGCATCTTCACCTGGGATCCTGTACAGCCTTTTTAAATTTTGACAATCGGCTCACCTGCTAACAGTGCTAAGTCGGCCATTTGGCCGCAGCTGCCAGGGAGCGCAGCTGGATTGAACCCGTGGTAAACACCTTTTTTTTTTTTCAAATTTTTTTTTTCCAAATCTAAATTCATATTTGGATGGGGAGACCCCAAATTAGCTAGGGTTACCCTTGACACAAACAAAAAAACCCAACAAAACATGGAGCAGCAAAACCTTATCAATCCATAGTAAAACAAGTTTTATCTACTAGGGGCTCAATTAACCTGTGCCACCTCACCTTGGATTACAGGATTTAGCGTCCTACCAGGTTTAGGCTTACTCTGATTTCCAGGCTTGCTCATTCTCACTTCCCCTTTGCTGAATTGCTTATTTGGAAAGTGAAATTACATATTATTGTCACCAAGTCTAAGCAAGATGTCAAATTAATTCAATGATTAGAGATAAATTACTTGGAAGTAATTTGAATATTAGGCATGTTATATAAGGGTTGTGGTTACAAGTGCAGGTGTCAATATGTATATCCAATATCAATTGCTATTGGAAATATGAAGTTATATAAGAGGATTGAATTTATGTGACGCTCATATAACTACAAGCCCAATGGTAAGTCTATAATCACAAATCATTGAAATTGAAACTTTCCACTTGGTTTTTTTGTTTGTAACGTTCGTTGAAAATTTTTCATTGTTAAAGATGAATATCTTGTTCTCATATATGTAAAACCACATATTGTTAAATATGTCCAAGGATTTGACAAATTGGTAACTTTAGGAATATATAAATTTTACAAGGGTTAGCCTACAATGTAGTTCTAAAGTATGGTATTTAGGATAGGGTTTAGGGTTTAGGGTTTAGGATAATTTAGGATCTTATTTACAAATAGACATTGAATCGGAGGTCTTTTAAATAATTGGATTTAGGAATTTGGATCTAAACATTTTACAAATTTGTATTATTATTTTTGTAATTTATCATGTATTGTGTGTATATACATGAATATGATGGTATAATTACATTTAATTATGTAGGGTTCAACCAACAAGTTCAAAATTGGGTAAAATTCATTTAAGCCACATATGGATACGAAATCAATAAAGAATTAATAGTAAGGGTTGAAGGGAAAAGGAGAATGGGAAAGCCAAATTTCCCAAGTGACATAACAACATTGAAAACGTATATATATATATATATATATATATATATATATATATATATATATATATATAAGTCTCTAAACTTCTTCAGTTGTATTAGTAAAAAATATTGTGCAAATTCATAAACCTATATAGCCTATATATATAGACCTTAAATTATTTGATAAGATTAAGGGTACAAGTTTAGGATATATAGTGAAATTATATTTGTTGCACATGCTACAATTTGGGCTTCAATGAAGGGTATATCTAAGGAAAACTATGGTACAAATTTGTAATGCACTATGGATAGTTTTGTTTTGACAACAAAATTCAAATTTTGAGGTAGGGAAGAAAAATAATAAAAGTATATCTAGAGTCTTTGAACACTTTCCTATAGGAGTCCATATTATACCACCCTTTTATAGCTACAAGGCTCTTGGTTCCAAAATCCTTTGTTAAAGACTTCTATGTTTTATATAGGTACACATACCTTAGCGGTATCTACCTCATTTTAGACTAGTGACATTAAATGTTTTAAAACTAATCATCTCTTAAAATATTAAGGTATGGGCAATTCTATGAAAACTGGTCATTCAATCAAATGAAAAGCCATTATGAGTAAGGCAATTGAATTACTTATCCTCCCTTGCTCACTTACATTGCCTTCTTTGGTTTGGGAGACTTCAAGGGTAAGATAGGATTTCCAATTTTAGATACTATGCAATCTCAAAAAAACTCCATTTCATATAGGTGTACTTTCCAATAACTCCAAGTTCTGAGAGTATACTTTGGTTCATTGAGCACACAATTTTGCATAAGGATTTGAATCACTTGGGATTTAGGGTCTGTGCTCATGGTATTAGGGTCTGTGCTTATATTTTAGGGTATGTTTTAGGGTCTGTACTCAAGGTTTTAGGGTTTGTGCTTATATTTTAGGGTATTAGGGTCTACAACCAATTATACAACACATAAAAGACTTCTAACAATGAAGATTGCAAAAAAGACTACAACTTTAGGGCCTCACAACAAAGAGTACTATCACTTACAGATTCAAAGGCACAAAGTAAATGAACTGCATGTTGAAATTAAAAACCCTCTAATTCTTGAACTGGGCCAACACCCCTACTGCAATATAAGACTGTCCCTAAACAGTGAAGGTAGAACACAAGCTGGGCCCAAATTACTACTGCAGTATAACCATAACCCCTAATCTCTTAAGGCACAATACATAGAGACACACCCAAGCCATGAAGGGCAAAACCTTGAAGATCCTTTAAATAGTACATATAATCAAGAAAGGAAATTTAGGACTAATTCTCCTTTGAGTAATACAGAAGTCAAGGTCCTACCACTACAACAGCATTCACAACAAAAGCAGTTGTTGAAAAAGGCAAGCCTAAACAACACTTGGATCCAAAGATTTGAATCCACAAACATATTATGCATCCGATAGTCTTCCATTCAGAAAATGAGTCCTCCAAAAAGGCTAGCAGAGTTGCACCCTAGTGACCCTACTCTGTACAAAATGGGCACCAAAACTGAGTATTTCAACTGCATTGAAACCTAACACAAAAAGAAACACCTTGTACTGTGGAGGTTTACCCTAGAATCGGCCTCTTAAGCCGCTCTTACACGTAAGGGTATGCCCTGCCCCATGGGTCGTAGTACGTGTTGGCATACCTTGAGGCCCCATGTGCTTGAGAGGGAGGGATTGATGTCGGGACGGCATCTTCCAGCAGCCCTTCCTGCACTACACGATCCATAGCATTCTCCGAATCAACCCCGCCATCCTTTGACTCACTCCCACCGTTACGAGGTGAACCTGCATGCTCTGAGAAGTTCATACCACTGTCGGAGTAAAAACTCGCCTGTTGAAGGCTGTCGAAGCCAGTACAGGATGCAGTCTCCTCCCCGAAAAAAATGAGAGTAGCACTCTCCATTTCCCGGAACTCCATGATTGCAGAGTTCGTCCAAAGTAGCTTCTAACCAGGGCCTATGCGTAGCAGAGCCTTCACTTCATCTCCACCGAAAAAAGACATCTTCCCCTTCCGCCTTTCTACTTCTTCATCGACCCGTTCCAAGTAATCACGTAGTTCGGTCTTCCTCATTGGCAGTGCGCTAGACATGGTGTGGCGGCCTGTCCACAAGACAAAACTGCCTAAGCACACATGCGGAGTGGGTGCTAGACAAGTACGTGAGCACAGCGCCACAAAACAAGTGAGAGCTACGAGTGAGGAGCCCTAAACTGTTCACTCCAATGCCTTATACTTCTCAAGGTCGTCTTCCTCACCACCGAGGCCATGAAGAACAGTTGTGGGTGATAAGACTTCTTACTTTGAAGTGCATTAATCCTTAATTCAAAAACATCCCACATTAATCATAAAATCCATGGTTCAAAGAGTCAAGTCTACATTATCACCTAAATCATTTCTAAGGAAGCGGCATAGTGTGGGACTTACACGGTGGTACAGTAATAATGAAGTTCTTAAGTGAATTCAAAGAGGAAGCTAGTACAAGGCAAGGTAGTAATCATACCTGTCAAGTCCATATTCTTCAAGACCATGAAATTCCATTCACATTGTACAATGAATTTGAATTGAATTTCACCCCATTCCAAATCACAAACTCCTGCACCCTAAGAAGTATTTTGAAGAAGCACCTGAACAAACAGCCAAAAAAAGACATCAAAATGGGCAGAACAAGCGGAAATGTCAGTCAAAACCTTCACAAGCAACCCCAATTTCAGTCACCCTAAACCCCCAATTTCAATCTCATTCAGAGGTTAATCCGAGCATGCAAGGATTTGAACCCTGATTGCATCCAAAAATGCATGCCCCCCCCCCGAAATCCCAAAGTGAAGCCACCCTGGAACGCTCCAAACGACCGCCCCCCGAAATCCCAAAGTGAAGCCACCCTGGAACGCCCCAAACGACCGCCCCCCGAAATCCCAAAGTGAAGCCAACCCTGGAACACTCCAAACGACCGCCCCCCCAAAATACCACCCCTCGCAAACTCACCCACCCAGCACCAAAAATTGGCACTTGTAATTCCAGTGTTCAGTCATATGCATCATCATCTGCAGCTGCTAGCACAGACATTATCTGTGTCCTTACTGCCTCTGGTAACTCGTACACCATGTCGTTACCACTAACGCGGTGGTCTTTTGGAGGCATAAGAAACTTCACTGCTCGAATATGGGCAGCATGCAAGTAAATCAAATGGGAATTCTTCAATAGCACGTAAGAACTTTCAGAGTGACCCCATCTTTGATAGTAGTAGCCGCCAACAATCACATCTCCTTCCTCAATATCAGTGCCCCACTCACAAGTAAAATCAGCCTTAGCGTGATGCATAGGTTTAGTGATTCGGATGAGCCAGAAAGGTTGTCCCTCACTGTTGTCTGCTGTTGCGTTAACAGCCACATTGTCCCCAATTTCAAGAGTGGCAGCCATTAGCTCTCCGTCATCTCCCCATTGCCAAACGCCATTCCAATTGTCAAGCATGCAGCTTCTGACAAATTGTGTGTCAACTGGTTGCAAGTACTTTGCTTCCCATGGTCCTGTCCAATGGACATTAATACATCTTGACCACAAATTGTCAGTACAAAATGAACAAAAACAAGCCAAAGGCTTAACCATGATTTGGGCTACCTGGTTCTTATTCATTGCCATAATAGAATGTATTTTGCGCGTCCCATGCACAACGTCACATTTGTGACTATTATCACGCAGTGGCTGTACATCGGACTCCAGTATTTCCCAGAAACACCTTGTCATTGGCTTCTTGCGACCACTATAAGTACTGTCCACCCTCTGCCCCAAACGACTTTGCAAGAAAACAACCACATCTTTAGCACACTGCAACTTACAACCATGAGACTTCAGTTGTTCTCTTCGAATAAAAGACTTTATAACTGCACCTGCTCCATCATGGGGACCCTTGCCGTGACCACTACCAAAGAAACTCCAAAGCATGGAGCAGCCATTCGTCATATTGGGATACCTGGATACAAAATACCAAGGCCTGCTACTCTTAAATTGGTTAGCACATCCGTCACTCCACACCCAATGTTGCTTTGGTATAAATCCAGATTTGGACATGTAATCCCAATGCACATCAAAACAATATTGTATGAACTGTGAATCATGATGCTTATCATCGGAAATGTAAAAATGATACTCTGTAAGAATAAAGGAATCTGGATCAGTTGGGTCGGCATCTGGATTGTGACGATAAGAAATGTGTACTAAAATACTCACCTGATACGAATGCCAGTGCATGCTTTGCACTTCATTTTGAATTTCAAACTTGTAGTTTTCAGCATAGTCAACAATAGACACTACCGTGTCTTTAGGAAAAGATTTACAACACTGTTTGAACTGCTTATCCTCCCACCTAGCTACAAAGTTGTGAGTCACAAATGCCTGAAGCTTAGGCTTCAAGTAATCCAAAAAAACATCAGAGGTGGTCTTCTTGTATACCAAGTTCAGCTTTTTCAAGACCTTCCCCTTTTTGGAAATAGTCTCTTCCAAAGCAAACCTCCTCCACTCCATTAAATTACCCTCCGATCCCTCAGACTCATCAGGACAAAGAGGTAGAATGCCTACCCCACAGTTTTGGCACTGGCCATATAAGCAATTCACATTATGCCACTCATCAAATTCTCCTTTGGGGCATACTATGGATTCCCATAATTGAGTTAAGCCTTTATATTGGATGCAAGAAGCTTCACATTTCTTATCTGGAGAATGGTTGCATCCCAGGGTGAGTGACTTACCTTCTCGCATCTTGTTTAGAGCTACTCGCAGCTCATCCCCCTCAACATGATAAATACAGCAGCAAGTATTTCTTTCACTTACCTTTTTCACATGAAAAGGCTTCAAAATTCCAAATGCACGCTCTGCCACTGATACTCCAGGGAAGGTTACTGCAAAGCGCAAGTAGAATTGTGTCTACATGACCACAATTAACTCAAAGTTAGTATGTGATCAGTCAATGGTGTCCATCCTAGTACTTCAAGGCTTCACCTAATTAAGTAATGTAAAGCAGTGCACACAGTTAGTCCACTGATATGGACTTCACTACTAATCTCAATAGACTTCAAATGAAACTCCAATCTTAGTTACGCACTTGGGTGTAATTACAGTAGACTTTACAGCACTTATATTGGACTTCTAAGTACTAGGCCTGCACTTCAGACTACTTTATATGAACCCTTAAAGTACTGATCGTGGACTTTGCAGTAGTCATACTACTGTTAAGGACTGCACAGTACTCATACTATAGTCATACTATGGAGCATAGTATAATTCACTCCACTCCCTACACTCCAAAAAACACAAAGGGACTTCAAAGGAGAAAGTTATGTACCTAAATACTCAAACTGTGGATAATATGACTCTCCGCTGCATGAGAAGGACTCAACTGTAGACAACTGAGACAATGTTTTCTTCAAGTGCCTTCTATGCACTAAGTGTAAGGACTATTACATGACACTAGGAACACTTAGAAAACATATCCACTACTATGCACATTAGTTACCTTAATATGTACAAGTCAAAGACCTCTCATCAAATTAGTCTTGCCTATATAGATTTTAATAGTCTTTTCAAATACTAAAGGTGGTGAAAGCACATACTATGGACATCACCTAAGCAATATCAAACACAAATTGTGGTTTCAGGTAAGCATTTACCTGTGTTTCCTGTAGGTAATGTGTCGGCTTGGTGTCGTAAACACCTGGTGACAGCCACTTTCGAGTTACGTCCTTCTTGTTGGGTGAGACTCGGGTCTCCACCACCCACCACTGAATGATAACCGCACGTTCTTCACTGGTCAAACCGTCTATGCGTTTCTTACGTACTACCAGCATGCATACAAAGTCTCCGTTGTTGTTGATCACTTGCCGTCTAGCAATGGCTGCTGTAATATTACGATGGTGAACTCCTAATACTCTACCTACTTCTCTAGCCGATGAATGCCCCGTCCCTGCAGTCACTGTAGCATCCAGAATTGCGTGCTTTGTTGCCAACTTTGTGGCACTATTCCCTCTCTTCACCAGGTTTAGGCGAGCTGAAACACCACCCACGACCTGCTCATATGCTGCCACAACCTTTGAGGGCAAAACGTGATTAGGAAGATCATGCAATACTTTCTTGTGATCTAGGACTCTCCGCAGGACAGATTTCCTGCTTGGCCCTGGACAGGTAGCCAATTTCTCACTAATAAAATTGGCAATAACAAGTGCAACCCTACGTTCCTCTCTGTCTACCATATTGTCAAGCCCACCGCTAGCAAGATCAAATTCAAAACAGTCACCTAACTCACACTCTCCTTCACTGTTACTATCAAGTCTAAGTGTACTTGCTTCACCCTGCCGTATACGTGACTTGGCTTTTCTGGCATTTTGAGATGCCAGTCGATCTGTCTCTTTGGCATAGCCTAGTTTTCGCTGCAGAGATTTTTGAGCGTCCTGCAATGCTCGATCTTGTGGAGGCAATCTTTTACGGCCACCTCTCTCATCCCGTATCTTTGCCGATTCCATCAAAGTCTCCCCTCCTTTGCATCACCAAACAATATACACAAGATCAATAAAAAACAGTCATACACACAAAATTCTCCAGATGAAATATAACTACAGCCTCATACTTAGAAGCAAAACTAGGTACATGCAAGCAACCTCTTCCCCAGGCTGTAACCCTAAGTAACTAAGTTTTTCAATACAAAAGTTAAAATCTAAAAGAAATTATGCACAAGCTTTGGCAAACAACTTACCTCGCAGGTATCGACAATTCTTCTGCCTAAGTACGTGCTTTCTCAAGCTCCAGTTTGGCAAAAGTTGGGACTATCAATTCTGCTGCATGACAATGTGCAATCTTGTCTTACAACCTTGGCTCTTATTTAAGCCACAAAACCGGCCAAACCCTAAACCCTAAGCAGGTGCAACAAATCACTAGCCTCGTGGACAAAAACCCAACCAAATACAAGAAGCTACTTACTGCATGACAGTGACCTAAACCAAACTTTGTAATACAGAAGCCTTAATCTCTAACAAATTTTGCTGTAAATGAAATATCGAAGGTCTTACAAAGCAGGCGTCAACAATTTCTTCAGTTCCATCTCCTCTAGTCACTAAAGCTGTAGTCGCTTAAGCTCCAGCATGTAGACAACACAGAAGTAATGCACTTCACGAATTTGGTTCACAGAATCAGAGGAAGTGTGGGCGTAGTGGACCCTAAACCCTAACCCTGTTCCATTCAATGTGCAAGCCTTGGAGCGTAAACCCCTAACCCATGAATGAGAAGCAATACACCCGCCACGAAATTCTTCACAAAGCACGGTGCACCTTAAACCCTAATCCCAAGACCTTCAATTTTGAATGTTCAGTGGATAACCACTAAGTCCATGATAATTTGATTTTGCATCAATGTTGACCCCAATCCTGCTAACTCAAATCCTCTTGAGATGCAATTGAAATCCCAATATACAAGTAAAACTAGTTGAGTGGAAGTAAGCGCTTGACCCGCAACACCATAGCTGGCCTTTCTGAGCAAAACTTGAGATACACTCTGGGGCTCAACGAGAGTGACGAACTGCAGCCCTAATCCTCACTTCAATCGACACCGTCCGCGTGCCAACAATCCTCACTGTCCACGTGTATCGGGCCCCCGGGTCCCGTATCGGCCCCCCAGGTTCTGCCCTGCCCAACACAGGCTGCTTGTCACTGCACTAGGAAAAAAAAGACAAAAATAGGGATTTCAAGAAAATACCACCTTAGATAAACTCTTAGTGTAAATAATTAGTGAAGACAACATATTGAAATTTCAACTTTAAGTGTGCTAAATTAACCCCCAAAATTTAGTGGCTATTCTAGACATGCAATAGTCCATATCTACAAAATTAAGTGTCCAATATCCTAAACCTTAATCCTAAATATTTTACCATATATAACCCTACTTAAATACAATTCCTTCTTTTGCAAAATATTTGAATTCTTTATTGATAATTGAGTCTTTATGGTAAATGCTGTGGACTGTGACAGTATATAGAAAGTCCATATAAAAGTCCTTTACAAATAGAATATGAACTATTTGGACAAGGTTTCTTTTGCAATGCATAGATAACCAAGTATACAACATGAAAATGAGTCCTTTTTTATATTGCACAACTTGTCCCTATTTGAAATTACAGGAATTCCAAAACATCCTACTGAATTATGGACTGTGACAGTCCATATTGGTACAGCGTAGTGTGCATCTACCCAGTACACAAAACCACGTTACTTTACCATGTGAAGTGAAGGGTGCGGCAAGACTTGGCAGTGAAGACTAAGTGAATTGCCGCCCTTAATATTGAATTCCAACGTCATGAAGTTAGAAAGTAATGCAGACCTAGTTCCTATTACCTGTTCAGTTTGTATGCAAATAATTTCTTTCTGTGCTGTGAAAGTATTGAATGCAGTGCAACACTAAAGCCATGTCACTGTTGTGTGTGACTGTGCGCAGGCTATGCTCATGCGGACAGACGGGCTCATTACCATATGAATGGCTACTTTGCGTCAGTGTTTCCCGTGCATCAAGGCAATTAGTGAGTATGTAAATTTCATAGCAAACTGTATTGGTTTTTTCCCGATCCTCATTGCGTTTCAATAGTGCAGTCCATATAGTGGATACATTGAAGTAGCAAAAGGAGTTTTTCGTTTTCCTGAGACGGTGTTTTAGAAAAAGAACGCAGACTTTGAAGCACCCTATTTTGTACCGAGGATATCATTTTAATTGAAGGAGTACTAGACATGGCACTAATTGTACAGAAACGCATGTGTCGGTACTGTCTTCTTCTCAAATTGCTTGTGACGTTCAAAATTGAACACTGCAAACGAAGACCCGCTGACTAAGGTGTCGGCTGTCTCAAAAATGCTGTGTCTGCACTTTCGATTGACATGGCGTGATATTAATCTTTCATCGAACCATCTAGAAACACCTATCAAAAACAGCTTAGAAAACATAAAATTAAAATGCAGAATGTGCACACTGACGCAACAGTTTCGTTCCATGTCATAGACAATTGCATTAGCCACCTGTAGAAGGTCTAATATAGACACGCATTGCATGTCAAGGACTATGGTCATGATTTCATAAACAGCACGCAACTGTGGACAGTAACAAGCTCCTCGTTGATCAGTATGTCAGCTCAAACATGGCAATGCCACTGCCAGCATCTTCTTTTTGAAAACTAAACATCGCTTCAAAAGAATGACATGCTCTATGAAGGAGTTGAGTGAAACGGCATTTGCAAGACACTGTTTCTCTACCGGACAAGTTCATGATCGTCCTCAAATAACGGACGCCCCGTTCAAGAATTCTGTAGCCTGGTACATCAAACGGTTTCGATAGCAACTCATGCATGCTAGGCCTTGCTTTATTTGATAACTGTGACATAGAGCTTTCAAGTTCAAATGCTTAGCGAATCAGGTACATAAATCTTGAAGAACCATTTTGATGTCCAATAGAACGTGACACTGCGTGAAGCTCGCGTTACTGATGAGCACTTGTTGTTCTGAAAATGCTGAAAATGTCAGCAACGGACGTGGTCCTTGTAGTTTTCATGACATGGTATGTCATCGATATTTACATCGTGACAGTTTAATAGAAAGCCTTGCTAGGACAGACGTGGAATTCAATGTTCTCCCATCTGAACAAGGTGTCTGTCTTAGCCACGTAACAATGAGAGAAGAATTTCTTAACATGCAGCCACCTTATTGAGGACATATGGAATTGCGGAGACGTACCAAAAAGAACGTAGAACGAAACAGTTACTTCGAAGGCACGGACCTGTCCAGATGAAAAACGCGATGCTCGTTTCGTAGTTTTTTCCCAGGGCACATGTGAACAGTGCACGGGCTGGGCAGATTCCCAAATTTCTATTGCCACGTGGACCACTGTGCCCGTGATGTGATGACGTGGCATTTGTCGGGCTGGTCCTTTTCAGCTTCGAAGACCCTATTGGAAAACATGCTGCCAGAAAACAGACTTCCCAGACACTGTGTTTTTATAGATTTCACATGTTTTGGACATGTCAGTTATAAGGGATTTTGGGTGATGTTCATGTCCACATGACTTGGTGTTTCTTCAAATGCTTACTGTTGTTTTCGCATCAATCACAAAGAACGGAGGTTTCTTCTAGTGAATGAAGGATAAAAAATAATAATAATTTATTTATTTATTTATATTTCTAAAATAGCCTTGTGAAAAAATCTAACCTTTTAAAGAAGTATTAGAAGTACTGTAGTATTGTAAGAAATTTCCAAGGTGCATCTAATGTTTGATGGATTACTATTGTATCTCAACTATATGCGGTTAATGTAAATGTAGTTCATTTATATATTAATCAAGGCTTTAAACAAACATCAACAATTACTAATCAACACCATGTGTAGGTATTTTTCATTAATGTTGGAATGACTACTTGAAGGGAATTGGTCATATTTTTTTTATCCATGATTGGAATAAGTCCAAGTGTAAAATCACATATTCATTGAAATGAAGAAATGTGAAGTCTCATTTTAAATGTCTTCCTAAATTTAGTAAACAATAGTGTTCATTAAATTGAGATAATAATATATCAAGATAATTGAATATTCTTTTAAGTATACAAACTAAAATCAACAAATTCATATGTTTGTAATGTGGGTCCATGAGGAAGTATTTACATTTCCTTGTAGCATGCCATATTTAACTACTTTCGGACTTTGGTGTTAAATCTGGACTTTGTCATGGTACTATCGGGAGATTTTTCATATTAAATAGGGTTTTAGATTCTATATTTTGCAATATAAGTAGGGTTTTGGGGACTTGGGGAGTTGGAGTACACCCAACTTCATCAAATTATATAGAGTACTTGAGATGAATCATCGGGAGATTTCTCGATGTAAGGGTATAGCACAGTATGGAGGTTCTTAGGGTTTAGGGAATTGGAAAACTCCATTGAACTTCATTAATTTATACATAGTACTTGAGATGAATCATCTGGAGATTTTCCGATCCAAGGGAATAGCACATAATGGAGGTTCTTGGAGTTTAGGGACTTGGAGAAGTACATCAAACTTCATTAATTTATATATAGTACTTGAGATGAATCATCCGAAGATTTCCAGATGAACATGGAAATAGCACATAATAGAGGTTCTTGGAGTTTAGGGAATTGGAGAAGTACATTGAACTTAACTGAACTTAACTTAACTTAATTGAAGTACATTGAGCTTCATCAACTTAATTGAAGTATATTGAGCTTCATCAAGGTACAGTCATGTAATACTTGAGAAAATCATCAGGAGATTTCCCGATGTAAGGGAACAACACATAATGGAGGTTCCCCATGTTGCAAGAAAGCCAGGACTGAACCCAAATCCAATTGATATAAGTCTAAACAATTCTCTTGTCCCAATTGGATAGCCTACAAGAAGACTACATTTACTTGTATACAGAAAGGAGTATGAATCATCAGGAGATTTTCCGATGAAAGGGAAGAACAGACATTTGGACTTTTTTGAGTTGCCCCGAGGCAATGAACTAGGGATTACTTTAACATAAATAAGAAAGCTTTACTTCAGGCTTCAGTGGATTGGTCGAGAGATCTCCGGATGCAATTCTCATAACATTACAAGAGAATGTAGTGAATGACAAGTGAATGACAAACATTTGGTACATAGGAATTAGTTACAATCCGGTGGAGAAGAAAGGTTCACCATATTTTACTAATTTTCATACCAAAAATTACAAACATGTGCCTTTATTATAACCACACTAGTGCACTTCATGGTATCTTACTCCCCTTATATTCAATTCTGGTCCTATGTAGTAGGGACGTTGCAATTTGATAAGATCTACATCATCTCCCACACGTATCAACGGTCCTATAACGCGTGGACGTTGCCAGTTCAGAGGATCTACCTCAAGCAATGCAATAGTTTGATTCCAAAGAACCCTACGCAATCGAGGACTACCTAGAACATGCTCCAATATTGCTACACGATTCGGATAGGGATCGTTCTTGTCAAGAGTTTCGGCACTGGATATGAAAAGGAACCGGTCTATAATATTTTGTCGTAAAAGACGTCGAACAAGCTCCGACAAAGTCGAAGCACGCATGCATGACCACAGGCCATAGTGAAAATTGTCAATAAGATATTGAAAAAACTCGTTAAAACCATCCAGTATGTTGATATCGTGAGGGAGATCCGCGACACCGCCTTCAACGCACAACGCACCAGTCAAAACAACGAGCAACGCCTTCTGCCAAGACCCATTCACTACAGTAGTCAATTCTACATGCAAAGGAGGACCTCCAATCATCGGGAGAACTCCCGATGAATATGGGTGGCGTATAAGTGTAGAAGACAATGGAGTACATAAGATGTACACGGAGGAAGTCATATGTAGACACATTTCACACTGAGGTTCCTGTTCAAGACAGTAGACTTGGAATTCATTTGTAGGACATTAAATTATACCAAGGAGAGCGGATATCACTGGTGGTAAAATACACAAATTACTTACTAAGTGCAACTGTCTATGAACAATTGAAGTCATAAATTAGTGTATGTCTACAAAGGCATCATTAATCACTATCAACAGTCCACCGTAGTCAGTAATATTCTGACCATATTCTGACCATATTCCTCTCGTGGTAAGAATAATCCACAAGCAAGAAAATAATAGCGGGAGATTTCCAGATGAATCATAACAGAGGAATAAGAAAACTTGGATGTCCAACTTGAAATGAAGAACACAGTAATACGCATGTGTAAATTTTCTTTTTTATGACAACCTTCAAAATACAACTGCAATGTCCTCATCCACCTATCTATATACAAGTTCCAACAGGGGACATGTAGTGAAAGTAAGGTTATAAAATTCCGCTAAGTTGAAGTTGCAGAAATTATTGTTCATCTACAATTGTACACTAGTACATCCCATCAATAAGCAAAACCAGGTATCCAGAGATCTCCGGATGAAGCCACCCTCGGAAAAAACTAGAGTCCAACTACTGCCTTCAGAATCTCATGTCCTTCCCTGGACAACGCATCTAAAGGACTCTGACAGCCATCCAAGGGATTGTTCTTCACAAAATGTACCACAGCTTCGTTTCATTTGAATAAACGATCAAGCCAAGAAAGTAGATGCCCAGTCAAGAAATTGTCGTCTGAGTCACCTTTCCAAGTCTGTGGGAAGATGGCGTTGTTAGAATCATTAAGAAGGTTTTTTGAGGGAGAGTCATCGGTAAGAAGTACGTTCTCCGCAGACGACAAACCTACAGCAAGCGTATAGGTGTTCAGTTACTTCAAAAAGGTCGGTTTATCAGGTTTCTCTTTGCTCCTATACAAGGATTCCGAGCAATCAACCTGTGTGAGGGCATGGACTTTATCTTCCCCAAAAGAAGTATCCGCTAGCACAGTTCTTAACAAACCCTTCATAGTACGATTCGAAACATTGCTCCAGAAGGCTACATCTGCCTTGGAATACAACCATTCAAGGAAGCCTGTGACACCGGGTCTTCTTTTTACAACGTGTTTTTTCTTATAAAAAGCCCTGTGTACAAGAACTCCGTTCATGTCTAGGATCACTGTATACCGTCGTGGGGGTACCTCTTTAGACGTTGTACCCTCTGTCGACCCATCCCCTCTCACATCTGCAAGAAAACAGAATCATGACATAGTTAGTGACACCCAAAAGAATTGCTACAGAGGGAGACAACCCATCCCTAAAAAACATTGATGTCAACTGAAGCACATGTATCGGTAACCTCTTGGGCCACCGCTCCTTGGACAACGCCGCCTACCTGAGGCAAACGTGCAGCATTCGAACCTTCAGCCTCATGGGCAGGTACATCATCCTGTGCAAGGACAATGTCAAAAAGGCTTTGGTAAGTAAAACGAATTGCTAGTCGACAAGCCTCAATGTATCGAGATTTTTTATCGCTGGCGCTAGGACCTAAACTCATACTTTGAAGAAGACACAGCTTGCGAAACGTCTCCCTTAATTTACACACCTCCTCACTTCCCATGACTACCGCGGTTACCCCCCTCCCGACCGTCGGGAGCAAATTCTCTGAAAGCACCACTAGGACTCCTGGGGTAGCGATTGAGACATCCAAGTCTTCTTCCTCCACAATAGTCACGGCCTCCAATACTTCCGGACTCAGGGGATCGAGATTAAGCATTGCATCATTCCAAACCTCATCAGCCATAGTAGGAACGGAGATGAGTTTCGTGTCCTGGGCCATCGGGAGATCTCCCGCTGTAGAGCTTGTAAGGCCGATCTGTACATCATTCATCGGGAGATCTCCCGATACAGCGCTAGTGACGACGACTTTTACATCATTCATCGGGAGATCTTCCGATGCAGCGCCACTGCAGTCCATAGGTACATCGCCCGCCCCTACATCCAGAGATTGCGGTTCAATCCGTTCGGTGGCTTGAGTACACGGAACTCCCTTCTCTGACTGGTTATCTTCTAAAGCTTCACCTGCAAGGACCCCTACAGGAGCTCCTCCTTTGGAACAAGAAACCAAAATCATCGCAGCATTCACAACTCCAGTGTTCTCCACTACAACGAGCGTAGTCTGTTCATCCAAACTATTTGATGGAGAACCATCCCCTCCAGACGTTGAGGCATTCGCCATCAACGAATTCACACTTTTTTTCTTCGTGATTCGCTTCGCTTTTGGGGGGGCGCTCATAGGATTAGGTCGCTTAGGATTCTTCAACTTCTTTGGACGACGCGGTGGTTCGGGAGACTTCTCCTGCGGTTTGAACAAGGATAGAGACAGTCAACCAACCACATAAGAAAACATAAGTAACAAAAAGTTAACATCCGGAGATCTCCCGATAGATGCGTAAGGGAAAGGAAGACAGACCTTCAATATCTCTTTTGGTCTTTGAGTCCCCTCGCTGTGTTCAGAGTACTCCACATTGGAAGGTTCTAGAGTCTCATGCGAATCTGCATCGTCCTCCGAAAGCCGATTGATAGAAGGTTCACACTCATGAGAATCAGGCCCTGCATCTTCGGCAAGTGACTTCTGGACTTCATCCCAAATTTGCTTCCCCACAACTCGTGTTCCATCAGTATCCTCTGATTGAACTACCTCCAAGACCTTCGCTTGGGCGATCTGAATTGACATCAAGAATTACAAGTTAGAGTGCTTCTGAGTACCTACCCTTTGAGGATACAAGCATCCGGAGATCTCCCGATAGATGAGTAGAGGGTTCAAAATTAAAATCTTACCAGTCCGAGGAATGTAATCTCCGGCCCACCATTGACATTTACAATCACCATATTGTCGTGTATATGTTGTCGGAGAAGTGCAAGAGGAGTCGTGATCTTCAACCATGGTAGACAAGGGCGCTTCCAATACGTGTACACGTCCTCCATGTTGTCCGAGACGTAAAATGGCTTCATGGGAGGCTTCATTCTAGAGAAGAAGCAAGAAAAGCAATCCCTTCGACTTTGGCCCTCATTGTACCCAAATAAGTACACTACGAAGACATTGAATCTTGTCCCAGTAGCGGGCCTCGGGAAGCCGTCAACTCATTTGCTGAAGTAGTGGATTACGTGATAATCCCAAACCTTCTTCTTCTCTCGCCTACGGGCGTCCAAATGAACGAGTACCTCGTGGAAGCCATCGGCATCTGTGAAAAGAACAGCTAGAGACCGTGCCAACAATGTTTGCTGATTTGAATCACAGAACTCCAATGCTTCAAAAAGTCTTCTGAGTTTATGATCCTCCAGCTTCTTCGCCCTTGATCCAATCGCCATAGCTTCAAAAAGAAACGAGATGTATAGGTGTTTTTTCTTCTCTCCATGCCAATTCTTCACAACTGGGTTAGCGAGGACACCACTAATGTTCCAGTTGGTCTCGTCCATAGACATGCACATGTATGAATCATCAAAACTTGATGCCAAGACCTGGTTGACTTGCACCCCTTCCTCGGTACTCATGTGTGCTTCCCATAGGTTTCTCAAAAAACGGGGACAGTCCTCGGGGTCCCATGTCTTGTTCAAAGCTTGCCCTCGCCCTTTAAACCACTCCTGTCCTTCCTCAAAGTCATTCGACTTGTGAACCCAAAGCTCCAGATCACGACGGCTAATTTTCTTCTCCGCCGCAAATGCATCCCACTGATCGGTAGTGTATGGGATGTACTCAGGCCTCTTGCTCAAAAGCGGGTGCGATTTATATTGGCACATGAGCTCGTTCTTCATAAGTTGAACTTGCTTCTCCAGAGCTGCTGCTTGAACGAGGGTAGGGAGCTTCTGGTGGTTCTCCAATGCCTTTGCCTTAGAGCTCTTCATCGACACCTCCTTGTTCTCCACGAAGGTCGCCAGGTAGTTCACATCCTCAGGGCGAAGGCCGTAGAGAGGCCTGAAGTCATTTTGAAATAGTGGTTTCCGCTTTGTTTTTGGACCTCCATAATCTCCGGCACTGTCCGGAAGGCGCTGATTCATGTAGTTCTCTTCGATCTTTATCCATCGTCTGACATCGTCATCGACTTCAAGGAAGAGAAGTGGAATTCTCAAATCTGCCGCGTCATTGTGCTTAACTCCTATGAAGATTGCACTCATTACAGGATGGAACCTCTGCGCCAGGGCCACATCATAATCAGTTGAAATTCCAAGGACCAAACTCTATCCTACGAGAAGCAACTATCCGGAGATCTCCCGATGCCAAGCCCCCCTCCAAAACTAATGAAAAAGTGAGAATCAATTCCAAGAGAAGAGTGGTGTACTCCTTACCGCATACTCAGGCGAGTGAATTCTCCTACCATACGCTGGTTGTGGGCTATTCATATCCCTCCATTTCACTCGCGCATTCAAGAGTTGCTGGGTGAAACATTGCTCGCGTTGTTGACCAGCAATGTTCTGGTTCAATGATCGAGAGAGGTAGACAAGGTCGTCACTACTATGCGTCGTAGTACTCACTGGTGCCCAAATAGGAATGATTTCAAAGGTTGATGCCTGCGCTCTATCACACTCCGGGATCTTGCCTACCTCCAAGAGTCTCTTATGCGCTTTGACTTTGTGTTCTCCACCAATGATGTAGTAATTCGTTGTGCTCGTTAGATCTCTCTTATTCGGAGCGGAATCCCAGAAAGCAGCCCTTGCATTTGAACCATCACCACCATACGGACCAAGTTTTAGGGGAAGGACTGTGATGTGTCTCAATTTAGAGTCATAGTCTGCCTCGATTCGGATTTGATTTAGGATCCCCTCCAACCTAGCCTTCTCAATACCTCTGTACACAATCTTCCCTGGTGGAGCCTTATGCAAGTGCTTGTAGTGCACACGAATTGCTTTACCACCTGCGTCCACTAGAGGTCTCTTCCCCCACTTATACATCACCCCAAAGACCCTCTTGTAAAGTTGTTGCATTGCCGACATCTGCCCTTTGCTCAGCTTCTTTACTTCTGCATCTGTGAAGGCCACGCATCTTTCAATTGTGATAGTCTTCAGGATCTTGGCCTTTGCATTACTATCATCTGTGGCATCATCCCCTGGTGCTCCGACTAGTGCTTTTCGTTTTGTTCCCTTCTTTGCCGGTGATGCTGCTGGAGCTGCTACTACAAGGGCAGTGTTCGTCACATTTGCCTCTTGGCGGTCCTGGTCCATGATGTTCCACTACGTCTTCATTTCTATAGGAGTCCACTGACAAAAGCCAGATGCCGATTACAAGTACCCACGCTGGAAAACGGTTACGCACAACTCTTTCCTCATCAACCTATAGTCCAAAATTAAACCGAATGTTAAGTCATCGTTGGACTTGGCAATTTTCTCCTGAATTACCACAAGAGCTGTGGAATCATTTAGACCCTGTATCTCCAACACGTCCAGCCCGGACGATGCTGACTTCTGGTCCATGTACATTAGTGTAGGTACGATAGTCACTCGCTTATTACTATCCACCTTCCACTCAATGCCCCACGTAGTAACTTTGTTGCGGCACCGGAAAACGCCCACCAGGTGATGAACCCCCTTGTATCTATAAGTAGGAACCCACCCGTCGACAAAGGCTGCAAGCCTTTTAGAGCTCATGTCCGGTGGTATTTCAGAGTACAAAACATCCCTGCAATTAAGCAGAACAAAAGTTGTTAGATGCTGAAGTACCTACGAACCTCAGTCATCGGGAGATCTCCCGATGTCACTACTTTAAGCCATTGGAATACTGAGCGGCATTCAATATGAGTGGTCTTCTCACATACATCAACAAGTGTGACGAGATTCAAAATGGTTTGCAGTTGTACTACTGCCAGCCATCGGAAGATCTCCCGATGGCCTCAAGGCCATATTTCCAGACCCACTTTGTAGTTATAGCAATTGAAGACCATTATAATGCCTAAAGCAACTATCGGGAGATCTCCCGATGGATGCCCTACCTTACTCCGAGAAATTGATATTCTAGTTATGGGCACTCCAGGACCCTTCTAATCCTTAAAGCAACTATCGGGAGATCTCTCGATAGCTTTGACATTGAACTATCTGTGAGTGCTCCTAACTCCACCCTCGAGCTAAGAGTTTCACACGGGTCCTGTGTCTAATCGAGTTTTCTTTCTAATTGGGTGAAAAAGAAAGCCTTCCAAGCAATGAACTCTTTTAGTCACGTCTTTTGAATGTCTCTAATCTAATTTCGTGGTTGCAATTCTATCTATTCTATTCTAAAATTCAACCTAATGAAGCCCTATTCTATTCTATCGAATGACATTACCTAAACCTAGTTCCAGGCATTTGGTAAGAAAAAACTTAACAATAAAACAACAAGGATAAAAATCAAATGCGAGCGGTTTACCTCCTCGGCGTAAATCTCCATGGTCCCGTCGTCAAACATCATCATGTGTAAATATTCTCCTACAACCTCGCCATCGAAATCATCTCGTCCCTCCATCTAGTCCACAGTAATTATCACGTTGTTGGTCAAGTAATTATGTCCTGTCTAAAAGGGATTTAAATGTTATGTAGCGTTAATTTAAATGCGTAATTCTTTTAATTCCTAATTCCCTGGTAATTAAGAAATATTACAATTGAATCAATCTACCCAGTTGGTTAGTATTTTATCCTAAAGAAATTAATGAAAATCTAATAGTTAACCATTTGTTGTTTGTTTAGTTTCTTTTTGAATTCTAAATTGATATTATAAAATTCCTCAAATTAAATTAGATTAATTTGAAGGGGATATTTCCTTCAAATCTTTTCAAATCTAATGAATTTTTGAAATTCCTTTAATCTTAAAGAAATTGGTTGTCAATTTGTTTGTTTCCTTTTTGGCTTATTAGAATATTTTAATCAATAACTATCATCAAATCTTTTCAAATCTAATTAATTTTTTAATTTGTTTTAATTGTAAAGAAATTGGTTGTCAATTTATTTGTTTCCTTTTTGGCTTATTAGGCCTAATAAAACAAAACTAACAAAATCCAAACCTTTTAAGAATCTAATAGCCAAAGAATGTAGAACATTCCAAAAGACCGAGAACAATTCCAATAGTGTTATTCCAAATAAATGGATTTTCTATTCCCAAAGGTCAACCCCCAAGAATAAAGAATCCTGCTCTATAGTGTTATTCCAAAGAAATTAGTTTTTTAATCTAATTTGTCACGGTTAGGAATCTCACAACCTTAATCTTCCTCCTAGTTCTCTTTCTTTCTCATTTGTGTTTTGCAAGGTTTGCAAGTTTTCTATGAGAGAGTTGGCTATGGCGGAATGTTGTTAGTAAGGCAAGAATTGAGATTTCCCCAAAAATTAGATTTTTGATAAAAATTGAAAGGGGTGTGGCTTCCACTGCCAACCCGTGGTTTTGATCAAAAACCAAGTTTTTGGGTGAGTTTTTTCGGACCTAAGGCCTGACTTTCAGCCGCAGCTCCCAGCCTGCTCAGTCGAGCTCCCAACCTGCTCAGTCGGGCTCCCAGCCTGCTCAGTCAGGCTTTCCAGCTGCTCAGTCGGGCTTCCCAGCTGCTCAGTCGGGCTTCCTAGCCGCTCAGTCGGGCTCCCAACCGCTCAACCTGCGCCACGTGGCGGAACTCGGTTGGCCGGGGTTCCGTCCACCTCCTTGGGGTGTCCGGCTGCCTCCTTGGGGTTCTGTCCGTCCTTGGGGTCTGGTTCGCCTCCTTGGGGTCTGGTTCGCCTCTTTGAACTATAAGTTTTGGTTTTTGGACTATAATTTCAGCACTTTGGAGTCCTAGACTCTCTACCTTGATCTCTCTTTCTAAACTCTACGTGAATCCACTTACTCTATATCTCTAATGATGGGTATCCTTCATCAAAAATGACTCTAATTTCTATTTAAATATGCAAGCATGGAAAATAGGGGTGAAGGAAACAATGATAAATGGGAGGTTGGACTTGGGTTTGGAGACTTTTATTCCTTCCAAATTCTTAGCCCTTCAATTGGCATCTGGCTTTGGCTAAACTTTCCAAATTAATCTGTTAACCTGGATCATTAGTTATGAGGTTCAAAGCTTCGCTGTTTGGGAATTTTTCCAGAGTATTTTAAGAATTCTTTGCGCAAAAGGAGGTACACATGACAGTGTTTGAACCAAACTTTCACGTTGAATTCTCAAAATTTCCTAGTATTTCAAGGTTTTGCAACCAAAGGAGGTACACATGACAGTGTTTAAACCGGACTTTGGAGCTCAATACTTGAAATTTCAAAGATACTTGTTAGCAAGGTCTGAGGCTTCGTTACAAGAATGAAGTGTAGTAAAGAAATGAACTTGAAGGGGCCCTAAGCCATCAAATGGTTAACAAAACACAAAACTTGGCCAAAGTCTTTGGTCCAAGTGGTGCTCCGACTATGTCGGTAGCACAAGAGAGGAACAAAGTGTCGATGCGAGAAAATAAGGGTACTGGCAACCTCGAGGGGGGCCATTATATACCCATGGCCGGGCCCCTCTCGGTAATTGCCGGTGAAAACACTTTGTTACTTTCTATCCTAAACTACCCTAATGTAATTCCAAAATATTAGTTGTTTAATGGTGGAAATTTCTAAAAACATCCCCATTTTGTCAAAGAAATCTTGGCCAAATCAAATCCAAGATCTTAACCCAAAATATTTTGGAATTAACCCTAATCTACGTAGATATTTTGCAAATTAATCCAAAGTCATTTTGAAAATTGTCTTTCTTTAGCCCAAAGATGGCTTTTTACGCAAGAAAGAGATCTTGACCAAATCCAATCTTTGATTTTCCAAGAGATATTTCCAAAATCACTTCTAATTAACCGCAATTAACGATTAAAAAGTCAAACTAAGAGCTGACCCTCTCTATCTTTTAGGGAACAACTCGAAACGGAAAACCGTCTGCGCCATTGTCTTCAGAAGACCCCAATTAGCCTAAGGGACCCCTTACCCCTCACTCCTAGGCCATTTGCGCGCCCAAATTGGAATTACAGTAACTCCAATTAAAAGTCAAAAATCTAACTTTTAGGATTTGCGCATTTTGATGAATCTATCAGGCCAGGGTCGTTAGGAATGTCCGTAAGAGTAAGGAATGACTCCTTATTTGCGACAATCGGACATCATTCGCTCCTGATACGCCGGTCAACCCGCCACCAACTTGTAACTTCCAGTGAATTTCGATGTCGATGCCGGTTTTGGTAGTTGGGAATGTCGGAATGTCTTCAAACTTGACCGGGCGCTTATTAAGTACACAAAAACCTATTCTAATTTTTAGTGAGATTTTACCGCATCATACGTAATTTCTATGATTTTACGAACATTTCTATGTGCGATTGACTTCCTATGGAGTCAACGTGGAATTTCGGAAAA
Source organism: Thuidium tamariscinum (assembly GCA_947034885.2). NCBI lineage: Eukaryota > Viridiplantae > Streptophyta > Bryopsida > Hypnales > Thuidiaceae > Thuidium > Thuidium tamariscinum. Next base: position 29,321,755 of record OX344753.2, on the reverse strand, counting down.
ATACGAAATAAATTGGGTAACATCTAGGGCACTCCTAGATTTTTTAGGTGTAAGTCCCACGCAACCTTGCACCTTTCTAATTTTAGTAATTTGGAATTACTTTGCCCAATTGGACAATTTAATTCCCGATGCCCGAGAATCTTGGACAATTGTTTGATTCTTGTTCGCTCCTGGCATGCTCCTACCCTTGGAACACCTCTCTGTAATCTTCAATCTCCAATCCTCCATCTTTTGTCTCATGAAATTCGAATTCTCCAAATCCATTGTAGTGGTTTTACCTTCAAATTCAATTTATTCCAAAATTGAACTTAAGCCCTGGTAACTCTCCCACGCTTGTAGTAGACTCTTTTAGCTTAGTCAGTATGTCTTATGCATCCTTAAAAGGTTGACTTTGCACAGACATTCGCTAGGACTGACTAACTCTCTATTCCTTATTTCTCTCGGAATTACTAAATCTTTACATAAACTTGCTTTGGAGACTTAGAATGATTCAAATTTCTAGCATTAGGAATTTTTCACCATCTAAGTTGGTTTTCCACCATTTTGGCATAGACTGACACCAAAACTCCCTCAACACTCTTTTTATGTCTTTTTCTTGAATATTTTGACTAATTTTCGCCATTTAATCGCGAAAAATGGACCCAGAGTCCTGAGTGCCATCTCGAGGGCTCACACTATCCATGTACTTCTGTCCACGGATATCTTATTATCCATCAACACTCATTGTATCTTCAAGTCTTTCCACCGCGGGCTCTCTCCCTAAACGATTCCTATTTTCTACATCTCCATTTGTCTTTACAACTCGGGATAAAACTCATATTTATTGGGAGACCTCCCGTTGATATAAGAAGTTCGGATTAGGCAGCATCGGGAGATCTCCGGATAGATTAGGAGCCATACTATGAATTTAGGCTTCCTTTAGGCTTCATGGCATTAGGGAACTAATACTACCGTCATTTAGTTTCTTACTATTGGGAGATCTCCGAATGGCTTTTTTTTTCCGTTTACATTCGTCATTGGTTTCGTTATTGAAGTTCTTTTCTCGTACTTATCGGGAGATCTCCAGATTATTTTGTGGCCTTGATTTTCATGACTAAGGATCATCAGGGGTGCTCCCGTTCCGTGGTAATAGGGATTTCTTCTAGCGATCAGGAATTAGTTATAATTGGTGACACATTGCGCTCTACGTTTCCGCGGTTATAGGGTTCTTTTGTCAAAAACTCTCGATGCGCGGTTATAGGGTATCCTCTGGATTTCCCCAGATGCGCAGTTATAGGACACCATACTGATTTCTCCGGATACGTGGTAATACAGGATTCATTGAAAAGTCTTCAATACTTCAGTTACAGGAATTACGGTTCTCGGTTTAGGCTACAGTAACCATACGGAAATCCCTGGATGTGTACTACTATGGCTTTTTAGTACTATGTAACGCCTAAACACTGAATGATCTTGCTACGCGCACATCTAGACTTGCTACCCCTTCTACAATCATACATCTTAATACATTGTCTAACCTAAACTTCTTTAAAAGATGGGAAACTGTAAATGATGTAACTAAGTTAGTCTCACTGTCATTACATACACCTGAATTGCCAATGAATTTCAACATTCAGTGAGATGCAAATGGATCTGTGCAACACTAACTTCTCAGTGAGTGGGTACTTACGGATTGTCCCACATCGGAAGCTCTTCCGCCGGCTGTGTAGACTCCACTTCCATTGTGTGCAAATTCGAGCAAGTTTGTAGTCTTCAAGTGAACTTTTGTGCGATGGGCAACAGGAAGAAGCCAGGGCATATCAGCGTGAATCAGAGTATGGACACAGAAGTTATGAAAGTGGCTGTCTGAGGGTGTCAAGATACAAAATTAACTCTAATAAAACTTTAATTTCAGAAAAACATCAACAACAATTGAACCCATCATAATTCTATTGTTCACCGACTCACAATTCAAATGTTTGAGCACAAGGACTACCTCGACGGGTTTCTAAACCCACATCACTGGCAGCTATAGCATCTGTAGTACTATCTTCAATCTGATCAAAAACACAAAATTCACCCCAAAGACACAAATGAAGCAGCATTTGTTGAAGTGGCGTACTCACGGAGCGAGCAGTCCACAATAGCTACAAACTAACCTTAGAAAATGAAGTCAAGGTGCGCTTGCTAGCTGCAAGTGTGAACAAAAAGTTCCGATGCGATGCACACTGACAGCCGCACACTGACTTCAGGTGGACAGCCTACGAAAAATCGGATACAAGGCAGATTGAAGCGGAGATTTTTTCTAACGAGCAATTGAAAGTTACAGTAACAATTTGGAATGACTATGCAATGCCAAAGGCTGTATGAACCACCCTGATCTACATTACTCTCCTACTCACGTTGTGCTTTGAATTCACAAGTGGTCAAGAGACTGCATGCTTACTTTTCCAATACTAGATATTAAGCGACCGTGAAAACATTGAAGAAAAGCATATGAAATGTCGAATTAGCTCACTACAGAACATGAAGCATGCCTTACCTACGAGGTGTCCGTGGGGAAGAAGCGCTTCGTGTAGCAGCCTCCCACGACAGCTTCCCACCTCTCCCGACCTCACTTCGGGATACTCCAGCGACGTGATGAAGCGCCAAGCGCCAGCGCCACGTCCAAGCGTCGACGACACAGCAGGGCTCTACGAGCGTACTCGAAGTGCGCACCGTAATTCGGACTCAACGTAGCAGCGGCTCCAACGCAAGAGTATCAAGTTCGAAGTCAAGTCTGTGTGCACATCAATGCACATGGACCAATTCCCCAAGCGCATTTAAAGACAAACAATCGGATACAAGGCAGCGACAACTCGGGAGGGAGGAGCGACAAGAGCAGAGAAGCGAGCAGCGAGCCGGAGAAACGGAAATGGCAGGCAAGCAGCGACATCGGGAGGAAGGCGCAACGGGAGCCGCCCATACACGTGGAGCGGCACACTAATGACGCCGGAGTGAATGTCGCTTCCACAGGGGGGCGCAACATTCATTACAGGCTATGCCATGATGATAAGTCCTGTAGTGGGTCATGATGGTGATTAGGGCATCATTTCATAATTGTATGGGTTTAAGAATTGGAAGTTTAGGGTTTTGGAAAATGACATGTCATAAATTATGTGGCATCCAAAAGCTTACAAAAAAAAAAAAGTGCATGTTTTGATCATAAAACTAAGGAAATCATCATGATTAAAAAATGCATATATTTTAGCTTGAAGTGTTTACAAATCCTTTGTTGGGGTTTGTGAAAAAGTGCCAAGTTTTTTATTACAAAAATATGAGTGACCACTAATGTTTGCTACAATGCTTGGGTCCATACTATAGAGCTATAAGTTTAAACTATACAATTAAAAAATTTTGAAAAATAAATAATTCAATATTCACTACCAATTATATAACTTAACATATCACTTGTATAATGCTCTTCATAATTATACATTGAAGGTACACTTGCTAGTATTTTGAATTAGAAATTACTTGGATTATTTACCACATTCAATTAAAGTTATGCATATCCACAAATCGACAATTCAAGCAAGATGCAAGTGCTAGGAAAATCAATATGAAAATAATCTCTTTTAGAAATGTAATTCGATTTAAAGGATCAAAAAGCGAAGTGATGATTGAAATTTTGTCCTTATTTTACCACACCCTATATTTTAGGCTAAACAGTTTGGTTTGTAGGTGTTACAAGTCCTTTTATTTTGTGCATCCTATTTTTTTTTAAACACTTTCTATTGTTGATGTGAAATTCTCTCTAATTTGGAATTCACACCCAATTTTCTTTTACCAAAAAAGACTTTTATTCATAGGTGTTATATATTCTAGTTTTTGCTCCTTATTTTTTTAATGAATCCCCTAAAATAGTAAAATTAGTGTTAAAAATGTCTCAAAAATTTTTAGAGCACCCTATTCTTATTTAATCGTAAAAGGATTTCATGTCTAATTTAAAATTGAAATACAAAGTTTCTATCGTAGTAAAGCAACAAAAATTTTATATACCAAAGTGCATAAATTTAATTACTTCAATTGACACAATTCAATTATTTTGGCACCATTGTCTTTGACACACTGAAGGTGACATTAACCTTCAATCTTCATCATTCAACAATTACATCACAATCATTATAGACAATTCAACATGATTACCTCCAAATCTTTACAAAGTCATATAAAACAAGGGTAAGGCCAAATGTCTCAAATCAAATAATTGTATGAAAATTATTGTGCTATTCGTAGAGTCCATCGTGCAGGACTAAAATGTGCATGTTCTATACCAATACATTAAAATAATCATTACAAAATCATTCAACACAAATTTGTTTTAATTTTCTTAAATTCAATTGATGGTATATACAAGGACCCTAAACTAGGCATGGAAGTGTATTTAAGTTCCGCAAAAACTTATATATTATTAAGCCATTGCAATGGATTCAACTCTAATTTGGAATTCACACCCAAATTGTCATAGAACATGATTTTTCTATGACATTGCAACCTCCACATATTTTTCTTGGCCCCTATTCAAGTTGATTTTCAATTTTACGTGGCATTTCGCAATGCATGTGAAAAGAATGGCAGGGTGCCCTTTCTTGAGAATCCAAATAAAAAATAGACAATTCCAACTTTCAAGTTGAAATTTGTCATGGAATATGATTTTTCTATAACATTGCAACTTACACATATTTTTTTTGTCTCCTAGTCATGTTGATTTCCAATCATATGTGGCATTTGGGAATGGGTGCAAAGAATGGCAGGGTGCCCTTTTTTGAGAAAACAAATAGAAAACAGACAATTTCAACTTGAAAGTTGAAATTTGTCATGGAACATGATTGTTCTATAACCAGGGTTGACGAATCGGTATGTCCAGGCCAAAATTACGTCCAAAATCCGGACGTCTGGACGTCCGGACTTAGTGGACGTAGTGGACGTTGTCCTCGGCGACTGGCGAACGGAGAAGCGGACGGAACTGCGGACGGGCAGACGGGCGATCGGCCTGCGGATGGGCGGACCGAACTGCGGACGGGAGGACGGATGAGTGGGCGGTCGACAACTTGCATTTCTGGATTTAGGGTTTTCAAATAACATGTAAGGTAGATGGCTTGAAAAGCGACCCTTTAAGGGCTATTCGGTTTAGAGTGGGTTTAGGGTTCCCAAAAATATTTCCCCTTATTTTTCATTTCAAGAACCATTGATGTGAAATCTAAACCAAATGGTTTCATATATTTCCAATCATTTATAAATTACTTATGTTTTCAAAGAATTCTAGCATAGGTATGTATTTGTGATTCAAGGTCTTGCAAGTTGCAAAACCCACACAGGTGTAGTGTGGAAAAAACCATGGCTTGACCAAAAACAAGCAATGAAGCGCTCAAAAAGTAATACTTCAGGTTTCTAAATGTGACCTTTACTAAAATTAAGCCCTAAAACCAACATTGTCTTCATACACTTTTAAGTCCAATTGAAAGTGCTATAACTTTTGTATCCAATTTCCAAATTCAACAAAACTTGTTGGAAAATTTGCACACTCTCTTCTAGTTTGTGTGATAAAATTTTTAGAACAATCTAAGTTATACTGATTTCTTGGGAGTCAATCAAAGTTCACAAGTTCAATTTGAATTCACCAAACTGCATTGAGATGGCTTCAACTTCAGGGGCCTGTATCTTTTGCATCAAATATTAGTTTTCCAAAAAATGTGTTGGGTTATGTTTTCCTTGAAGCCTAATTATTGTCGTAAAATTTTTTTATTTTTTTATTTTTTTAAACAAATGGAATTCCATTGCAAAACACAGTGTACAAAGCAGCCAAGCCAAGCCAAGCCAGTTCAATCCATTGCTTCAGTCCGTCTAGCCCTGTTCCATATAGATGGCGACGGTCCTATTGCCACACGAGATTTTCCCGAGGGTTGTGTGAGATTGCCGAGGAAAGTCACGAAGAACCCCACAAGGCCACAACCAGCGGGAACTGTGGAGGAAGAGGCAATTTCAGATCCTAATGGAGCGGGAGCTTATGAGGTAGATGGAGAACTACCAAGAGATTTTGACCAGGTCAGTGTCAGGGATCAATTTTTACAGCAGCGTGCTCTGTACTCCCGGATCTTACAACATTATCAAAAACTCAAGACGAGGGGTCAGTTGCTTGGTAATCGGCCTGACTTGTAGGCAATGAAGCAGATGAATGAAGAAGGAAAATCTAATGAGTTTCAAAAGTTTGGTCACGTTCCCGGAATCGTAGTCGATGATCAATTTGAATTTTGGTCAGAAATGTTTGTCGTTGGGTTGCACCGGCAAGTGCAAGGAGGGATTGCATGGATTGAAGATCGAGGGGAGAAGGTGGCTTGCAGCGTGGTGATCTCAGGTGGTTACCGAGATGATGATGACCATGGGGAGACAGTCAAATACACTGGCCAGGGTAGAAACGATTACAGAGGTGACAAGCGGCAATTGGAGGATCAAAAGCCCAAGAAAGGGAAGAAAGCGCTTATTAACTCCTACAAACGTGGGGAAGTTGTTCGTTTGATTAGGGGCCATGATGTGGACGCTGGATGGAATAAAATCTATTCCTATGATGGATTGTACAAGGTGAAACGTTACAACCTTGAGGTGGGACGAGATGGTCACAAGGTGTAAACATTGTCACAATTTAATTTTTGTTCATTATTTTTAAATACCATGAAACCAAGAAATCAAAAATCAATAAATCATAGTGACGTTTCCAACATGCGCATGAAAACTTGTATTACTTTCAAAGGTTCAAACAAACCATTTCCATTACAAGCTCCATGTAATACCATGAATATCTAAACACCTAAGTCTACATTCCTTGAATTTCTAAGGCTTGTAATCAACGTCTCCTCTCACCTCAGCTCCACTACTATGACCTCTTGAATCCCATTCCGAGTCTTCTTCATTACTTGTGCTGTCCATACTATCGGATGAAGACTATAGAGCTCGCTCTTTTCTTCTAGATATTTGCTTTGATGCAAGCGATCTCTTGCGTCTACCCTTCTTTTTCTCTTTCACCATGTCTCTACCTCCTAGTGTAGACTTCCCAATCCCTTGTTCAAGACCATTAACCGGTTTCACTTTGCTTTGTGAGAAAGGTTCACATACATCAAGGGGGGTTCGACCTAGACTTTGCCGCTTCGATGGTGACTTTGCAAAGGCCTCCAGTATTCTTTTAGTTCTAGCTTTCTTGGACTCTTTCATTGCCAGCTGGTTGTCTTGCTTTTGATCCGCTTGGAATGATGATCTCATTTGCGCCCAAAGAAAGTGATCGATCCGATGACTTCACCCAACGTCGACCAAACATGGACTCCAATGTCTCATCTTCTTCTGGATCCTTATTTCCGTTGCGTAAACTACCGAGACCACCTAAACTTGCATTGCCGTTTTTGAATAGTATGCGTGGAGGACCGCTACGTGGGGGTAGGGTTGGATCTCGTACGAGGGGCTTCTTGCCTTTGCCAACATCAAATGACATGGAGCTCCCAGACTCCATCATACCTACATCTACATATGTTGCTACTCCCCGTGCTTTACCTTTCTCGGTACTTGCAAGACAGCTTTTCTTACACGCCAATACTTCAACGAATGCAACACTTGTATCACCAACATTTTTGTCCACCTTCACTCCACTGTCTCCCAAGTCGTTCTGTTTTCCAAGTTCTTCTGCTTCGACCCCTACTAGCGATGGACATTTAGAAATTGGAATCAATTCATCCGGGGTCGAAGTCCCACCAATGTTCATCGTTGCCCCATTTCTCTCTTCCATTGCCACATTAGTGTCCCGGCTATGTGCTCGAACATTCTCACTACTCAATACTGTAGTTCCATCCACAAATTTAGCTTCTGATGGGACACCCTCATCATAGTCGTAATTCTCCTCGTCCGCTTCAAAATTGAAGACATCCAATGGATTGTCTTGAAAGTCTTCATCATTATGATGAGGGTCTTGGGATGGTTCATCAACCAAACTAGTCACATTGTATTCCGCATCATAGTCATCATCAAATAGGAGATCTCTCTCTTCACCATCGCCATGATCTTCACCACCCTCATCCTCTGACATGGACTCTTCCATATCCACACTCTCGAATTACTCTTCATACCACTTCTTCTCATCATTTTCTTGAGATGCGGAAAGCACTTTAGTATTGGTGTACACATACACCAAATCTTGTGCTCTCTGTGGCGTCAACTTGTTTCGAGATTTGTTGTGAACAAATGAATAGCTACTCCAATTTCGTTCACATGAAGAGGAAGATACCGATTGGGCCAAAATATGCTTGGCAATTGGAGCAATGAACTTCCCGCACGTGCCCTCAAAATCCCACCAAGCATGCGCTGACAATTGTTGTTCGTTGGGGTCCAACATTTTGTGGAAAGGGGGTTCCCTATGTCGAAAGGCTACAAATTCCTTCACAACAGCGGCATACTGTTCTGTGGTACATACTTTCGTTAAAACACGCTTGCATGCATCCATTGCATCTTGATCATCAACAAGCTCTTTGTCGTGAAGAAGATAGGGATTCAACAAAGCCCCTGCATAATGTAGATCTGTCTCTACCATCGCTCGCCGTTCGTGAAAGGCTTCTTGTAGTTGGATGGCTAAATCCAAGGACAAACTAAAAGGTGCTTCGTTCAACGACAAAACGTGCTTCTGTATTTTCTTCATGATATGTAGCACCTTCCCCATACATGGCCTTTTTGCATCCAAATCGCGTAGACCATGTACCACCGGAGCCGATAAATCCTTGAAATTTTGACAACGCCGCCAAAAATGCTCGTTCAAAATGATGTCCTTCACCCTTCGGCTCACATTGCGAGCATGAGTATTCCGCCCCAATGTTTTCACGTATTGTTCCCACTGTGGGTCCGTCACCGTTTGCTGTAACTTCCCCTTCACCTTCAACATACGGTCCACCATGTTGTAATTGGAAGCAAACCAAGTTTCCACCGCCATCAACAACATGCACTCCGGCGAGTACCTTCGAAATATTGCAAGAGGCATGTACCTCTTTTTGAAGAATTTCACTATGTTACGAGCATTGCCCACGACCTCCTCAATCCACCGTTCATTGCCCCAATCTTTCAATAACAAATTCAGGGCATGGACCACGCAACCCTGGTAAAATATATGAGAGTACTTCGGAGATATCAAGTTGAATGCGGCTTCATTCACAGGCGCATTATCTGCGCTTATTTGTACTATTTTGGAAGGACCCACTTCTTCTATGAATTTTTCCAATATGGAGGCCAAATAGGCGACATTCTTCTCTTTTCCTGTTGTATCCTCCGATCCTAGGAATTGCTCGCCCGCAGAAGACACGAGCATTGCATTTACCAAAGGACGATTTGCCGCCGAAGTCCACCCATCAATAGACAATGTTGCTCCAAACTTCTTGATGCTGTCTTCTGTTCGCTTCTTCATATTCACTTTAATGTCTGCCTTCGCTTGATCAAGCAACTTATGTCGTAATTCATGGTATGACGGTGGGGTATAGGGTTTGTGAAACTCAGCCGTTTTCTTCACCGCTTCTTTAAATGCTGCATTCCGTGCCACCGAAAATGGTATGTTCGCAGCATAAAAAAAATTAGCCCACACTGCATGCAATTTCCGTCTATTCGCTTCTTCGAAGCCATCTCCTATCCGCCGCTGCACCAAAGGCCTACTAGTTGATCCTACCCCTGTGTCTCCTTCATCTGATGCTTGAGTACTGGCAAGTGCTCCAGAAGACTCGCGGTTTAGGGTCTCTTTTGGTATTGTACAAGAATCTTCCGGTGTAAGACGTACTGGCAATGTCGAAGGTCTCTCATTTGCTGCATCATTTACAACCGTGGCCTCCAATGTCCCGTTTCCACCCAAATTCTCGTTTTCTCCTCTTCGTGGGATTACCCCCTTGCACTGACGAAATAGCTTTTGAACTTGGGATGTGAGTCGTGGACATAGAATGATTCCTCGATCATGAGACCCCGATGCACCTTCATAACCAAGATGGCTAAACATACGGCATGTTTTTTTGGCAAACACTAGGTTGCAGGCTTTGCATTGTACTTTCCCAGTTGAAGGGGCGCCATACCAAGAAGACCAATCCTTGCTCATAATGATGAATTTTAAGTGCGTCTTTGGAACTTCAAATTCCGAGTGTAACCACAAAAAGGGTGAAGATCTCCGCAGGAATAAAAACCGTCAATAAAGTAACCGATAAAGTTAGAATGAAGCCTTGGAAACCAAAGCCCCCCTGACTACTGAACTATGCATTACCAAGCAAGGGACACAACCGAAATTGCAGCGCCTAGCCCTTGGAAATCTTAGCGTTCAGCTTTACAGGAGTGCTTGCAAATGACAATTTCTGGAAACTTATACTCAGGGATGACGGGACGTCCGGACGTCCATGGGACGTAGACGCTACCCCTTTGACGTCCTGTGACATTTGAAATTTTTTTTGACATACGTCCAACGGACGGGCGACCGGACAGCCATGCGGACGGCCTTTCAATAAGATAGAAGGCGGACGGGTGGTCGGTCGGACTACGGACGGAGCAGCGGACGGCACCATCCGACCCCCCGTCCGCAGTCTCCGACCGCCGTCCGGAGACTGCAGACGGGGGGTCAAGGAGTGCAGACGGGAGGTCGGGGAGTGCGGACGGGCGGTCGGAGACTGCGGACGGGCGGTCGAACGGTGCCGTCCGCAGTCCGACCGCAGTCTCCGACCGCTCGTCCGCACGTCTACTTCCGACGGATGCCGTCCGTTGGTCGCCGAGGACTACGTCCACTGCGTCCGGACGTTTGGACGTCCGGACGTCCGGATTTTGGACGTAATTTTGCCCTAGACGTTGCAATTCGTCAACCCTGCTTATACTCCTTAGTTCTAAGATTGCTCTTCGTGACCGTTGCAACGGACGGGAGACAATCCCGATTGACACTGCGGACGGAACAGCAGACCGAACTGCGGACGGCCCGACAGGGTACTCCGATCGGCGGACGGCGAGAGGCGGACGGCGAGCGGTCACGGACGGACCCCCCTCGGACGCCCACCAAGAGGCGGACGGGTCTGGCGAACAGCCACCACGAGGTGGACGGCCCCCAATCGGACAGCCTTCCATAGCGGAAAAATCGCGCGGACAATGGCGACTGGCGGACGGCCTAGATCGGACGGCCACGACGAGGCGGACGCATCCACAATTCCAGATTAGTAATTTCTACCATTTCAATGGACATGTATCCTTTTTTTTACACTGACAAATTCAAACACCTCCACTTCACGATGTCACATTTGTATGAAAAAATGTTGAAAATGTTGGTTACTCTTTACATTTATTTCGCACTGGAAGTTACTTATGTGATTGAAGAACTTCTAATCATTTGGAATTGTACAAATAATAGGAAAAAAATAATAAGTAGAAAGAAGTATAAGATGCTTCAAAATAATGAAATGTGAACAATTACCGGTTTCAGTACTTTAACCCCCAAAGGACCAAGAGTGCACTTGGGGGACTTCAAGAATTTGGGCAGGTACTTGTCACTTCAATTTGTAATGAATTCGCTAGAAATTTTCACATAACTCAGATAGAAAACTTGATTAGCTTTGTAGGAATATTATTCTTTTCCAATTGGTGACCGTGAGCAAAAGTTATGCCATCTTCAATATCATTTTCATGTCGCCGGGAAGAAAAAAAATCATCAAAAACCTCAAAATTAAAAAATTAATTTTTTTTTCTTATTGATTTTATTTTTGTCTACAAGACTACAAGTGAAGCTTTGATTCATTCCATTTGGATTAGTGATGTGAAAGTCATGAACAATCTTGTTTTTTGGACAACCTAAGCATATTTTTTTTTTTAAAAATTTAGGATTCACTTGTGAATGCAATTTCCACAATTTTCAATAAAAAATTGTTGGACAAGGTTGTTTTCGCTTGCCAAAACAATTTCACCATTGGGATTATAGTGTTTCAATTCAATGTATGAGATCTTTGCAATTTACTTTTTCTTTCAATCTTGGACCTACATCTACTTGACAATTTTCTAAAGAATGAAAAAAAAAAATTCATTTTCTGAATTTCTTTTCCTAAGCTGTTACCTCAATTTCTCAATAGAAAAAAGTTTAAATTCAAGGTCTGTAGTGCAAAAAAATTACAAAAATGGAGGACAAAGTCATTTGCAGTTGCAAACTCAAGTTCAAAAAAACATTGTTTTTCAACTTTGAATGCTCATATCTTCCTATCTATACGGTCAAACTTCATGAAATTTCCACCACATTGGATACAATTTGTGTGAAAATCTAAAAGAAAACCCCCCAAAAAAACCCATTCATAATGAGTTGCTTGATATTGCTATGTTCCAAAAAACCCAGTTGGATCTTTCAGGGCTTTCAATTATACTGAAATTGTTATTACAACTGGACTTCAAACATCTAAAACTTTGTTTTAGAGACAACAAATCACAAATGACTTTCTTGTAGACTAAATTGAACTTCGTTTCTTTAAACTCTTCAAGATCATGGTAATTTCAAAAGCATTTGGAAAAAAAATATGGAATGATCAAAAATGAATTTATAAAGTTCTGTAGTGAACACAGTAATTTTATTTTTTTCCTGCATGGCTCCTACCTTCATTCACATATCCCATTCTCTTCTAGAATTAAAATTAGCCTTTTGCATCATCAAACAAAAACATCTTCATATATGATCAATTGATCATATGATGGTGCATGTCAGACTTCAACTAAAATAAAATTCTTGAAATGTATACACATTTGCAACTCTGTATTTCACACATATTTTTGTATTGATAAAAAAAATACAAACCATACTATAGCTATTGTGAATGATTTGCAATGAATCTCCGAAAGATTCAAAGTTAAAACAAGTCCTCCGTAATATAATATCTAACAGCTAATAAAAGATCCACTTCTACTAAATCTTTTTACGAATACCCTACGGTGTAACACGAGATGGACCCTCTCTATCCCTAAGTCTTGCACTTTTACGGCGAGTGTGAGGACCGGGGCTTCCGTCGCCAGTGGACCCTCTCGAAGCCACTGCCATATCAACAGCACTGAATTGTCTTTTTGTTTCTAGAGAGAAGTCATCCTCATCTTCCACCCTCCGCTTATTCTTTCGCTTCTGAGGCAGATCCACTTCATGTGCCTTTAATGCTTCCAAGGCATCATCTACTGAAGCTACCATCAAGTTCAGTGTTACATTGACATCTCCAACGGAAAACCAATGCGGGCCGGGGCAATCTCCTCCCACTAAAAATTTTCGAAAAGACATTACGGCCTCGCTCATCCTCCTGTCAAAAGCCCCTGCCACTTCTTCAATTGACTGTGAGGAGTTGGAATCCCCGTCTAACTCTACAAGAGCTCGAACCTGGGCAGCTTCTTCCAACTTTGACAGGAAGAGGGCCCTCCCTATCAATGTGTGATTGTACGCCCCGTATCGCTCTTGCAACTCTTTTGTATGCTCCACATCCACCCAATTGCCATCTGGTCCTTTGTTCACTTCCTTCTCTGGAAATCGAAAGAACTTGTGATGGTCTATGCTCCAATGCCCACCCATGCCGCGACAAAACAATTCGCGAGCTTCAAGATCTTCAATACCCCTTGCTCGCAATTCCACGTGTCAATCTTGGGTCATCCACACAAAGGGATCCAGCGGCACCATTGACTCTTCGTACAACCCATGCTTCTCTTCCAATGAATCCCACGTGAGAGGTTTTCTCCAATGCATATAATTTTGGAAGTAAAACGGGGCTTGATCAAGTGGAAGGGTCCATCGATTGTATTCGTGACTAGGGGGCATACATTCCAAGGTCCCAACCATTTCGTAAAACCTGGAACTCAAAGGAGAACGACACTCTGGACAAACCGAGCGAACGAGTGAGGCTTTGATTATGCATGTCACATGGAAAGTGTGACGACATTGGCCCATAGTTAGGGCTCCCTCGGGACCAAATGGACCTTGACAAATGCTGCATTTACCTTCCAAGATCCCTCGAGAAGTGTGAGAAGCATGCACCACTGTCTTCTCATTGTCCTTGATGTGTGCCGAAAGAGTGTTGTACGGAACCCAACCTTCTTCTACCTCCAAGGCCCAATTGATGTGGGGTGATTCTTCTTTCTTTGTGTGGTTCAACCGCTCAAACATCGCGTCCATGTCTCCCCAACATGTGATTTCTGTAGTCCCCTTCGGATGTGTTTCAAACCTCTTCCTCAAACTCATCAATGAAGATTCTACTATTTGCTGTTGCTCATCCGATTTTCCAGCCAATTTGAGAAGCCCTTTCATTGCTCCCGAAACTACGGTTGGTTTGTCTTCTAGTTTTTGAATCCATGCCAACCATCGATCATCTTTGGTACTCTTTGGAAGGCAGTCATCCAATCGAACAACATGCTCTAGTCGTTGCAATTCACTCTACAAAGACGCGTTTTCTTCGGTGAGCTTCTCCACTTTCTGCTTCAATTCATCAACTTCATGGCATTCTGTTTGAATGGAAGCATCTTGAAATGAAGTTTTGCGATTTTCAATGGCCACTAGAGGTGTCACTTCCTGTATCTTGTTTTTCTGATCGCCACTGAAATGCTTAGCTCCATCTCCTTCCTTAGCTTCGGGGAACTCACCTTTTTTGATCACGTCCTTCAATTTCTCAACTTCTGACTCCAAATCTTGAATACGATCACTTTGCCATTTCACTGTTGCAACTTCAAATTGTGCCGTATTCTTAGAAGTCCTCAATTGCTCTACCATTTCGTCTGAGGTTCCCTTCAATTCTTTCTGCAAGGCCAGCAATTTTGTATTCTCTTCCAAGAAGGCCACCAATTGGTGCTTGTCTTCGAAGCGCTTGTCCAAAAACGGTAACAAGGACTCGGTGAACTTATGAAACGTTAATGCATCTGCCAACAATTCAGGTGACAATTTTGCAAACTCCTATGCCACCTCTGTAAGTTGCGGAGATACTTCAGCTACAAATCGACCTAGATTTGCCAATGTCACTTGGATTTCAGCAACACTTGCCCAACTGTGACGATTGGCTTCACCTTGGGTTGCAATGCTTGTGGTGGCCTCACTTGTCTCTTTCGACCGGTTTAGGTCAAGAAGGTGAGACCCAAACATAATTGAACCCTCCAACAACCGTTCCAGCTCTGCGGCATTTAACATGTTCGAAAGAGCCTCCAATTGTGATGTGTTCAATGTGGACAAATGCGAGTATTGGCTGGGGATGACTTCAACATCGATGACTACTTCTTTTCCTTTTCCCTGAGACGCCTCTCCATTTTTTTTGGCAATAGCTGCTTCAATTTTGGCGCTCTATACGGGGCTGGACACGCTCGATTTGCTCAAACATGATGGTTTTGAAGGTACAAGCCCGAAGATGTCGAGAGCATTACTGTCAATAATATCATGAATTGTAGCATTGGCCTCAGCAATTTCTCCCTCGGCTACCTCTTCCGTATCTTCAGTACCTTCACATCGAGCCAATGGGGGCCCACCTTCTTTCTTCCCACTCTGTATATCTTCAAGAATGCCCTGTTCAGCCACTGTCGTAACATTTGGTGTGCATATTAAATCTGTAGGAGGAGTTGCAAACACTTCTCCTTCCACACCTTCACCTTCAGTATCTTCCATTGTCCTCAAAGTGTATGTAGGCTCACTAGGCTGCAAGCGTGGTCCATCACTTGGTACCTCTGAGACTTTTGTTTCAATTTTTCTAGTATTTTTTAATACTCTTTTGGGCTTCGGTACCTCACTTGGCCCTCCTTGAGGATTGTACAAATCGGGAATGTCTTTTCCATTCATTTCTTGTACAAATGGAGTTTGTGCTGTCGTCGGATACGTGCTCCAATCCACCTTGCGTTCCAATATCAATTCTACATACACTATAGAAGCCAAGCTGTAGTTTATGTACCCTTTACTCATTGCTTTCTTTCCAAAGAGGGCCCGCCAAACCTCCAAAGCGCGATGCACAAAATGCGCGTTGTTGCAGTTTGTGGGTTTGCAAAAAAATCCACGTGTATGAAGTTCATGGGCCTCCCTAGGCCACAACTTGTCAATGTGATACATTTTCACGTATTTTTTGCACATTTTTGAAGACCAATACGGTGCTGCTTCATCCTCCCATCCGTTTTCCGCTTTGATGTTTGGGTCATCCAAAATCTCATAATGTAATTCGTGACTGGCGCCCTTTGGCTTATGCCTTCGATTGTCACCACCCGCTAGATTTATTCCCCCACCACGTTCTTCACCCTCACTTGCCATGACTTCGAGTCCACCACTGTCGTGAAATAAACAATCAGTTTGATCACCCAACTCTCCACCTCGTAGGAGCAACTGGCACAATGAAGCAACAGTAGAACATCCGATCAAGGTTGAACCCAATAATGGAGAGGAGTGAAAGAAATCCGTCCGCCGTCCGCCCTTATACCCGTCCGACCCCGAACCTAACTGAGGTCGGCACCGACCGTCCGCCCGAACGACGCGAAGCGGCCACGAGGGCGGACAGTCCGCCGCCGTCCGCTCCCGACCCTAAAAGCGCCGCCGAAGCTCCCGTCCGCGCGCCCAAACCTAGTCCACCGTCCGCAGTAGCCGTCCTCCCGTCCGCAGGTGCGGAGGCGCCGTCCAATGGCTCTGTAAACTCGCGTTTAAGCCTGGGATTCTCCTCTGCGTGTGTCCTCGGATTTGAAGTCCGCCAGCAAAGCAAACAGCGCGCAATGAGGAATTCACTAATTCAGGATAGGGATCCAATGTTCAAGTTATTTAAATTTAGTTCGTGTAAAATTATTGAAGGAATTTAAAGCAAGCAATGGTAATATGTGCAATTTTTTTATATTTCTGAGACTTTCTCAAGGTCAAGGGTTTAGGGTTTAGGGTTCGTAGGGTTTAGGGTTTATTGTTTAGTGGCAATTTTCATATTTCATGACATTCTATTGAAAAAGAAATTTGTATGCCAAATATCATCATTATGTAAATGATTAAAGTGAATATCGAATAATGTAGAAGACAGACACAACGACACATATATGAATTTGCTTTCGAATGCAGTACTTTTCTCTTGTCATGTACTCATGTGACTAATCAAAATAGAATGATTTTGAACTTTACATGTACATATTGGGCAATTCTTAGTCTATTCTAACTAAATTTTCATCGTTATAGGGAATCCCTTCAAGCATTTTATGAATACTTTTTTTGTTTTGTTTTTTACCAAGCTAACTCTAAAAATGAGAAATAAGCAAAATAAATAAAATTTCAAGGATTAGTTGGAACTATAGGATTTACAACACCCAATACTTTTACTACGTAGTCCACAATGTCCTCTAACTTATGTTTGACAAAAGACATTGTTGGATAGAAGGTAATTCGGAGTCATTCATGTTTGACTTCACTAGCTCTATAGTACACATGTTTAGCCACTGTTCGTACGATTGTACCCAAAGGGTCTCATATAAATACATAATATAGAGCATACATGAAATTTTTTGGAAATTTTACTTGCCCATGCAAAGTTTTGGCAAATTTGTTTCACTATGACTACTGGCACTCATGCCCCCAAGGGATGTAAAACACATTAGTTATATCCAAACAAACCTCCTAAAGTATTTGTACCCCAACCCCATATATACCAACCCTATACACTTCAATCTTATCTGACGCAATCATGTCTGTCTGTTTGTCAAAACCTTAATTATTGAGGTTGTGGCAACCTAGAATTCACCTAAGTAGGTTCTTAAGCAAAATACGGGAAAAAGGGATCTATTCAATCCCCATTTTTTTTGTTGTTTTCTTAGTTTGACGCACAATTAGGACCAAGACCGGAAACCGGAAAACCCCAGACCGTAAACCAGAAACTACGCTAAGGAACAGTGTAAGAAACCCGGATTCAGACCACCTAGCGACCGAGACCGGATAGGCAATGAGTGGCTACCGAGCCTAGAGATTGTCGGGAACTCTCCCACGTGACCAGACTAGTTTAAACCTAACGGTCAGTAATTAATACCGGGGGGCAAATGCACACTACGCTATGCCACTTTTGGCATCATTTTAGTCCATTTTTAATGGCATTTATACATTGGATGGATTCAATTGTCCATAAGTTATTGAAGATGATAAGAAAATGATTTGAAAAAAAATACCATTCTAGATAAACACTTGTATAAACATTTAGTGAAGACAACATATCAAAATTTTAACTTTAAATGTGTCAAATCAATCCCCAAAATTTCGTGGCAATTCTGGATAGATAATAGTCCATATCTACAAATTTCGGTGTCTAATTCAACATATTTTAAACCTAAGCATTTTATCATATATAACCCTATTTAAATATAATTCCTTCTTTTACAAAATATTTGAATTCTTTATTGAACAATGAGTCTTTATGGTGAATGCTGTGGACTGTGACAGTATATAAAGAGTCCATATAAAAGTCCTTTACGAATAGAATATAAACTATTTGTACAAGATTTCTTTTGCAATGCATAGATAGTCAAGTATACAACATGAAAATGAGTCCTTTTTTATATTGCACAATTTGTTTCTATTTGAAATTATAGGAATTCCCAAACATCCTACTGGATTAAGGACTGTGACAATCCATATTGGTACAGCGTAGTGTGCATCTACCCCGGGGGAAAAGTATAAGACCAGGAAAGCAGGGCCAGGTCCTGCCACTTTCTTGCACGCACTTCGAGAAAGGATGTTCTGGCCAGAGAGAGAGCACTCGGTCTACAAACAGAGAGAAGGGATAGGAAGTTGTCAATCCGGTCTGGTACATAGTTGAGAGATTATCACTAAGATAGTTGAGAGGTTCTTGAGCGTGGGAGGTTCATTCAAGTTAGACCGCGCCTAGATTGTGTAGGCGTCAAGTAAGAGATGGCGGAAGAGGTGCAGGAAGGAAGGATTCTAGCCTTCCGGAATGTGAATCCGGTCGTGCCAACTGACGCACAAGACAAGCGGGAACTGGAGGAAGACCTCAAGCAGATGGGCTGCGAGGGGTTCATGGCTCATCTCTGGAACCTGAAGGATGAGGCGATGGTGGAGGAGCTGCTGGCTGGCCAGACCAACGAGTGGAAGGGGACGGTCCGGGCGCTGCCAAAGGAGTGGAGTGCAACGATGTGGCGCAAGGTGTACGCCTTCAAGCAAGGCGGAGACGCAACAGGAACCCGGACGGACAAGTTCCATCAGGGTAAATTCCGCAGACCCACCAACCCGAAGGATGGCTTCATGGTGGCTGAGTGTGTGTCTGCTAGACACAAGAGGCTACTGCAGTTCATGATGGCGATCTTGAACCCAGATAGACCTAGTAGGATTACGGTCACCGTAGCCAACACCGTCTTTGGTGCGTTGTCAGGAGACAGGAAGATAGATTGGGGGTTAGTTATGAGGGACCGGATGGTGAAAGGAATTGGGAAATCTAAACCCTCTCCCATTTCACCATTCCTGTTTCATCTGTATCATTCATTAGACCTCTTAAGAGAGAAGGAGATGGAAGCTTACGAGGTAGGGGCTGCATTGATAGAGTATGAGATTGCAGACCCGGAAGTTGAAAATGACCAAGATGAGGAGGACTCCGAGGATGAGAGTTAGGAGGGGCATCAAGGAAGCACACAGGAGGTAGACGAGGTTCCAGAGGTAGGAAGAGAGGATCCACCTCTAGAAACCCCTGTAGTAGCCGGGGAAGCCCAGAGGTTAGATCCGGTCTAGGAACAGGATCCCTTGCTAAGGATCCTGTGAGACCTGGAGGATTTTAGAAAACACCACCTGGAGGAGAGAGGGTTGTTGCGGGGCATAAGCCAAGCCCTAGGCTCTATCCCTCCCTCCAAGATCATGGAGGTATTGGAGGAATTGATTCAGGAGGCACATGATAGCCGGGACAGAGAGGAGGTACTCCGGCTGACGAATCAGGTCTCAGCCCTGAGGAGGGAGCTCCATCACACTCAGGAGGAGTTGGATGAAGAGAGACGCCTCACCACGCAGGCCTGGAACACACTCGGAGAAATCCAAGAGTTCATCACGCATCCGGGCGAGGTCATCAACAAAGCCATGTTATTCGACAGGAAGGTCTTGGAAGCAGGCAAGATGGTGGGTCCCCAGATGCTTACAGCTCTAGTGGCCTACAACAAGAAAATGGAGGCAGCGCTGGAGAAGTGGCGGTCAGTAGTCACGGAGGTCCAAGCTAGTTCTGCTCCGGTCTCAGGACCGGAAGAGCCAAAGATGGAGGAGGAGCAGCCGAAGGATCAGCCACCACTAGTAGCTGTCGAGGTAGAAGCCGGCACATCCGAACCGGCGAAGGAAGAGGAGACCAGGTCCGAAGCAGTGGCGGAGGAACCTGTCCCACCGACCCGGATTGAAGAGCCCAGGGTTTCTCAACCCGAGAAGACCAAGGAGCCGGAACCCGAGCCAATTGTGTTGAGGGAGATAATCCGGGGAACGACACCACCAAGGGAGAAGACCAAGTTCATCACCTTGCTGGACGATTCTCCAAGCAAGTCGTCACCCACGGTCATCACACAACCAAAGACCGGAGGGGAAGCAAAGGCAACGGTGCAGGTCCGCTCTATACTGAAGACCGAATCTGGATCCGGGTCACCAAGCAAGGGACCAGCTCGGATTGCCAAGAAAGTGGGAGAGCAGACCGCACAGAGCAAGACAGTGCACCATCCGCCCATCACCGGATTCAAGAAGAGGACCGCGGAGACACCCAAGGTGAAGCGGAAGGCCCGGGATGAAGAAGAAGAGGATTCCGAAGAGGAGGATGAGGACTCGGAGGAGGAGACCGACTCCGGTGATGAGTCGGACCAGTACTTGGATGCAGACCAAGCACTGGCAGAGACCACGAAGACCAGGGCCAAGGCGCGGGGTAAGACCAAGCCAAAGCCGCGACCCGTCAAGATGTACCGGTCCCCGAAGAAACAGCCAACCCAGAAGGGTGCATCGCCTGTCAAGAGGGCGAGGAAATAGGGAGCATTAATATCAGGTAGATAGGAAGGCGGCTAAAACAGGATATATTTAGGTTAGGAACTTTTGAACTTAGACCGGATCCAGATATGTAGGATCTGAGATCCTACTTTGTTGGTATTTTTGTAGTTTTGTGGAAGTCAACCCGCCCAAGTTGTAGAGGAATGTTACGTGGCATTCTTGGCGGCTGGTGTTGATTCCATTTGCGCTTTTAGGTTTTCTTGTAGTTTAGTATTTAAACCCGGTTCGTAATTGAATCCGGGCACGCATTATGTTATCTTACTTTCGCAAGTTTTTGTGTTGCAAATACAAGTCAGAACCTTTCTGATTCACTCTGGAGTGGACCGTGTGCATAGGACCTTGTCAAAGTCTTATGGTGATGGTTAGGATTGCAGCCTTGTGTGGATAAGTGTGTGCCCGGATGTTCAGTTTATCCGGTCTCTGGACTTAAAGTGAATTCGGTTTTGATAGGGAATTTGTGCAGGATCTCACAGTGTTTTCTGGAACAGGTCTAGGGGGTATTCGATAGGGATAGACACTTGTAGAGTTTGGGTTTGAGATCGGGAGCGTCCGGCCAAATGCCAACTGAATGGTGATCCGGTCTCTGTAGAAGAAAGAAGGACTAAGTGAGGAAATTCAGCTCTCTTGCATAAGCTACCGCCCTTATTCTACCAGCGATTAGACTAACTGGGTAATCCGTCGTTGTAGTCTTTGTTAGGATTAGGCAGGAGTGCTTGCATGACCTGCTGGGTCAGATTAGTCCCGGTCCAGTTGTGAGGTATTCTGGTCTGGTTGTAGTAGTAGTTTCTGTTTACTTATAAGTGGAACTTTTAACACTTTAAAACTTGAAGGGTAGGAGTAAGCTTCCTTCCTAAACGCCCAAACAAGTAGATCCCTCTTGTTATCGAGGTAAAACTTACATTTGGTTACTATACTAGGGACTGGACCAACTACTAGTATCCGGTCTTTAGTCCCCTATCTAGTAAGGGTAAGCGTAAAGGTGGTAAACATACTGGTATAAATGAATAGACTTAGTTTTGATAAAGGATTGATCTGGTAATTAGGTCCAAGGAAATCTTAGGAACCTTTGAGACCCAGACCGGATCAGTCTTTTGCTTGGGTTTTGTTGTGATAACCACTAACGTATTCCGGTCTTTCGTCAACTTTCAACCAAATCCTTTGGGAACGATACACAAGTCACTTTAAGGCTAATTTAGTACATTCTAACGCCTTAGAGAAGGAATTGTGCTTTCCTGTGCTACGACAGAGGCACCTTAAACCGCTCACCTATTTAACCGGATGTCCTTCACCGTCCAAGCTCTTGTCTTACCTGACTCCATCCACCAAGAGCCAAAGATCCCATCTACCGTGATGTCTAGGTCTTATCTATATTACACTATCCATTTGTTCACAAATTGAAAGTCCTTAGCTCAAACATTGGATTTTGAACTGTAGATTTTTGCTTTCAAAAGTTGGTATTAATGGATCAAATATCCAATAGAGCATTAATGTATGAAAAGGTAATTATATATATGTTTTTATTTTTAGAAAAAGAGAATGGTGACAATGTTGGTATAGGTAATATACTAATATGCAAACGGAATCTAAAATTCAAAGTCTACAACTTTGATTTGTACATCATCAATTCTAAAATATTTTTCCAAATAATATTGGATGATGATTTTTTTCCAATCTTCAATTTTTGAGAAGATTATAAATGTTTAAATAAGGGATTACTAGAAAATAATGAGGAGTTTGATGCAGATACGAAATTTGTGGCACATTTCTTGGACGTTTCTCAAGGTGGTAAAATTCAGTTCCAAGACTCCACAGGAGTTGAATCCATGCCAATCATCGATCATCTTTGGTACTCTTCAAATTTCATGTGGTGGTTTGAAAATGCACCAAGCAATTATAGTGTACTCTTCCAATTTGGACTATATTGGAAGGTAGCCTCACATGTCCAAACTGTGGCAAAGTATTCTTGTAATTCCTGGTAGCACAGATTCTTGTGAGAGGGGATTTTCTACTCAAAATCATATTAAGTCTAATTTACGTTCTAGTTTAGTATTGGAGACTTTAGAAGCAGAAATTCGAGTTGCAGTGGCAAGAATTCCTATAGAAGCCATTGACTTCACTATAAGAAATCCCCGTTTTAGGTAACGAGCCCTAATTTTTTATAACGGATTTTGGGTGATGTCAATGTTGACAACTCAAAATTTTCATGTCGGCAAAAACGTCCAATGTAACATCAATGTTGACATAAAAACATTAGACTGTTGACATTGATGTCACATTGGACAGTTTTGTGGACATAAAAATTTTGAATTGTCAACATTGACATCACCCAAAATCCGTTATAAAAAATTAGGGCTCGTTACCTAAAACAGAGGTTTCTTATAGTGCTTTGAACAAGTTTGGGTGAAATGGTGTGGCATGAAAGGTCGTGGCTTATAGGTTTGTTTTCTTTTGTACGCTATGGTATATAGTGACTCTTTTCATGTGCAACAAAAAATTCATATTGATATTACAAATTTTTCAAAATTGAGAATATTCTAACTCACCAATAAAAATGTATGGAAAATGAGGGACACCCAAAAATTGGACAAGGGTGTCCTTCTGACACCCAAAATTTTGACCACGGTGTCCCCTAGAAATTTGGCTATGGTGTCAAATTTATGCCCTAAGTGTGAGCTTGTAAGCCTCAAAGATGATGCACCTGTAATGTAGTTGTTTACACTATAGAAACCTTGTATAATAAGAGTGTATTTATATTATAGAGCCCTATATTATAGGTATTTTTACTATAAACACCTTCTTAGGTGGAAGTATAACTACTTATATAAGGTCATATTCGTTATATTGAGACTTTTTGCAGTCTCATTTTTATCGTCGACTCGAAGATAAAACACTATAATTGTTCAGTTCTGAGACTATTCGATAAATTGACATTATAATTTATTAATATACATAAAAACCTTTGATCGCCCAAAGGTTGTAGTCTTGTCTTATCGTCGACTCGACGATAAATCACTATAACAAGTTTAGGGCTAAAGTCTCAAAATGTGCCGATTGTCTCAATTTAACGAATAAGGCCTTATATACATATTAGGAGTTCACATGCTCGTGTTCATGCTCATTTACTAGCATTGTTGCACTATTTTATGTTCAAGTTTTCATGAATTAGAATCCCATCCACATCAAAAGAAAGTGAAATAAGTTAGAATCAATCACTCCATCCATGAACTTCGCACTAATTTATGTTCAAATTTTTATAAGTTGTTTCAATTTTTTTGCCGTTGTTTAGGGGTTATAGATTGAAATTTGTAGACATAATAATTTTTGAATTGACATCTTCAAAATAAACATAATAAAGGACTAATGAGACCACATTGTTTTATTTTACACATGAAAACAAAAGTGTTCATAATGGATTTCTGTATTGATATTTTTTTTCAAACATATTCTACGCATAGTCATACAATTTAAAGGTTAATTTTTTTAAAGTAATAAATACTATTACACTACAATTTTTTCCAAATTCTAAAAATAAAATATTATATATAAGAAACTAAGATACTAGGAATAAAAAAAGTATATCTATTTTTATCATAACAAATGTTTTATTCACAATTCTAAAGCCTTAATATGGTATACAAATAGGTTGTGCAATCAGTAAATGAGAGGAGGTCCTAAAAGTGCTCAAGACCGAAGACCACCCACTTCTTCAAATGTAAGTTATTTAAACATGTTGTTTTCCTGTACCCTTCAGCAATGTGCAAACAATGTACATTTTAGGAGGTGGGCGATTTTAGGTCCCCATGCCATTTCAACTCTAAAAATTCATAACTAATTTGACATAGTTCCACAAAGTTCCAAAGAACTTGGTTTACATGCTAATTGCACATATCTTTCAAGGACAATTGACCATTGAAGGATTAAAAGTAAATAATAGGTAGGTAAAACTTCTTGAGGTAGTTCTCAAAAATATTCCCTTTCAAGACAAGTGGAATTGATGTGTACCCCATTTGGTTTTGTATTTTTTAAAGCTTCGTAGAATTAGTTATGAAATTTTGAAGTTGGAATGCCCCAGGGCCGTCCGATCGGACGGCCACAATGATCGGACGGCCCCGAGGACGACGAGGCGGACAACCCCGACGAGGCAAGGCGGACGGCCCCGGTCGGACGGCCAGCGCGATCGGACGGCCCCGACGAGGCGAGGCGGACGGCCCTGACGAGGCAACACGGACGACCCCGATCGGACGGCCTCGATCGGACGGCCCTGAGGACGACGACGCGGACGGCCCCGATCGGACGGCCCTGACGAGGCGAGGCGGACGGCCCCGACGAGGTTGCGGACGGGTCGGTCCGTCCGCAAGGTATAAGATGGGCGGACGGCCCGTCCGCAACCGCATTCTTATCTTCCCCCTTGTGTTTCACAAGAGAGAGCGGAGAGCTTGGTGGTTAATCCTCCATTGGCTCCTTTCTACGGGAAGTTAGGAGTGGGATTTAGGGTCAACTTGTTGCCCTTTTTTTGTATATCTTTTCTGCATTGTGCTTGAAATCAAGAGTTTTTAAACTCTTATCATTGATTTGATCACGATGCCAAAAGGAAAGAAGGTAGCAAAGGCAAGACTTGTAGTGCTAGACATTGAGGACATGCCTTCGGATGATTGCAAGGCATATGTCATCCGTATCATAGTGCAGTTTTATGAGGAGGAGAGCACTGCATCCTTTGATACCAAGTACATCCGATATGAAGAGGAGGGCATTGAGAAGTTCAAATCGGATATGACAAAGAGGATGACGGATGCTTTCTTTGTTCCAGGATGGATTCATGAAACGGAGAAGAGGGGCTTTCAAAGGTTTCTGCAGAACAGGGTGCAAGATTCATTGTGGAATGACAAAGTGGTATTGACAAAGTACGGGAAGGAACATCGTGTGGATGATCCCACATTTGAAGAAGTCATTTTGAAGGCGGACTTGTTTGTACAACGATGTGCTCCGTTTACAAAGAATGCTAGGAAACGGAAGGGACAAGGATCATTGGGGTGGTGGAACACGGATGAAGGAGCTCTAGAATTGCAACGTGGGCGGCGGCATCTTGTGGCATTGCCCATTACCGCAAGGGTGATTCCACAAGACAGTACGGTCTTGAAGGGGGGCTATGCAACAATCCAGAGGGTGCGAATTGAAGGATGTGCTGAGATACCTGCATCTTGGGAGTTTGCAGCGAAGGTATCGCATCAACAACGCTTGAGGCCTCAACTCGCAAAGTTGGAACACCAGAACGAGTCAATGGCAGTGCGGATTCCACATGACGGAGTTATACGATTCGCAGCTGTGCATGCAACAAGTAATGAAGGGTACATGTATTGGGGGAATGGTGGAACGTTGAGGCAAATGTTGAACATGGATAGGGACTATCCAGATGACATTCACATTCGATTGGCTTATTCCAAGCCATCACCCGAAGAGGTGAATCGAGCATTCTTTCTAGCTCGATGGAGAAAGAAACGAACGGAGCTCGCATGGGTATTGGTGCACATTTTGCATGCGGTGCATCAAGTTGGGCATCTACACAACGATCTCTCGTCGGACAACATCATGTTTCACTTTCCAGATGATGAGTCACGTGTATATATTGGGGTTTGCGATTGGGGCATGACTACCGTACATAGTGATCCACCCAAATCCTTGTACACTTTCACATCTGAAAGTGAGAAGAAAGAGGCTTTGCAAAGAAGATGGTGGGTGGATCCATCTATTGTGTATGTGCATAAGAAAGATGCAGATGTGGAAACGATTCCACATTTATCACGTAAATCAGAGGAGTTTGCGGTTGGTAAACTAGCTCAACAGATCAACAGGCAATGCATGTCCAAGGAGTACGCGGCGCTCCATCGTGATAACAGAGGACATACGAAGTGGAGCCACCATGAGTTAGGACTTGTGTTTCATAATTATTTGGAACTTCTGTGTTCTACAGATGTAGAGAGGGCAGTAAGTTTGACTAAAATCGTCCAACGATTTACTGGCCCAGGTTACAATTGGCCTATCCCAAATGAACATTTCCGCCATTCATATTAGTATTTTAGTGTTTTACGTAGAAGTATAGAAGTATTGAATAGATGTACCGGCAAGGAAATATATCCCTGTGTACCTCAAGTCCTCAACTATATCTTAAAAAGATGTGTGCATCACAAATTTTTCCAAATATATGTGCAATTCACTTCTATCTCACATTTGTTTTTGCATGTTTTGGTCTTTTGGAACCTGTCATGATGAGTTGACCCTTGAAGCCTTGAAGTATTGGTTCGTTAGATTTTGATCTACTTGGAAAGTTTTGAATAATTCCATTTTGATTTGTAAGATGAACATTAGGCCCTATGGGACTTACTAATTTTTCTGGAATTTTGTGTACATCTCCCAATTGGTGCACTAGAAATCTTAGGGTTACATGTGTCACTTCTAGTTTAAAATTTTAAAGTATGACCCATGGTTACAGCCATATCGATAACTCTATTGCTATGTCAATTAGATTTTAAAAATGAAATTATACATTAATTGGGAAATCCTTCTTATCCCTAAAGGACCAAGGCCTTCTTTTTGTCAAAAAACTCTCAAAATTGCCAATTCTGTTGCATTCATCGAAGAAAACAAAAAAAAAGTAATTTTAAGAATCTAACCATAGGATCTTGTACTTAACTTGATTGAGATGAAGTGGTAAAAATTTCATGAAGTTTGACCGTACAGATTGGAAGATATGAGCATTCAAAGTTGGAAATACAAGTTTTTTTGAACTGTGGTTTGCAATTTCAGATGACTTTGACTGGAATTTGTATTAAAAAATTGCACTGAAGACTTTGAATCTATAATTTTTTGTGTCAAGAAATTGAGTTGAGAGTCTAGGAAAAAAATTTCACACAAAAAACACTTGATTTTCATTCTTTTGCAATTGTTAAGTAGATGTAGGTCCAAGATTGAAAGAAAAAATAAATGGTTAATAACTCTAAGATGGGATCTAAATACAATAATCCCAATGGTGAGATTGTTTTAGAAAGTAAACTTTACCCTGTCCAACAAATGAATTTGTTTTGAAAAATTGTGAAAACTGCATTTTTAAGTGAATCCTATATTCCTATAAGTTATTTTTTCAAGAAATTGTTTAGATTGACCGAAAAACAAGATTGTCCATAATTTTCTCATTATAAGTCCAAAAAGAGTGAATCAAAGCTTCACATGTAAGCAATATTATATTATTTTAGAAAAAAAAAATTAAAAAATTAAATTCTGACTTTTTGCAAAAAATAAAATTCTGCCCGGCGAATGAAAATTTGGGCTTTTTGTGGTATAACCTTTTCTCCCGGTCACCAATTGAAATAAAATTTACATTCCCATGAAGCTAATTAGTTTTCCTATCTTATGAGAAAGTTTCAAAAAGATTCATTAAAAATTGAGGTCAAACAATTATTTAAATAATTTTAATCTTCATAATAATAACATAATAGTTTTTAAAATAAATAAATAAACCTCATATGGTTAAATTTTTTTAAAAATTATTGTGTTTAACAATTTGAATAAATTTAATTGTTTACTTGCTAAAAGTTACCATTACAAATAGTTCATATTTTTCTACTTCATTGTTGGGAACTTGGGAGTTGGGATGTAAAAGGAATTTCCTATAGACCAAAGAACGCAACATTTGGATACTATATTATATTTTTATGTTTCAAAATAGTTTTAGTAAAATATGCTAGTCTACTTTTCAAGCTACTATTTCATATCTTATTGACTTTTCAAAGAATTTGAGCTCCTTCAAACAATTTTCAAAGAATTGTAGGAACTAGGAAGAGTAAAGTTGAATTTGGCATTTAATTGAAGTCATTTTATATTTTCGCATAAATGAATTTTGTAAATTAGTAGCACATCAAATCCTCCATCTTCCTTTCAAACATCTAAAACCTCTTTCTATAGCCATTCTAGTGCTAGTCTGCTAGATAGTATGAAATTTCAATGAATTTTTTTCCTTAGTAGTCCATCTTATACATCTTTGAATGGTCTCATTCAATTTGCACCACCTCCCACTAATTTGTAAGGTAAAAAATTTGTAGAAAAACAATGTTTTTATTTTGGAAGTAAAATAAATAGGAAGAAAATAGAGAAACAAAAACAAAAATTTTGTTGTTTATTTTTCTATAAAGATAAGAGGTAGAGAAAAGATAAACACGCATATTTTTAAGTTTTTAAAATTTTTTTTAATTGATTTCATTGAGCATTGAGAAAATCTAAGAGAACATGAATTAGAAATTGGGCCCTAGAATCCAGCCCAAGGGGTTTATATTAACAAGGGCCGGATGGGAAAATTAGGGCCAGATTGAAGGCCGGATTGAAGGCAAATCTGGCCGACTTTCCATTCGGCCCCAAGCCCAATATAAACCGGCCCTTAATACCTTGTGCTGTTAGAGGTTGAATATTTTGCATTTCTTTATAAGTCAATAAAAAACAAAATTTACACCAATCAAGAAGAATTTCAAACCGTAACAATCAAAATTGTATTTTTGGTGAGGTATTGAAATTTTATATTCAACATTCATGTAAAAATAATCGGAATTTTTTTTTACTTCGACTAGATGGGTACTGTCTATTTTTTGTGCTTTACATTATCTTCTAATTCTTCTTTGATACTAACTTCAAAACAATCGTAATGTTAATATTTTATAACACATTTGTGTTTTGTCCTAACCCGTTGGGGTTATAGGGGTTCAAAATGCATCGGCCTTTTGAACTTGTTCATTATTTGTTAAAAAAAAACAATGTGAAGATCTACTAAAGTACTAATTCTACAGTGTGCGGAGTCCTATATATTCAAGGACTTTTGAAGGTTTGGGGTATTGAAGTGTTGAAGAAGTACACTTCAACTAAGTTTGTCACAAATACAAAATTTTGGGCCTTCTTTCGGTATGGGAAAATTGATCGGGTTTTTGGTAATATAATTTTATTTCAATTGTATTTTGAGAGAAAATTTATTCCCCCTAAGGCCCAATGTAGGCAATAGAAAGAAAAACAAGCATGATTTTGAAAATTACATTTTTTTTAAATAGCATTTTTTTCTACGTAGATAAACTTAATTTATTTTCATTGCCCACGACGTTGTGACGGCTATGAATCTTCTTGTTTTTCAAGCAATAACAGTAAACTTTTTAGAAGAAGATGCATTACATCCATTTTAATAGTTGAATAGAGAATTGCATAAGGTTTAGTTGTTTTTTTTGAAAACGGTTTCACCATTGGAATTAATGCGTTTCAATTTGAGGCAAGACCTATCACCAATTTAGTTTTTGTGTCCATTTGAAGCTTTGATTCATCCTATTTGGACTAATAATGAAAAAGTTATGGACAGTCTTGTTTTTTGGACAATCTATGCATCTTCTTCAAAAACAACTTGTAGAATTCATTTTTTAATGCAATTTTAAATTTTTACAATTTTTTTTTTCTTAAAGCTTAAGTTTGTTTTGAAGAACAATCCCACCGTTCGGATTATGGTTTTTTTATTCAATATAAGGGCTATTAAGAATTCAGTTTTTTCTTCAACTTTGGACCTACTTCTACTTAACAATTTTTTTTAATGTGGAAATCAAGTGTTGGCATTGTAAAATTTTTTTTATGAACTCTCAACTCAAATGTTCAAGATAAAAAATTTTCACCTCATGTTGTGTAGTGCAAAAAAAATCCAGAAATGGCCATCAAAGTCACCTGAAATTGCAGGGCGTAGTTGAAAAAAACTTTGTTTTCCAACTTTGAATGCTCATATCTTCCAATCCGTACGGTCAAACTTCATGAAATTTTTACCACATGTTGTTAGAGAAGTGAAGTACAAGATCCTACGGTTAGATTCTAAGAAAAAAAGTGTTCTTAGGTTTCTTGAGTGATTGCAGCAGAAATGGCAGTTTTCAGTGGTTTGACAGTCAGAAAATGCCTTGGTAACTTAGGGGTTAATTTGTTTTTGGGGCAAACATAATGAACACACAAACTCACAGCTTTGGAAATAAGGAGGGAGCATAGAAGCTTCACAAAGAAAATGGGACATAATTGGATCGGAATTTACAAATAGGCATACTCAAAATTTGTATTCAAAAAATGGCGAACATCCTCATATCGTCCTTATGCCAATCTATATCCTATGGCAAGAATATACAAAAATCGATTGCTAATTACTATATTTCTATTTTAAAGCAACCATTGTTTCGCTACAATCTTCCAAATTGTTTTCCCTCACTCAGATTCCGAATCGGTGTCATCTTTGCGAGTTGGGCCAGTTGAACCAGATCCAAAAGTCCCGAGAAATGGTCCACCACCCCATATGTCTCCAGATCCGCTTGATGCACCTCCATGCCCATAATTTCCATAGTAAGGTCCTCCAAAAGTTAGAGGAGGAATTGAATCATCACGCTGAGATCCCCTGTGTCGTGTATCATTATAAGAACTACTTCCAGAGAATCCAGGATAGTATTGAGAACTACCTTGGTTGGAACCATAATCATGTGTGGTTCCTTGGCTACCTTGGTAGTTGCCATAGCCACCTCGAGGGTCATTACTGTAGTGTGGATCACTTTGGCGATTTTGGGTCCCATAAACACCATGGTCATGTTGATACGATCCATGATGCCCATGTGGTCGACCACGATCCTCGAGACTTCGTTGCATTGCATCTCGCATTTCTTGCTCGTATTGGATGTCTTCGCGTTCTTGTCTACGCCCCTGGAGGTATCCCTCCAAATGACACAGGCGCTGAAGCATCCTTCTCCTCCTCCTCCTCCTCCGACCAATCATCCTCAGCATCCGGCAATACAACCGGTGCATATCCAAGTTGGCCTCGGTTAGACCACTCTGGCATACAATCACTTATACCAGTCCAACTCGTATAAATAACAGCATCAGTACAATGCAGTTCGTGGACATTTTTGCCGTAAATTGTGCGCCAATCCACATCTTTGTGGAGCACAATCTCTGCCCAAACCATGGCCATGTTGGAGTAGTTCCATCACATTTGGTTTGGAGTCACGTATTTCAGCTGACCGTGTGACTTCCTCATACCGGTGGACAAAGTGCTTGCTTAAGCACGTCAAAATTTGTCCCTCCCAACGACGAACTTGCTTTTCAGCACGTTCTCTTGACCACATTTTTGAGAGGTGCATCATTTTGACGTACTTCTTGCATGTTGTGCAGTCCCAAGATTTCTTCGGCTCCTCCTCCCATCCAGGTTCTGCTACACACAAAGGGTTTGCCCAATCCTCCCAATTCATGTCTTGGGATTTGCCCTTGGAACTGGATTTTGGTTTATCGTTGCGAGGCATGGTAATAAAATTACCCCAAAGTCCAGAATTAGGGTGATGGGAATTTCGGGGCCCGCAGAAGCAAATAATAATTAAAACTCAATACTATGAAAGTATTCAAGTTTTAATCACAACCATCTCACCAAAATGAAAGGGGCTCAATGAGCTCGAGGCAGTGGATTACCCACTTCGGAAGGCAGACGATTGTGCCTGAATGAGCCGTCCGCGATGCTACTTATACTCGCGGACGGCGGTCGACGTCTCCATCGAGATCGGACGGCATTCAGCGCGGACGGGAGATCGTGCGGCCAGAATTGATCGCTGGTCGAATTTGGTGGTGCGGACGGACTGCGGACGGACTTCGGACAGCCTAACGGACTACGGACGCATTGCGGACGCTGCGTCGGCGGACTGCGGACGCGCGGACGGCCTGCGGACGGGCAGACAGAGTGCAGACAGCATGCGGACGGACTGCAGACGCTCTCCGTACCATCCGCCCGTCCGAAAGGCATCCGCAGTCCGTCTGCACTCTGTCCGCCCGTCCGCAAGCCGGCGGCGTGCCCGTCCAAACTGTGTCTTTCCGAAATACCGTCCGCGGAAGTGTCCGGTTGTCCGTCCGCTGGACGTACGTAAAAAAAATTTCAAATGTCAATGGACATCCGAGGGTAAGCGCCTACGTATCGTAAACGTCCGGACGTCCAGACGGAGGTCCGAACGTCCCGACAACCTTGTCTATAACATAACAACTTATACATATTCCTTTTGTATCTTATTCACGTTGATTTCCGGATCATAGCTTGCATTTGGGAATGGGTGCAAAGGATGGCAGGGTGCCCTTTTTTGATAAAACAAATAAAAAACTGACAATTTCAACTTGAAAGTTGAAATTTGTCATAGAGCATGATTGTTCTATAACATTGCAACTTACACATATTTGTTTTGTCTCTTATTCACATTGATTTCCAATTAATAGCTAGCATTTGGGGATGGGTGCAAAGAATGGCAGGGTGGCCTTTTGTGAGAAAACAAATAGAAAATTGACAATTTCAACTTGAAAGTTGAAATTTGTCATAGAGCATGATTCTTCTATAACATTGCAACTTACACATATTTGTTTTGTCTCTTATTCACGTTGATTTCCAATTAATAGCTAGCATTTGGGGATGGGTGCAATGAATGGCAGGGTGCCCTTTTGTGAGAAAACAAATAGAAAATTCACAATTTCACCTTGAAAGATGAAATTTGTCATAGAGCATGATTGTTCTATAACATTGCAACTTACACATATTTGTTTTTTTCTCTCCTCGTCATGTTCCTTTCTAATCAGATGTGGCATTTGGGAATGGGTGCAATGAATGGCAGGGTGCCCTTTTTTGAAAAAAAAAAATAGAAAACAGACAATTTCAACTTGAAAGTTGAAATTTGTCATAGAGCATGATTGCTCTATAACATTGCAACTTACACATATTTGTTTTCTTCTCTCCTCGTCATGTTCCTTTCCAATCAGATGTGGCATTTGGGAATGGATGCAAAGAATGGCAGGGTGGCCTTTTGTGAGAAAACAAATAGAAAATTGACAATTTCAACTTGAAAGTTGAAATTTGTCATAGAGCATGATTGTTCTATAACATTGCAACTTACACATATTTGTTTTGTCTCTTATTCACGTTGATTTCCAATTCATAGCTAGCATTTGGAAATGGGTGCAATGAATGGCAGGGTGCTCTTTTTTGAGATAACAAATAGAAACTTGACAATTTCACCTTGAAAGTTGAAATTTGTTATGGAGTATGATTGTTCTATACTATTGCAACTTACACATATTCGTTTTGTCACTAATTCACGTTGATTTCCAATTCATAGCTAGCATTTGGGAATGGGTGCAAAGAATGGCAGGGTGCCTTTTTTGAGAAAACAAATAGAAAATTGACAATTTCAACTTGAAAGTCGAAATTTGTCATGGAACATGATTGTTCTATAACATTGCAACTTACACATATTTGTTTTGTGTCCTATTCATGTTCATTTCCAATCATATGTGGCATTTGGGAATGGGTGCAAAGAATGGCACGGTGCCCTTTTTTGAGAAAACAAATAGAAAATTGACAATTTCACCTTGAAAGTTGAATTTTGTAATCGAACATCCTTGTTCTATAACATTGGAACTTACACATATTTTTTTTGTCACTAATTCACGTTGATTTCCAATTCATAGCTAGCATTTGGGAATGGGTGCAAAGAATGGCAGGGTGGCCTTTTGTGAGAAAACAAATAGAAAATTGACAATTTCAACTTGAAAGTTGAAATTTGTCATAGAGCATGATTGCTCTATAACATTGCAACTTACACATATTTGTTTTGTCTCTTATTCACGTTGATTTCCAATTCATAGCTTGCATTTGGGAATGGGTGCAAAGAATGGCAGGGTGCTCTTTTTTGAGAAAACAAATAGAAACTTGACAATTTCACCTTCAAAGTTGAATTTTGTAATCGAACATCCTTGTTCTATAACATTGCAACTTACACATATTTTTTTTGTCACTAATTCACGTTGATTTCCAATTCATAGCTAGCATTTGGGAATGGGTGCAAAGAATGGCAGGGTGCCCTTTTTTGAGAAAACAAATAGAAAATTGACAATTTCAACTTGAAAGTTGAAATTTGTCATGGAGCATGATTGTTCTATAACATTGCAACTGACACATATTTGTTTTGTGTCCTATTCATGTTCATTTCCAATCATATGTGGCATTTGGGAATGGGTGCAAAGAATGGCAGGGTGCCCTTTTTTGAGAAAACAAATAGAAACTTGACAATTTCACCTTGAAAGTTGAATTTTGTAATCGAACATCCTTGTTCTATAACATTGCAACTTACACATATTTTTTTTGTCACTAATTCACGTTGATTTCCTTTTCATAGCTAGCATTTGGGAATGGGTGCAAAGAATGGCCGGGTGCCCTTTTTTGAGAAAACAAATAGAAAATTGACAATTTCAACTTGAAAGTTGAATTTTGTAATCGAACATCCTTGTTCTATAACATTGCAACTTACACATATTCTTTTTGTCACTAATTCACGTTGATTTCCAATTCATAGCTAGCATTTGGGAATGGGTGCAAAGAATGGCAGGGTGCCCTTTTATGAGAAAACAAATAGAAACTTGACAATTTCACCTTGAAAGTTGAAATTTGTCATAGAGCATGATTGTTCTATAACATTGCAACTTACACATATTTGTTTTGTCTCTTATTGACGTTGATTTCCAATTCATAGCTTGCATTTGGGAATGGGTGCAAAGAATGGCAGGGTGCCTTTTTTGAGAAAACAAATAGAGAATTGACAATTTCAACTTGAAAGTGGAAATTTGTCATAGAGCATGATTGTTCTATAACATTGCAACTTACACATATTTGTTTTCTTCTCTCCTCGTCATGTTCCTTTCCAATCAGATGTGGCATTTGGGAATGGATGCAAAGAATGGCAGGGTGGCCTTTTGTGAGAAAACAAATAGAAAATTGACAATTTCAACTTGAAAGTTGAAATTTGTCATAGAGCATGATTGTTCTATAACATTGCAACTTACACATATTTGTTTTGTCTCTTATTCACGTTGATTTCCAATTCATAGCTAGCATTTGGGAATGGGTGCAATGAATGGCAGGGTGCTCTTTTTTGAGATAACAAATAGAAACTTGACAATTTCACCTTGAAAGTTGAAATTTGTTATGGAGTATGATTGTTCTATACTATTGCAACTTACACATATTCGTTTTGTCACTAATTCACGTTGATTTCCAATTCATAGCTAGCATTTGGGAATGGGTGCAAAGAATGGCAGGGTTCCCTTTTGTGAGAAAACAAATAGAAAATTGACAATTTCAACTTGAAAGTGGAAATTTGTCATAGAGCATGATTGTTCTATAACATTGCAACTTACACATATTTGTTTTGTCTCTTATTCACGTTGATTTCCAATTCATAGCTTGCATTTGGGAATGGGTGCAAAGAATGGCAGGGTGCCCTTTTTTGAGAAAACAAATAGAAACTTGACAATTTCAACTTGAAAGTTGAATTTTGTAATCGAACATCCTTGTTCTATAACATTGCAACTTACACATATTTTTTTTGTCACTAATTCACGTTGATTTCCAATTCATAGCTAGCATTTGGGAATGGGTGCAAAGAATGGCAGGGTTCCCTTTTGTGAGAAAACAAATAGAAAATTGACAATTTCAACTTGAAAGTGGAAATTTGTCATAGAGCATGATTGTTCTATAACATTGCAACTGATACATATTTGTTTTTTTGTCTCCTCGTCATGTTGCTTTCCAATCAGATGTGGCATTTGGGAATGGGTGCAATAAATGGCTGGGTGCCCTTTTTTGAGAAAAAAAATAGAAAACAGACAATTTCAACTTGAAAGTTGAAATTTGTCATAGAGCATGATTGTTCTATAACATTGCAACTGATACATATTTGTTTTCTTCTCTCCTCGTCATGTTCCTTTCCAATCAGATGTGGCATTTGGGAATGGGTGCAATGAATGGCCGGGTGCCCTTTTTTGAGAAAACAAATAGAAATTGACAATCTCAACTTGAAAGTTGAATTTTGTAATCGAACATCATTGTTCTATAACATTGCAACTTACACATATTCTTTTTGTCACTAATTCACGTTGATTTCCAATTCATAGCTTGCATTTGGGAATGGGTGCAAAGAATGGCAGGGTGCTCTTTTTTGAGATAACAAATAGAAACTTGACAATTTCACCTTGAAAGTTGAAATTTGTTATGGAGTATGATTGTTCTATACTATTGCAACTGACAAATATTTGTTTTGTCTCTTATTCACGTTGATTTCCGATTCATAGCTAGAATTTGGGAATGGGTGCAAAGAATGGCAAGGTGCCCTTTTTTGAGAAAACAAATAGAAACTTGACAATTTCAACTTGAAAACTGAAATTTGTCATAGAGCATAATTGTTCTATAACATTGCAACTTACACATATTTGTTTTGTCTCTTATTCACGTTGATTTCCAATTCATAGCTAGCATTTGGGAATGGGTGCAAAGAATGGCAAGGTGCCCTTTTTTGAGAAAACAAATAAAAAATTGACAATTTCAACTTAGAAGTCGAAATTTCTCATGGAACATGGGTGTTCTATAACATTGCAACTGACACATATTTGTTTTGTGTCCTAGTCATGTTGATTTCCAATCATATGTGGCATTTGGGAATGGGTGCAAAGAATGGCAGTGTGCTCTTTTTTGAGATAACAAATAGAAACTTGACAATTTCACCTTGAAAGTTGAAATTTGTTATGGAGTATGATTGTTCTATACTATTGCAACTTACACATATTCGTTTTGTCTCTTATTCACGTTGATTTCCGATTCATAGCTAGCATTTCGGAATGGGTGCAAAGAATGGCAAGGTGCCCTTTTGTGAGAAAACAAATAGAAAATTGACAATTTCAACTTGAAAGTTGAATTTTGTAATCGAACATCATTGTTTTATATCATTGCAACTTACACATATTTTTTTTGTCACTAATTCACGTTGATTTACAATCATATGTGGCATTTGGAAATGGGTGCAAAGAATGGCAGGGTACCCTTTTGTGAGAAAACAAATAGAAAATTGACAATTTCAACTTGAAAGTTGAAATTTGCCATGGAACATGATTGTTCTATAACATTGCAACTTACACATATTTTTTTGGTTTCCTAGTCATGTTGATTTCCAATCATATGTGGCATTTGGGAATGGGTACAAAGAATGGCAGGGTGCCCTTTTTTGTGAAAACAAATAGAAAATTGACAATTTCAACTTGAAAGTCGAAATTTGCCATGGAACATGATTGTTCTATAACATTGCAACTTACACATATTTTTTTGGTTTCCTAGTCATGTTGATTTCCAATCATATGTGGCATTTGGGAATGGGTGCAAAGAATGGTAGGGTGCCCTTTTTTGATAAAACAAATAAAAAACAAACAATTTCAACTTGAAAGTTGGATTTTGTAATCGAACATCATTGTTCTGTACCATTACGACTTACACATATTTTTCTTGTCACTAATTCACGTTGATTGCAGATTCATAGTATGCATTTGGGAATGGGTGCAAAGAATGGCAGGGTACCCTTTTTTGAGCAAACAAATAGAAAATTGACAATTTCAACTTGAAAATTGAAATTTGTCATAGAGCATGATTGTTCTATAACATTGCAACTTACAAATATTTGTTTTTTTGTCTCCTCGTCATGTTCCTTTCCAATCATATGTGGCATTTGGGAATGGGTGCAAAGAGTGGCAGGGTGCCCTTTTTTGAGAAAACAAATAAAAAATTGAAAATTTCAACTTGAAAGTTGAAATTTGTCATAGAGCATGATTATTCTATAACATTGCAACTTACACATATTTGTTTTGTCTCCTAGTCATGTTGGTTCCCAATCATATGTGGGATTTGAGAATGGGTGCAAGGAATAAGAGGGTGCCCTTTTGTGAGAAAACAAATAGAAAATTGACAATTTGAACTTGAAAGTCGAAATTTGCCATGGAACATGATTGTTCTATAACATTGCAACTTACACATATTTTTTTGGTTTCCTAGTCATGTTGATTTCCAATCATATGTGGCATTTGGGAATGGGTACAAAGAATGGCAGGGTGCCCTTTTTTGTGAGAACAAATAGAAAATTGACAATTTCAACTTGAAAGTCGAAATTTGCCATGGAACATGATTGTTCTATAACATTGCAACTTACACATATTTTTTTGGTTTCCTAGTCATGTTGATTTCCAATCATATGTGGCATTTGGGAATGGGTGCAAAGAGTGGCAGGGTGCCCTTTTTTGAGAAAACAAATAAAAAATTGAAAATTTCAACTTGAAAGTTGAAATTTGTCATAGAGTATGATTGTTCTATAACATTGCAACTTACACATATTTGTTTTGTCTCCTAGTCATGTTGGTTCCCAATCATATGTGCGATTTGAGAATGGGTGCAAAGAATAAGAGGGTGCCCTTTTGTGAGAAAACAAATAGAAAATTGACAATTTCAACTTGAAAGTCGAAATTTGCCATGGAACATGATTGTTCTATAACATTGCAACTTACACATATTTTTTTGGTTTCCTAGTCATGTTGATTTCCAATCATATGTGGCATTTGGGAATGGGTGCAAAGAATGGTAGGGTGCCCTTTTTTGATAAAACAAATAAAAAACAAACAATTTCAACTTGAAAGTTGGATTTTGTAATCGAACATCATTGTTCTGTACCATTACAACTTACACATATTTTTCTTGTCACTAATTCACATTGATTGCAGATTCATAGTATGCATTTGGGAATGCGTGCAAAGAATGGCAGGGTACCCTTTTTTGAGCAAACAAATAGAAAATTGACAATTTCAACTTGAAAATTGAAATTTGTCATAGAGCATGATTGTTCTATAACATTGCAACTTACAAATATTTGTTTTTTTGTCTCCTCGTCATGTTCCTTTCCAATCATATGTGGCATTTGGGAATGGGTGCAAAGAGTGGCAGGGTGCCCTTTTTTGAGAAAACAAATAAAAAATTGAAAATTTCAACTTGAAAGTTGAAATTTGTCATAGAGCATGATTATTCTATAACATTGCAACTTACACATATTTGTTTTGTCTCCTAGTCATGTTGGTTCCCAATCATATGTGGGATTTGAGAATGGGTGCAAGGAATAAGAGGGTGCCCTTTTGTGAGAAAACAAATAGAAAATTGACAATTTGAACTTGAAAGTCGAAATTTGCCATGGAACATGATTGTTCTATAACATTGCAACTTACACATATTTTTTTGGTTTCCTAGTCATGTTGATTTCCAATCATATGTGGCATTTGGGAATGGGTACAAAGAATGGCAGGGTGCCCTTTTTTGTGAGAACAAATAGAAAATTGACAATTTCAACTTGAAAGTTGAAATTTGCCATGGAACATGATTGTTCTATAACATTGCAACTTACACATATTTGTTTTGTCTCCTAGTCATGTTGGTTCCCAATCATATGTGGGATTTGAGAATGGGTGCAAAGAATGGTAGGGTGCCCTTTTGTGAGAAAACAAATAGAAAATTGACAATTTCAACTTGAAAGTTGAATTTTGTAATCGAACATCATTGTTCTGTACCATTACAACTTACACATATTTTTCTTGTCACTAATTCACATTGATTGCAGATTCATAGTATGCATTTGGGAATGGGTGCAGAGAATGGCAGGGTGCCCTTTTGTGAGAAAACAAATAGAAAATTGACAATTTCAACTTGAAAGTCGAAATTTGCCATGGAACATGATTCTTCTATAACATTGCAACTTACACATATTCTTTTGGTTTCCTAGTCATGTTGATTTCCAATCATATGTGGCATTTGGGAATGGGTACAAAGAATGGCAGGGTGCCCTTTTTTGTGAAAACAAATAGAAAATTGACAATTTCAACTTGAAAGTCGAAATTTGCCATGGAACATGATTGTTCTATAACATTGCAACTTACACATATTTGTTTTGTCTCCTAGTCATGTTGGTTCCCAATGATATGTGGGATTTGAGAATGGGTGCAAAGAATAAGAGGGTGCCCTTTTGTGAGAAAACAAATAGAAAATTGACAATTTCAACTTGAAAGTCGAAATTTGCCATGGAACATGATTCTTCTATAACATTGCAACTTACACATATTTGTTTTGTCTCCTAGTCATGTAGCTTCCTAATCATATGTGGGATTTGAGAATGGGTGCAAAGAATAAGAGGGTG
The DNA here is from genome assembly GCA_947034885.2 of Thuidium tamariscinum. Classification (NCBI taxonomy): domain Eukaryota; kingdom Viridiplantae; phylum Streptophyta; class Bryopsida; order Hypnales; family Thuidiaceae; genus Thuidium; species Thuidium tamariscinum. Next base: position 29,280,649 of record OX344753.2, on the reverse strand, counting down.
CCCTTTTGTGAGAAAACAAATAGAAAATTGACAATTTCAACTTGAAAGTCGAAATTTGCCATGGAACATGATTGTTCTATAACATTGCAACTTACACATATTTTTTTGGTTTCCTAGTCATGTTGATTTCCAATCATATGTGGCATTTGGGAATGGGTGCAAAGAATGGTAGGGTGCCCTTTTTTGATAAAACAAATAAAAAACCAACAATTTCAACTTGAAAGTTGGATTTTGTAATCGAACATCATTGTTTTGTACCATTACAACTTACACATATTTTTCTTGTCACTAATTCACATTGATTGCAGATTCATAGTATGCATTTGGGAATGGGTGCAAAGAATGGCAGGGTACCCTTTTTTGAGCAAACAAATAGAGAATTGACAATTTCAACTTGAAAATTGAAATTTGTCATAGACCATGATTGTTCTATAACATTGCAACTTACAAATATTTGTTTTTTTGTCTCCTCGTCATGTTCCTTTCCAATCAGACGTGGCATTTGGGAATGGGTGCAAAGAATGGCAGGGTGCCCTTTTTTGAGAAAACAAATAAAAAATTGAAAATTTCAACTTGAAAGTTGAAATTTGTCATAGAGCATGATTATTCTATAACATTGCAACTTACACATATTTGTTTTGTCTCCTAGTCATGTTGGTTCCCAATCATATGTGGGATTTGAGAATGGGTGCAAGGAATAAGAGGGTGCCCTTTTGTGAGAAAACAAATAGAAAATTGACAATTTCAACTTGAAAGTTGAATTTTGTAATCGAACATCATTGTTTTATAACATTGCAACTTACACATATTTTTTTTGTCACTAATTCACGTTGATTTCCAATCATATGTGGCATTTGGGAATGGGTGCAAAGAATGGCAGGGTGGCCTTTTGTGAGAAAACAAATAGAAAATTGACAATTTCAACTTGAAAGTCGAAATTTGCCATGGAACATGATTGTTCTATAACATTGCAAATTACACATATTTTTTTGGTTTCCTAGTCATGTTGATTTCCAATCATATGTGGCATTTGGGAATGGGTACAAAGAATGGCAGGGTGCCCTTTTTTCTGAAAACAAATAGAAAATTGACAATTTCAACTTGAAAGTCGAAATTTGCCATGGAACATGATTGTTCTATAACATTGCAACTTACACATATTTTTTTGGTTTCCTAGTCATGTTGATTTCCAATCATATGTGGCATTTGGGAATGGGTACAAAGAATGGCAGGGTGCCCTTTTTTGTGAAAACAAATAGAAAATTGACAATTTCAACTTGAAAGTCGAAATTTGCCATGGAACATGATTGTTCTATAACATTGCAACTTACACATATTTGTTTTGTCTCCTAGTCATGTTGGTTCCCAATGATATGTGGGATTTGAGAATGGGTGCAAAGAATAAGAGGGTGCCCTTTTGTGAGAAAACAAATAGAAAATTGACAATTTCAACTTGAAAGTCGCAATTTGCCATGGAACATGATTGTTCTATAACATTGCAACTTACACATATTTTTTTGGTTTCCTAGTCATGTTGATTTCCAATCATATGTGGCATTTGGGATTGGGTACAAAGAATGGCAGGGTGCCCTTTTTTGTGAGAACAAATAGAAAATTGACAATTTCAACTTGAAAGTTGAAATTTGCCATGGAACATGATTGTTCTATAACATTGCAACTTACACATATTTGTTTTGTCTCCTAGTCATGTTGGTTCCCAATCATATGTGGGATTTGAGAATGGGTGCAAAGAATGGTAGGGTGCCCTTTTGTGAGAAAACAAATAGAAAATTGACAATTTCAACTTGAAAGTTGAATTTTGTAATCGAACATCATTGTTCTGTACCATTACAACTTACACATATTTTTCTTGTCACTAATTCACATTGATTGCAGATTCATAGTATGCATTTGGGAATGGGTGCAGAGAATGGCAGGGTGCCCTTTTGTGAGAAAACAAATAGAAAATTGACAATTTCAACTTGAAAGTCGAAATTTGCCATGGAACATGATTCTTCTATAACATTGCAACTTACACATATTTGTTTTGTCTCTTATTCACGTTGATTTCCGATTCATAGCTAGAATTTGGGAATGGGTGCAAAGAATGGCAAGGTGCCCTTTTCTGAGAAAACAAATAGAAACTTGACAATTTCAACTTGAAAACTGAAATTTGCCATGGAACATGATTCTTCTATAACATTGCAACTTACACATATTTTTTTGGTTTCCTAGTCATGTTGATTTCCAATCATATGTGGCATTTGGGAATGGGTACAAAGAATGGCAGGGTGCCCTTTTTTGTGAAAACAAATAGAAAATTGACAATTTCAACTTGAAAGTCGAAATTTGCCATGGAACATGATTGTTCTATAACATTGCAACTTACAAATATTTGTTTTTTTGTCTCCTCGTCATGTTCCTTTCGAATCAAATGTGGCATTTGGGAATGGGTGCAAAGAATGGCAGGGTACCCTTTTTTGAGCAAACAAATAGAGAATTGACAATTTCAACTTGAAAATTGAAATTTGTCATAGAGCATGATTGTTCTATAACATTGCAACTTACAAATATTTGTTTTTTTGTCTCCTCGTCATGTTCCTTTCGAATCAAATGTGGCATTTGGGAATGGGTGCAAAGAGTGGCAGGGTGCCCTTTTTTGAGAAAACAAATAAAAAATTGAAAATTTCAACTTGAAAGTTGAAATTTGTCATAGAGCATGATTATTCTATAACATTGCAACTGACACATATTTGTTTTGTCTCCTAGTCATGTTGGTTCCCAATCATATGTGGGATTTGAGAATGGGTGCAGGGAATAAGAGGGTGCCCTTTTGTGAGAAAACAAATAGAAAATTGACAATTTCAACTTGAAAGTCGAAATTTGCCATGGAACATGATTGTTCTATAACATTGCAACTTACACATATTTTTTTGGTTTCCTAGTCATGTTGATTTCCAATCATATGTGGCATTTGGGAATGGGTACAAAGAATGGCAGGGTGCCCTTTTTTGTGAAAACAAATAGAAAATTGACAATTTCAACTTGAAAGTCGAAATTTGCCATGGAACATGATTGTTCTATAACATTGCAACTTACACATATTTTTTTGGTTTCCTAGTCATGTTGATTTCCAATCATATGTGGCATTTGGGAATGGGTGCAAAGAATGGTAGGGTGCCCTTTTTTGATAAAACAAATAAAAAACAAACAATTTCAACTTGAAAGTTGGATTTTGTAATCGAACATCATTGTTTTGTACCATTACAACTTACACATATTTTTCTTGTCACTAATTCACATTGATTGCAGATTCATAGTATGCATTTGGGAATGGGTGCAAAGAATGGCAGGGTACCCTTTTTTGAGCAAACAAATAGAGAATTGACAATTTCAACTTGAAAATTGAAATTTGTCATAGAGCATGATTGTTCTATAACATTGGAACTTACAAATATTTGTTTTTTTGTCTCCTCGTCATGTTCCTTTCCAATCAGATGTGGCATTTGGGAATGGGTGCAAAGAATGGCAGGGTGCCCTTTTTTGAGAAAACAAATAAAAAATTGACAATTTCAACTTGAAAGTCGAAATTTGCCATGGAACATGATTCTTCTATAACATTGCAACTTACACATATTTGTTTTGTCTCCTAGTCATGTTGGTTCCCAATCATATGTGGGATTTGAGAATGGGTGCAAAGAATAAGAGGGTGCCCTTTTGTGAGAAAACAAATAGAAAATTGACAATTTCAACTTGAAAATTGAAATTTGTCATAGAGCATGATTGTTCTATAACATTGCAACTTACACATATTTGTTTTTTTGTCTCCTCGTCATGTTCCTTTCCAATCATATGTGGCATTTGGGAATGGGTGCAAAGAGTGGCAGGGTGCCCTTTTTTGAGAAAACAAATAAAAAATTGAAAATTTCAACTTGAAAGTTGAAATTTGTCATAGAGCATGATTATTCTATAACATTGCAACTGACACATATTTGTTTTGTCTCCTAGTCATGTTGGTTCCCAATCATATGTGGGATTTGAGAATGGGTGCAGGGAATAAGAGGGTGCCCTTTTGTGAGAAAACAAATAGAAAATTGACAATTTCAACTTGAAAGTCGAAATTTGCCATGGAACATGATTGTTCTATAACATTGCAACTTACACATATTTTTTTGGTTTCCTAGTCATGTTGATTTCCAATCATATGTGGCATTTGGGAATGGGTACAAAGAATGGCAGGGTGCCCTTTTTTGTGAAAACAAATAGAAAATTGACAATTTCAACTTGAAAGTCGAAATTTGCCATGGAACATGATTGTTCTATAACATTGCAACTTACACATATTTTTTTGGTTTCCTAGTCATGTTGATTTCCAATCATATGTGGCATTTGGGAATGGGTGCAAAGAATGGTAGGGTGCCCTTTTTTGATAAAACAAATAAAAAACCAACAATTTCAACTTGAAAGTTGGATTTTGTAATCGAACATCATTGTTTTGTACCATTACAACTTACACATATTTTTCTTGTCACTAATTCACATTGATTGCAGATTCATAGTATGCATTTGGGAATGGGTGCAAAGAATGGCAGGGTACCCTTTTTTGAGCAAACAAATAGAGAATTGACAATTTCAACTTGAAAATTGAAATTTGTCATAGAGCATGATTGTTCTATAACATTGGAACTTACAAATATTTGTTTTTTTGTCTCCTCGTCATGTTCCTTTCCAATCAGATGTGGCATTTGGGAATGGGTGCAAAGAATGGCAGGGTGCCCTTTTTTGAGAAAACAAATAAAAAATTGACAATTTCAACTTGAAAGTTGAAATTTGTCATAGAGCATGATTGTTCTATAACATTGCAACTTACACATATTTGTTTTGTCTCCTAGTCATGTAGCTTCCCAATCATATGTGGGATTTGAGAATGGGTGCAAAGAATAAGAGGGTGCCCTTTTGTGAGAAAACAAATAAAAAACAAACAATTTCAACTTGAAAGTTGGATTTTGTAATCGAACATCATTGTTCTGTACCATTACAACTTACACATATTTTTCTTGTCACTAATTCACATTGATTGCAGATTCATAGTATGCATTTGGGAATGGGTGCAAAGAATGGCAGGGTGCCCTTTTGTGAGAAAACAAATAGAAAATTGACAATTTCAACTTGAAAGTCGAAATTTGCCATGGAACATGATTCTTCTATAACATTGCAACTTACACATATTTGTTTTGTCTCCTAGTCATGTTGGTTCCCAATCATATGTGGGATTTGAGAATGGGTGCAAAAAATAAGAGGGTGCCCTTTTGTGAGAAAACAAATAGAAAATTGACAATTTCAACTTGAAAGTCGAAATTTGCCATGGAAGATGATTCTTCTATAACATTGCAACTTACACATATTTTTTTGGTTTCCTAGTCATGTTGATTTCCAATCATATGTGGCATTTGGGAATGGGTACAAAGAATGGCAGGGTGCCCTTTTTTGTGAAAACAAATAGAAAATTGACAATTTCAACTTGAAAGTCGAAATTTGCCATGGAACATGATTGTTCTATAACATTGCAACTTACACATATTTTTTTGGTTTCCTAGTCATGTTGATTTCCAATCATATGTGGCATTTGGGAATGGGTGCAAAGAATGGTAGGGTGCCCTTTTTTGATAAAACAAATAAAAAACCAACAATTTCAACTTGAAAGTTGGATTTTGTAATCGAACATCATTGTTTTGTACCATTACAACTTACACATATTTTTCTTGTCACTAATTCACGTTGATTGCAGATTCATAGTATGCATTTGGGAATGGGTGCAAAGAATGGCAGGGTACCCTTTTTTGAGCAAACAAATAGAAAATTGACAATTTCAACTTGAAAATTGAAATTTGTCATAGAGCATGATTGTTCTATAACATTGCAACTTACAAATATTTGTTTTTTTGTCTCCTCGTCATGTTCCTTTCCAATCAGACGTGGCATTTGGGAATGGGTGCAAAGAATGGCAGGGTGCCCTTTTTTGAGAAAACAAATAAAAAATTGAAAATTTCAACTTGAAAGTTGAAATTTGTCATAGAGCATGATTGTTCTATAACATTGCAACTTACACATATTTGTTTTGTCTCCTAGTCATGTTGGTTCCCAATCATATGTGGGATTTGAGAATGGGTGCAAGGAATAAGAGGGTGCCCTTTTGTGAGAAAACAAATAGAAAATTGACAATTTGAACTTGAAAGTCGAAATTTGCCATGGAACATGATTCTTCTATAACATTGCAACTTACACATATTTTTTTGGTTTCCTAGTCATGTTGATTTCCAATCATATGTGGCATTTGGGAATGGGTACAAAGAATGGCAGGGTGCCCTTTTTTGTGAAAACAAATAGAAAATTGACAATTTCAACTTGAAAGTCGAAATTTGCCATGGAACATGATTGTTCTATAACATTGCAACTTACACATATTTTTTTGGTTTCCTAGTCATGTTGATTTCCAATCATATGTGGCATTTGGGAATGGGTGCAAAGAATGGTAGGGTGCCCTTTTTTGATAAAACAAATAAAAAACAAACAATTTCAACTTGAAAGTTGGATTTTGTAATCGAACATCATTGTTCTGTACCATTACGACTTACACATATTTTTCTTGTCACTAATTCACGTTGATTGCAGATTCATAGCTAGCATTTGGGAATGGGTGCAAAGAATGGCAGGGTACCGTTTTTTGAGTAAACAAATAGAAAATTGACAATTTCAACTTGAAAATTGAAATTTGTCATAGAGCATGATTGTTCTATAACATTGCAACTTACAAATATTTGTTTTTTTGTCTCCTCGTCATGTTCCTTTCCAATCATATGTGGCATTTGGGAATGGGTGCAAAGAATGGCAGGGTGCCCTTTTGTGAGAAAACAAATAGAAAATTGACAATTTCAACTTGAAAGTCGAAATTTGCCATGGAACATGATTGTTCTATAACATTGCAACTTACACATATTTTTTTGGTTTCCTAGTCATGTTGATTTCCAATCATATGTGGCATTTGGGAATGGGTACAAAGAATGGCAGGGTGCCCTTTTTTGTGAGAACAAATAGAAAATTGACAACTTCAACTTGAAAGTCGAAATTTGCCATGGAACATGATTCTTCTATAACATTGCAACTTACACATATTTTTTTGGTTTCCTAGTCATGTTGATTTCCAATCATATGTGGCATTTGGGAATGGATACAAAGAATGGCAGGGTGCCCTTTTGTGAGAAAACAAATAGAAAATTGACAATTTCAACTTGAAAGTCGAAATTTGCCATGGAACATGATTGTTCTATAACATTGCAACTTACACATATTTTTTTGGTTTCCTAGTCATGTTGATTTCCAATCATATGTGGCATTTGGGAATGGGTGCAAAGAATGGCAGGGTGCCCTTTTTTGAGAAAACAAATAAAAAATTGAAAATTTCAACTTGAAAATTGAAATTTGTCATAGAGCATGATTGTTCTATAACATTGCAACTTACACATATTTTTTTGGTTTCCTAGTCATGTTGGTTCCCAATCATATGTGGGATTTGAGAATGGGTGCAAAGAATAAGAGGGTGCCCTTTTTTGAGAAAACAAATAGAAAATTGACAATTTCAACTTGAAAGTCGAAATTTGCCATGGAACATGATTGTTCTATAACATTGCAACTTACACATATTTTTTTGGTTTCCTAGTCATGTTGATTTCCAATCATATGTGGCATTTGGGAATGGGTGCAAAGAATGGTAGGGTGCCCTTTTTTGATAAAACAAATAAAAAACAAACAATTTCAACCTGAAAGTTGGATTTTGTAATCGAACATCATTGTTCTGTACCATTACAACTTACACATATTTTTCTTGTCACTAATTCACATTGATTGCAGATTCATAGTATGCATTTGGGAATGGGTGCAAAGAATGGCAGGGTACCCTTTTTTGAGCAAACAAATAGAAAATTGACAATTTCAACTTGAAAATTGAAATTTGTCATAGAGCATGATTGTTCTATAACATTGCAACTTACAAATATTTGTTTTTTTGTCTCCTCGTCATGTTCCTTTCCAATCATATGTGGCATTTGGGAATGGGTGCAAAGAATGGCAGGGTGCCCTTTTGTGAGAAAACAAATAGAAAATTGACAATTTCAACTTGAAAGTCGAAATTTGCCATGGAACATGATTCTTCTATAACATTGCAACTTACACATATTTGTTTTGTCTCCTAGTCATGTTGGTTCCCAATCATATGTGGGATTTGAGAATGGGTGCAAAAAATAAGAGGGTGCCCTTTTGTGAGAAAACAAATAGAAAATTGACAATTTCAACTTGAAAGTCGAAATTTGCCATGGAACATGATTCTTCTATAACATTGCAACTTACACATATTTTTTTGGTTTCCTAGTCATGTTGATTTCCAATCATATGTGGCATTTGGGAATGGGTACAAAGAATGGCAGGGTGCCCTTTTTTGTGAAAACAAATAGAAAATTGACAATTTCAACTTGAAAGTCGAAATTTGCCATGGAACATGATTGTTCTATAACATTGCAACTTACACATATTTTTTTGGTTTCCTAGTCATGTTGATTTCCAATCATATGTGGCATTTGGGAATGGGTCCAAAGAATGGTAGGGTGCCCTTTTTTGATAAAACAAATAAAAAACCAACAATTTCAACTTGAAAGTTGGATTTTGTAATCGAACATCATTGTTCTGTACCATTACAACTTACACATATTTTTCTTGTCACTAATTCACATTGATTGCAGATTCATAGTATGCATTTGGGAATGGGTGCAAAGAATGGCAGGGTACCCTTTTTTGAGCAAACAAATAGAGAATTGACAATTTCAACTTGAAAATTGAAATTTGTCATAGAGCATGATTGTTCTATAACATTGCAACTTACAAATATTTGTTTTTTTGTCTCCTCGTCATGTTCCTTTCCAATCATATGTGGCATTTGGGAATGGGTGCAAAGAATGGCAGGGTGCCCTTTTTTGAGAAAACAAATAAAAAATTGAAAATTTCAACTTGAAAGTTGAAATTTGTCATAGAGCATGATTGTTCTATAACATTGCAACTTACACATATTTGTTTTGTCTCCTAGTCATGTTGGTTCCCAATCATATGTGGGATTTGAGAATGGGTGCAAAGAATAAGAGGGTGCCCTTTTGTGAGAAAACAAATAGAAAATTGACAATTTCAACTTGAAAGTCGAAATTTGCCATGGAACATGATTCTTCTATAACATTGCAACTTACACATATTTGTTTTGTCTCCTAGTCATGTAGCTTCCTAATCATATGTGGGATTTGAGAATGGGTGCAAAGAATAAGAGGGTGCCCTTTTGTGAGAAAACAAATAGAAAATTGACAATTTCAACTTGAAAGTCGAAATTTGCCATGGAACATGATTGTTCTATAACATTGCAACTTACACATATTTTTTTGGTTTCCTAGTCATGTTGATTTCCAATCATATGTGGCATTTGGGAATGGGTGCAAAGAATGGTAGGGTGCCCTTTTTTGATAAAACAAATAAAAAACCAACAATTTCAACTTGAAAGTTGGATTTTGTAATCGAACATCATTGTTCTGTACCATTACAACTTACACATATTTTTCTTGTCACTAATTCACATTGATTGCAGATTCATAGTATGCATTTGGGAATGGGTGCAAAGAATGGCAGGGTACCCTTTTTTGAGCAAACAAATAGAGAATTGACAATTTCAACTTGAAAATTGAAATTTGTCATAGAGCATGATTGTTCTATAACATTGCAACTTACAAATATTTGTTTTTTTGTCTCCTCGTCATGTTCCTTTCCAATCATATGTGGCATTTGGGAATGGGTGCAAAGAATGGCAGGGTGCCCTTTTTTGAGAAAACAAATAAAAAATTGAAAATTTCAACTTGAAAGTTGAAATTTGTCATAGAGCATGATTGTTCTATAACATTGCAACTTACACATATTTGTTTTGTCTCCTAGTCATGTTGGTTCCCAATCATATGTGGGATTTGAGAATGGGTGCAAAGAATAAGAGGGTGCCCTTTTGTGAGAAAACAAATAGAAAATTGACAATTTCAACTTGAAAGTCGAAATTTGCCATGGAACATGATTCTTCTATAACATTGCAACTTACACATATTTTTTTGGTTTCCTAGTCATGTTGATTTCCAATCATATGTGGCATTTGGGAATGGGTACAAAGAATGGCAGGGTGCCCTTTTTTGTGAAAACAAATAGAAAATTGACAATTTGAACTTGAAAGTCGAAATTTGCCATGGAACATGATTGTTCTATATCATTGCAACTTACACATATTTTTTTGGTTTCCTAGTCATGTTGATTTCCAATCATATGTGGCATTTGGGAATGGGTGCAAAGAATGGTAGGGTGCCCTTTTTTGATAAAACAAATAAAAAACAAACAATTTCAACTTGAAAGTTGGATTTTGTAATCGAACATCATTGTTCTGTACCATTACGACTTACACATATTTTTCTTGTCACTAATTCACGTTGATTGCAGATTAATAGTATGCATTTGGGAATGGGTGCAAAGAATGGCAGGGTACCCTTTTTTGAGCAAACAAATAGAAAATTGACAATTTCAACTTGAAAATTGAAATTTGTCATAGAGCATGATTGTTCTATAACATTGCAACTTACAAATATTTGTTTTTTTGTCTCCTCGTCATGTTCCTTTCCAATCAGATGTGGCATTTGGGAATGGGTGCAAAGAATGGTAGGGTGCCCTTTTTTGAGAAAACAAATAAAAAATTGAAAATTTCAACTTGAAAGTTGAAATTTGTCATAGAGCATGATTGTTCTATAACATTGCAACTTACACATATTTGTTTTGTCTCCTAGTCATGTTGGTTCCCAATCATATGTGGGATTTGAGAATGGGTGCAAAGAATAAGAGGGTGCCCTTTTGTGAGAAAACAAATAGAAAATTGACAATTTCAACTTGAAAGTTGGATTTTGTAATCGAACATCATTGTTTTATAACATTGCAACTTACACATATTTTTTTTGTCACTAATTCACGTTGATTTACAATCATATGTGGCATTTGGGAATGGGTGCAAAGAATGGCAGGGTGCCCTTTTGTGAGAAAACAAATAGAAAATTGACAATTTCAACTTGAAAGTCGAAATTTGCCATGGAACATGATTGTTCTATATCATTGCAACTTACACATATTTTTTTGGTTTCCAAGTCATGTTGATTTCCAATCATATGTGGCATTTGGGAATGGGTACAAAGAATGGCAGGGTGCCCTTTTTTGTGAAAACAAATAGAAAATTGACAATTTCAACTTGAAAGTCGAAATTTGCCATGGAACATGATTGTTCTATAACATTGCAACTTACACATATTTTTTTGGTTTCCTAGTCATGTTGATTTCCAATCATATGTGGCATTTGGGAATGGGTACAAAGAATGGCAGGGTGCCCTTTTTTGTGAAAACAAATAGAAAATTGACAATTTCAACTTGAAAGTCGAAATTTGTCATGGAACATGATTGTTCTATAACATTGCAACTTACACATATTTTTTCTGTCTCCTAGTCATGTTGATTTCCAATCATATGTGGCATTTGGGAATGGGTGCAAAGAATGGTAGGGTGCCTTTTTTTGATAAAACAAATAAAAAACAAACAATTTCAACTTGAAAGTTGGATTTTGTAATCGAACATGATTGTTCTGTACCATTGCAACTAACACATATTTTTCTTGTCACTAATTCACGTTGATTGCAGATTCATAGTATGCATTTGGGAATGGGTGCAAAGAATGGCAGGGTGCCCTTTTTTGAGAAAACGAATAAAAAATTGACAATTTGAACTTGAAAGTTGAAATTTGTCATAGAGCATAATTGTTCTATAACATTGCAACTTACACATATTTTTTTTGTCACTAATTCACGTTGATTTCCAATTCATAGCTAGCATTTGGGAATGGGTGCAAAGAATGGCAGCGTTCCCTTTTGTGAGAAAACAAATAGAAAATTGACAATTTCAACTTGAAAATTGAAATTTGTCATAGAGCATGATTGTTCTATAACATTGCAACTTACACATATTTGTTTTGTCTCCTAGTCATGTTGGTTCCCAATCATATGTGGGATTTGAGAATGGGTGCAAAGAATAAGAGGGTTCCCTTTTGTGAGAAAACAAATAGAAAATTGACAATTTCAACTTGAAAGTTGAATTTTGTAATCGAACATCATTGTTTTATAACATTGCAACTTACACATATTTTTTTTGTCACTAATTCACGTTGATTTACAATCATATGTGGCATTTGGGAATGGGTGCAAAGAATGGCAGGGTGCCCTTTTGGGAGAAAACAAATAGAAAATTGACAATTTCAACTTGAAAGTCGAAATTTGCCATGGAACATGATTGTTCTATAACATTGCAAATTACACATATTTTTTTGGTTTCCTAGTCATGTTGATTTCCAATCATATGTGGCATTTGGGAATGGGTACAAAGAATGGCAGGGTGCCCTTTTTTGTGAAAATAAATAGAAAATTGACAATTTCAACTTGAAAGTCGAAATTTGTCATGGAACATGATTGTTCTATACCATTGCAACTTACACATATTTTTTCTGTCTCCTAGTCATGTTGATTTCCAATCATATGTGGCATTTGGGAATGGGTGCAAAGAATGGTAGGGTGCCTTTTTTTGATAAAATAAATAAAAAACAAACAATTTCAACTTGAAAGTTGGATTTTGTAATCGAACATCATTGTTCTGTACCATTGCAACTTACATATATTTTTCTTGTCACTAATTCACGTTGATTGCAGATTCATAGTATGCATTTGGGAATGGGTGCAAAGAATGGCAGGGTACCCTTTTTTCAGAAAACAAATAGAAAATTGACAATTTGAACTTGAAAGTTGAAATTTGTCATAGAGCATGATTGTTCTATAACATTGCAACTTACACATATTTTTTTTGTCACTAATTCACGTTGATTTCCAATTCATAGCTAGCATTTGGGAATGGGTGCGATGAATGGTAGGGTGCCCTTTTGTGAGAAAACAAATAGAAAATTGACAATTTCAACTTGAAAATTGAAATTTGTCATAGAGCATGATTGTTTTATAACATTGCAACTTACACATATTTTTTTTGTGTCCTAGTCATGTTCATTTCCAATCATATGTGGCAGGGTTGACGAATCGGTACGTCCAGGCCAAAATTATGTCCAAAATCCGGACGTCCGGACTTAGTGGACGTAGTGGACGTTGTCCTCGGCGACCGGCGGACGGAGAAGCGAACGAAACTACGGACGGGCAGACGGGCGGTCGGCCAACGGACGGGCGGACCAAAGTGCGGACGTGCGGACGGCACTGCGGACGGGTAGACGGGCGGTCGGCCAGCGGACGGGTCGACGGCACTGCGGACGGGAGGACGGATGAGTGGGCGGTCGACAACTTGTATTTCTGGATTTAGGGTTTTCAAATAACATGTAAGGTAGATGGCTTGAAAAGCGACCCTTTAAGGGCTGTTCGGTTTAGAGTGGGTTTAGGGTTCCCAAAAATATTTCCCCTTATTTTTCATTTCAAGAACCATTGATGCGAAATCTAAACCAGATGGTTTCATATATTACCAATCATTTATAAATTACTTATGTTTTCAAAGAATTCTAGCATAGGTATGTATTTGTGATTCTAGGTCTTGCAAGTTGCAAAACCCACACAAGTGCAGTGTGGAAAAAACCATTGCCTGACCAAAAACAAGCAATGAAGCGTTCAAAAAGTAATACTTCAGATTCCTAAATGTGACCTTTACTAAAATTAAGCCCTAAAACCAACATTGTCTTCATATACTTTTAAGTCCAATTGAAAGTGCTATAACTTTTGTACCCAATTTCCAAATTCAACAAAACTTGTCGGAAAATTTGCACACTCTCTTCTAGTTTGTGTGATAAAATTTTTAGAACAATCTAAGTTACACTGATTACTTGGGAGTCAATCAAAGTTCACAAGTTCAATTTGAATTCACCAAACTGCATTGAGATGGCTTCAACTTCAGTGGCCTGTATCTTTTTCATCAAATGTTAGTTTTCCAAAAAATGTGTTGGGTTATGTTTTCCTTGAAGCCTAATTATTGTCGTAAATTTTTTTTATTTTTTTATTTTTTTAAACAAATGGAATTCCATTGCAAAACACAGAGTACAAAGCAGCCAAGCCAAGCCAAGCCAGTTCAATCCATTGCTTCAGTTTGTCTAGCCTTGTTCCATATAGATGGCGACGGTCCTATTGCCACGCGAGATTTTCCTGAGGGTTGTGTGAGATTGCCGAGGAAAGTCACGAAGAACCCCACAAGGCCACAACCAGCGGGAACTGTAGAGGAAGAGGCAATTTCAGACCCTAATGGAGCGGGAGCTTATGAGGTAGATGGAGAACTACCAAGAGATTTTGACCAGGTCAGTGTCAGGGATCAATTTTTGCAGCAGCGTGCTCTGTACTCCCGGATCTTACAACATTATCAAAAACTCAAGACGAGGGGTCAGTTGCTTGGTAATCGGCCTGACTTGCAGGCAATGAAGCAGATGAATGAAGAAGGAAAATCTAATGAGTTTCAAAAGTTTGGTCACGTTCCCGGAATCGTAGTCGATGATCAATTTGAATTTTGGTCAGAAATGTTTGCCATTGGGTTGCACCGGCAAGTGCAAGGAGGGATTGCATGGGTTGAAGATCGAGGGGAGAAGGTGGCTTGCAGCGTGGTGATCTCAGGTGGTTACCGAGATGATGATGACCATGGGGAGACAGTCAAATACACTAGCGAGGGTGGAAACGATTACAAAGGTGACAAGCGGTTTTAAGGGGATCAAAAGCCCAAGAAAGGGAAGAAAGCGCTTATTAACTCCTACAAACGTGGGGAAGTTGTTCGTTTGATTAGGGGCCATGATGTGGACGCTGGATGGAACAAAATGTATTCCTATGATGGATTGTACAAGGTGAAGCGTTACAACCTTGAGGTGGCACGAGATGGTCACAAGGTGTAAACATTGTCACAATTTAATTTTTGTTCATTATTTTTAAATACCATGAAACCAAGAAATCAAAAATCAATAAATCATAGTGACGTTTCTAATATGCGCATGAAAACTTGTATTACTTTCAAAGGTTCAAACAAACCATTTCCATTACAAGCTCCATGTACCATGAATATCTAAACACCTAAGTCTACATTCCTTGAATTTCTAAGGCTTGTAATCAACGTCTCCTCTCACCTCAGCTCCACTACTATGACCTCTTGAATCCCATTCCGAGTCTTCTTCATTACTTGTGCTATCCATACTATCGGATGAAGACTGTAGAGCTCGCTCTTTTCTTCCGGATACTTGCTTTGATGCAAGCGATCTCTTGCGTCTACCCTTCTTTTTTTCTTTCACCATGTCTCTACCTCCTAGTGTAGACTTCCCAATCCCTTGTTCAAGACCATTAACCAGTTTCACTTTGCTTTGTGAGAAAGGTTCACATACATCAAGGGGGGTTCGACCTAGACTTTGCCGCTTCGATGGTGATTTTGAAAAGGCCTCCAGTATTCTTTTAGTTCTAGCTTTCTTGGACTCTTTCATTGCTGGTTGTCTTGCTTTTGATTCGCTTGGAATGATGATCTCATTTGCGCCAAAAGAGAGTGATCGATCCGATGACTTCACCCAAGGTCGACCAAACATGGACTCCAATGTCTCATCTTCTTCTGGATCCTTATTTCCGTTGCGTAAACTACCGAGACCACCTAAACTTGCATTGCCGTTTTTGAATAGTATGCGTGGAGGACCGCTACGTGGGGGTAGGGTTGGATCTCGTACGAGGGGCTTCTTGCCTTTGCCAACATCAAATGACATGGGGCTCCCAGACTCCATCATACCTGCATCTACATATGTTGCTACTCCCCGTGCTTTACCTTTCTCGGTACTTGCAAGACAGCTTTTCTTACACGCCAATACTTCAACGAATGCAACACTTGTATCACAAACATTTTTGTCCACCTTCACTCCACTGTCTCCCAAGTCGTTCTGTTTTCCAAGTTCTTCTGCTTCGACCCCTACTGGCAATGGACATTTAGAAATTGGAATCAATTCATCCGGGGTCGAAGTCCCACCGATGTTCATCGTTGCCCCATTTCTCTCTTCCATTGCCACATTAGTGTCCCGGCTATGTGCTCGAACATTCTCACTACTCAATACTGTAGTTCCATCCACAAATTTAGCTTCTGATGGGACACCCTCATCATAGTCGTAATTCTCCTCGTCCTCTTCAAAATTGAAGACATCCAATGGATTGTCTTGAAAGTCTTCATCATTATGATGAGGGTTTTGGGATGGTTCATCAACCAAACTAGTCACATTGTATTCCGCATCATATTCATCATCAAATAGGGGATCTCTCTCTTCACCATCGCCATGATCTTCACCACCTTCATCCTCTGACATGGACTCTTCCATATCCACACTCTCGAATTGCTCTTCGTACCACTTCTTCTCATCATTTTCTTGAGATGCGGAAAGCACTTTAGTATTGGTGTACACATACACCAAATCTTGTGCTCTCTGTGGCGTCAACTTGTTTCGAGATTTGTTGTGAACAAATGAATAGCTACTCCAATTTCGTTCACACGAAGAGGAAGATACCGGTTGGGCCAAAATACGCTTGGCAATTGGAGCAATGAACTTCCCGCACGCGCCCTCAAAATCCCACCAAGCATGTGCTGACAATTGTTGTTCGTTGGGGTCCAACATTTTGTGGAAAGGGGGTTCCCTATGTCGAAAGGCTACAAATTCCTTCACAACAGCGGCATACTGTTCTGTGGTACATACTTTCGTTAAAACACGCTTGCATGCATCCATTGCATCTTGATCATCAGCAAGCTCTTTGTCGTGAAGAAGATAGGGATTCAACAAAGCCCCTGCATAATGTAGATCTGTCTCTACCATCGCTCGCCGTTCATGAAAGGCTTCTTGTAGATGGATGGCTAAATCCAAGGACAAACTAAAAGGTGCTTCGTCCAACGACAAAACGTGCTTCTGTATTTTCTTCATGATATGTAGCACCTTCCCCATACATGGCCTTTTTGCATCCAAATCGCGTAGACCATGTACCACCGGAGCCGATAAATCCTTGAAATTTTGACAACGCCGCCAAAAATGCTCGTTCAAAATGATGTCCTTCACCCTTCGGCTCACATTGCGAGCATGAGTATTCCGCCCCAATGTTTTCACGTATTGTTCCCACTGTGGGTCCGTCACCGTTTGCTGTAACTTCCCCTTCACCTTCAACATACGGTCCACCATGTTGTAATTGGAAGCAAACCGAGTTTCCACCGCCATCAACAACATGCAGTCCGGCGAGTACCTTCGAAATATTGCAAGAGGCATGTGCCTCTTTTTGAAGAATTTCACTACGTTACGGGCATTGCCCACGACCTCCTCAATCCACCGTTCGTTGCCCCAATCTTTCAATAACAAATTCAGGGCATGGACCACGCAACCCTGGTAAAATATATGAGGGTACTTCGGAGATATCAAGTTGAATGCGGCTTCATTCACAGGCGCATTATCTACGCTTATTTGTACTATTTTGTGAGGACCCACTTCTTCTATGAATTTTTCCAATATAGAGGCTAAATAGGCGGCATTCTTCTCTTTTCCTGTTGTATCCTCCGATCCTAGGAATTGCTCGCCCGCAGAAGACACGAGCATTGCATTTACCAAAGGACGATTTGCCGCCGAAGTCCACCCATCAATAGACAATGTTGCTCCAAACTTCTTGATGCTGTCTTCTGTTCGCTTCTTCATATTCACTTTAATGTCTGCCTTCGCTTGATCAAGCAACTTATGTCGTAATTCATGGTATGACGGTGGGGTATAGGGTTTGTGAAACTCAGCCGTTTTCTTCACCGCTTCTTTAAATGCTGCATTCCGTGCCACCGAAAATGGTATGTTCGCAGCATAAAAAAAATTAGCCCACACTGCATGCAATTTCCGTCTACTCGCTTCTTCGAAGCCATCTCCTATCCGCCGCTGCACCAAAGGCCTACTAGTTGATCCTACCCCTGTGTCTCCTTCATCTGATGCTTGAGTACTGGCAAGTGCTCCAGAAGACACGCGGTTTAGGGTCTCTTTTGGTATTGTACAAGAATCTTCCGGTGTAAGACGTATTGGCAATGTCGAAGGTCTCTCATTTCCTGCATCATTTTCAACCGTGGCCTCCAATGTCCCGTTTCCACCCAAATTCTCGTTTTCACCTCTTCGTGGGATTATCCCCTTGCATTGACGAAATAGCTTCTGAACTTGGGATGTGAGTCGTGGACATAGACTGATTCCTCGATCACGAGACCTCGATGCACCTTCATAACCAAGATGGCTAAACATACGGCATGTTTTTTTGGCAAACACTAGGTTGTAGGCTTTGCATTGTACCTTCCCAACTGAAGGGGCGCCATACCAAGAAGACCAATCCTTGCTCATAATGATGAATTTTAAGTGCGTCTTTGGAACTTCAAATTCCGAGTGTAACCACAAAAAGGGTGAAGATCTCCGCAGGAATAAAAATCGTCAATAAAGTAACCGATATAGTTTGAAAGAAGCCTTGGAAACCAAAGCCCCCCTGACCACTGAACTATGCATTACCAAGCAAGGGACACAACCGAAATTGCAGCGCCTAGCCCTTGGAAATCTTAGCGTTCAGCTTTACAGGAGTGCTTGCGAATGACAATTTCTGGAAACTTATACTCCTTAGTTCTAAGGTTGCTCTTCGTGACCGTTGCAACGGACGGGAGACAATCCCGATTGACACTGCGGACGGAACAGCGGACCGAACTGCGGATGGCCCGACAGGGTACTCCGATCGGTGGACGGCGAGCGGTCGCGGACGGACCCCCCTCGGATGCCCACCAAGAGGCGGACGGGTCTAGCGGACAGCCACCACGAGGCGGACGGCCCCCGATCGGACGGCCCCACGAGGCGGACGGCCTACATCCCAAAGGACCAAGAGTGCACTTGGGGGACTTCAAGAATTTGGGCAGTTACTTGTCACTTCAATTTTGAACGAATTCGCTAGAAATTTTCACATAACTCAGATAGAAAACTTGATTAGCTCTGTGGGAATATTATTCTTTTCCAATTGGTGACCGTGAGCAAAAGTTATGCCATCTTCAATATCATTTTCATGTCGCCGGGAAGAAAAAAATCATCAAAAACTTCAGAATTAAAAAAATAATTTTTTTTTCTAATTGATTTTATTTTTGTCTACAAGACTACAAGTGAAGCTTTGATTCATTCCATTTGGATTAGTGATGTGAAAGTCATGAACAATCTTGTTTTTTAGACAATGTAAGCATGTTTTAAAAAAAAAAAATTTAGGATTCACTTGTGAATGCAATTTCCACAATTTTCAATAAAAAATTGTTGGGCAAGGTTGTTTTTGCTTGCGAAAACAATTTCACCATTCAGATTATAGTGTTTCAATTCAATGTATGAGATCTTTGCAATTTACTTTCTCTTTCAATCTTGGACCTACATGTACTTGACAATTTCTTAAAGAATGAAAAAACACACTTTTGTTGCTGAATTTGTTTTCCTGAGCTGTTACCTCAATTTCTCAATAGAAAAAAGTTTAAATTCAAGGTCTGTAGTGCAAAAAAATTACAGAAATGGAGGACAAAGTCATTTGCATTTGCAAACTCAAGTTCAAAAAAACATTGTTTTCCAACTTTGAATGCTCATATTAGGGTCAAACTTCATGAAATTTCCACCACATTGGATACAACTTGTGTGAAAATCTGAAAGAAAAACCCAAAAAAAAACCCATTCATAATGAGTTGTTCGATATTCCTATGTTCCAAAAAACCCAGTTGGGTCTTTAAGGGCTTTCAATTATACTTAAATTGTTAATACAAATTTACAACTGGACTTCAAACATCTTAAACTTTGTTTTAGAGACAACAAATCACAAAAGACTTTCTTGTAGACTAAATTGAACTTGGTTTCTTTAAACTCTTCAAGATCATGGTAATTTCAAAAGCATTTGGAAAAAAATATGGAATGATCAAAAATGAATTTATGAAGTTCTCCAGTGAACATAGTAATTTTATTTTTTTTCCTGCATGGCTCCTACCTTCATTCACATATCCCATTCTCTTCTAGAATTAAAATTAGCCTTTTGCATCATCAAACAAAAACATCTTCATATATGATCAATTGATCATATGATGGTACATGTCAGACTTCAACTAAAATAAAACTCTTGAATATATATACACATTTGCAACTCTGTATTTTACACTTATTTTTGTATTGATAAAAAAAATACAAACCATACTATAGCTACTATGAATGATTTGCAATGAATCTCCGAAAGATTCAAAGTTAAAACAAGTCCTCCGTAATATAATATCTAACAGCTAATAAAAGATCCACTTCTACTAAATCTTTTCACGAATACCCTACAGTGTAACACGAGATGGACCCTCTCTATCCCTAAGTCTTGCACTTGTACGGCGAGTGTGAGGACCGGGGCTTCCGTCGCTAGTGGACCCTCTCGAAGCCACTGCCATATCAACAGCACTGAATTGTCTTTTTGTTTGTGGAGAGAAGTCATCCTCATCTTCCACCCTCCGCTTATTCTTTCGCTTCTGAGGCAGATCCACTTCATGTGCCTTTAATGCTTCCAAGGCATCATCTACTGAAGCTACCATCAAGTTCAGTGTTACATTGACATCTCCAACGGAAAACCAGTGCGGGCCGGGGCAATCTCCTCCCACTAAAAATTTTCGAAAAGACATTACGGCCTCGCTCATCCTCCTGTCAAAAGCCCCTGCCACTTCTTCAATTGACTGTGAGGAGTTGGAATCCCCGTCTAACTCTACAAGAGCTCGAACCTGGGCAGCTTCTTCCAACTTTGACAGGAAGAGGGCCCTCCCTATCAATGTGTGATTGTACGCCCCGTATCGCTCTTGCAACTCTTTTGTATGCTCCACATCCACCCAATTGCCATCTGGTCCTTTGTTCACTTCCTTCTCTGGAAATCGAAAGAACTTGTGATGGTCTATGCTCCAATGCCCACCCATGCCGCGACAAAACAATTCGCGAGCTTCAATTTCTCAACTTCTGACTCCAAATCTTTAATACGATCACTTTGCCATTTCACAGTTGCAACTTGAAATTGTGCCGTATTCTTAGAAGTCCTCAATTGCTCTACCATTTCGTTTGAGGTTCCCTTCAATTCTTTCTGCAAGGCCAGCAGTTTTGTATTCTCTTCCAAGAAGGCCACCAATTGGCGCTTGTCCTCGAAGCGCTCGTCCAAAAACGGTAACAAGGACTCGGTGAACTTATGAAACGTCAATGCACTTGCCAACAATTCAGGTGACAATTTTGCAAACTCCTATGCCACCTCTGTAAGTTGCGGAGATACTTCAGTTACAAATCGACCTAGAGTTGCCAATGTCACTTGGATTTCAGCAACAGTTGCCCAACTGTGATGATTGGCTTCACCTTGGGTTGCAATGCTTGTGGTGGCCTCACTTGTCTCTTTTGACCGGTTTAGGTCAAGAAGGTGAGACCCAAACATAACTGAACCCTCCAACAACCGTTCCAGCTCTGCGGCATTTAACATGTTCGAAAGAGCCTCCAATTGTGATGTGTTCAATGTGGACAAATGCGGGTATTGGCTGGGGATGACTTCAACATCGATGACTACTTCTTTTCCTTTTCCCTGAGACGCCTCTCCATTTTTTTTGGCGGTAGCTGCTTCAATTCTGGCGCTCTGTACGGGGCTGGAAACGCTCGGTTTGCTCAAACATGATGGTTTAGGGTTTAGCCCGAAGATGTCGAGAGCATTACTGTCAATAATATCATGAATTGTAGCATTGGCCTCAGCAATTTCTCCCTCGGCTACCTCTTCCGTATCTTCAGTACCTTCACATCGAGCCAATGGGGGCCCACCTTCTTTCTTCCCACTCTGAATATCTTCAAGAATACCCTGTTCAGCCACCGTCGTAACATTTGGTGTGCATATTAAATCTGTAGGAGGAGTTGCAAACACTTCTCCTTCCACACCTTCACCTTCAGTATCTTCCATTGTCCTCAAAGTGTGTGTAGGCTCACTAGGCTGCAAGCGTGGTCCATCACTTGGTACCTCTGAGACTTTTGTTTCAATTTTTCTAGTATTTTTTAATACTCTTTTGGGCTTCGGTACCTCACTTGGCCCTCCTTGAGGATTGTACAAATCGGGAATGTCTTTTCCATTCATTTCTTGTACAAATGGAGTTTGTGCTGTCGTCGGATACGTGCTCCAATCCACCTTGCGTTCCAATATCAATTCTGCATACACCATAGAAGCCAAGCTGTAGTTTATGTACCCTTTACTCATTGCTTTCTTTCCAAAGAGGGCCCGCCAAACCTCCAAAGCGCGATGCACAAAATGCGCGTTGTTGCAGTTTGTGGGTTTGCAAAAAAATCCACGTGTATGAAGTTCATGGGCCTCCCTAGGCCACAACTTGTCAATGTGATACATTTTCACGTATTTTTTGCACATTTTTGAAGACCAATACGGTGCTGCTTCATCCTCCCATCCGTTTTCCGCTTTGATGTTTGGGTCATCCAAAATCTCATAATGTAATTCGTGACTGGCGCCCTTTGGCTTATGCCTTCGATTGTCACCACCCGCTGGATTTATTCCCCCACCACGTTCTTCACCCTCACTTGCCATGACTTTGAGTCCACCACTATCGGGAAATGAAAAATCAGTTTGATCACCCAACTCTCCACCTCGTAGGATACAACTGGCACAATGAAGCAACAGTAGAACATCCGACAAGGTTGAACCCAATAATGGAGAGGAGTGAAAGAAATCCGTCCGCCGTCCGCCCTTATACCCGTCCGACCCCGAACCTAACTGGGGTCGGCACCGACCGTCCGCCCGAACGACGCGAAGCGGCCACGAGGGCGGACAGTCCGCCGCCGTCCGCTCTCGACCCTAGAAGCGCCGCCGAAGCTCCCGTCCGCACGCCCAAACCTAGTCCGCCGCTCGCAGTAGCGGTCCTCCCGTCCGCAGTTGCCGTCCGCAGGTGCGGAGGCGCCGTGCGCCGTCCGCGCGTCCGATGGCTCTGTAAACTCGCGTTTAAGCCTGGGATTCTCCTGTGCGTGTGTCCTCGGATTCGCCAGCAAAGCAAACAGCGCGCAATGAGGAATTCACTAATTCAAGATAGGGATCCAATGTTCAAGTTATTTAAATTTAGTTCTTGTAAAATTATAGAAGGAATTTAAAGCAAGCAATGGTAATATGTGCAATTTTTTTATATTTCTGAGACTTTCTCAAGGTCAAGGGTTTAGGGTTTAGGGTTTAGGGTTCGTAGGGTTCGTAGGGTTTAGGGTTTATTGTTTAGTGGCAATTTTCATATTTCATGACATTCTATTGAAAAAGAAATTTGTATGCCAAATATCATCATTATGTAAATGATTAAAGTGAATATCCAATAATGTAGAAGACAGACACAACAAGTCAACAACACATATATGAATTTGCTTTCGAATGCAGTACTTTTATCTTGTCATGTAGTCATGTACTCATGTGACTAATCAAAATAGAATGATTTTGAACTTTACATGTACATATTGAGCAACTCTTAGTCTATTCTAACTAAATTTTCATCGTTATAGGGAATCCCTTCAAGCATTTTATTAATACTTTTTGTTTTTGTTTTTTACCAAGCTAACTCTAAAAATGAGCAATAAGCAAAATAAATAAAATTTCAAGGATTAGTTGGAACTATAGGATTTACAACACCCAATACTTTTACTACGTAGTCCACAATGTCCTCTAACTTATGTTTGACAAAAGACATTGTTGGATAGAAGGTAATTCGAAGTCATTCATGTTTGACTTCACTAGCTCTACAATACACATGTTTAGCCACTGTTCGTACAATTGTACCCATAGGGTCTCATATAAATACATAATATAGAGCATATATGAAATTTTTTGGAAATTTTACTTGCCCATGCAAAGTTTTGGCAAATTTGTTTCACTATGACTACTGGCACTCATGCCCCCAAGGGATGTAAAACACATTAGTTATATCCAAACAAACCTCCTAAAGTATTTGTACCCCAACCCCATATATACCAACCCTATACACTTCAATCTTATTTGACGCAATCATGTTTGTCTGTTTGTCAAAACCTTAATTACTGAGGCACCTTAAACCGCTCACCTATTTAACCGGATGTCCTTCACCGTGTAAGCTCTTGTCTTACCTGACTCCATCCACCAAGAGCCAAAGACCCCATCTACCGTGATGTCTAGGTCTTATCTATATTACACTATCCATTTGTTCACAAATTGAAAGTCCTTAGCTCAAACATTGGAATTTGAACTGTAGATTTTTGCTTTCAAAAATTGGTATTAATGGATCAAATATCCAATACAGCATTAATGTATGAAAAGGTAATTATATATATGTTTTTATTTTTAAAAAAAGAGAATGGTGACAATAGTAGTATAGGTAATATACTAATATACAAACGGAATCTCAAATTCAAAGTCTACAACTTTGATTTGTACATCATCAATTCTAAAATAATTTTCCAAATAATATTGGATGATGATTTTTTTCCAATCTTCAATTTTTGAGAAGATTATAAATGTTTAAATAAGGGATTACTAGAAAATAATGAGGAGTTTGATGCAGATACGAAATTTGTGGCACATTTCTTGGACGTTTCTCGAGGTGGTAAAATTCAGTTCCAAGACTCCACAGGAGTTGAATTCATGCCAACCATCGATCATCTTTGGTACTCTTCAAATTTCATGTGGTGGTTTGAAAATGCACCAAGCAATTATAGTGTACTCTTCCAATTTGGACTATATTGGAAGGTAGCCTCACATGTCCAAGCTGTGGCAAAGTATTCTTGTAATTCCTGGTAGCACAGATTCTTGTGAGAGGGCATTTTCTACTCAAAATTATATTGAGTCTAATTTACGTTCTAGTTTAGTATTGGAGACTTTGGAAGCAGAAATTTGAGTTGCAGTGGCAAGAATTCCTATAGAAGCCATTGACTTTGAACAAGTTTGGGTGAAATGGTGTGGCATGAAAGGTCGCGGCTTGTAGGTTTGTTTTCTTTTGTACGCTATGGTATATAGTGACTCTTTTCATGTGCAACAAAAAATTCATATTGGTATTACAAATTTTTCAAAATTGATAATATTCAAACTCACCAAAAAAAATGTATGGAAAATGAGGGACACCCAAAAATTGGACAAGGGTGTCCTTCTAACACCCAAAATTTTGACCACGGTGTCCCCTAGAAATTTGGCTAGGGTGTCAAATTTATGCCCTAACTGTGAGCTTGTAAGCCTCAAAGATGATGCACCTGTAATGTAGTTGTTTACACTATAGAAACCTTGTATAATAAGAGTGTATTTATATTATAGAGCCCTATATTGTAGGTATTTTTACTATAAACACCTTTTGAGGTGGAAGTATAACTACTTATATACATATTAGGAGTTCACATGCTCGTGTTCATGCTCATTTACTAGCATTGTTGCACTATTTTATGTTCAAGTTTTCATGAATTAGAATCCCATCCACATCAAAAGAAAGTGAAATAAGTTAGAGTCAATCACTCCATCCATGAACTTCGCACTAATTTATGTTCAAATTTTTATAAGTTGTTTCAATTTTTTTGCCGTTGTTTAGGGGTTATAGATTAAAATTTGTAGACATAATAATTTTTGAATTGACATCTTCAAAATAAACATAATAAAGGACTAATGAGACCACATTGTTTTATTTTACACATGAAAACAGAAGTGTTCATAATGGATTTCTATATTGATATTTTTTTTCAAACATATTCTACGCATAGTCATACAATTTAAAGGTCAATTTTTTTAAGTAATAAATACGATTACACTACAATTTTTTCCAAATTCTAAAAATAAAATATTATATATAAGAAACTAAGATACTAGGAATAAAAAAAGCATATCTGTTTTTATCATAACAAATGTTTTATTCACAATTCTAAAACCTGAATATAGTATACAAACAGGTTGTGCAATCAGTAAATGAGAGGAGGTCCTAAAAGTGCTCAAGACCAAAGACCACCCACTTCTTCAAATGTAAGTTATTTAAACATGTTGTTTTCCTGTACACTTCAGCAATGTGCAAACAATGTACATTTTAGGAGGTGGGCGATTTTAGGTCCCCATGCCATTTCAACTCTAAAAATTCATAACTAATTTGACATAGTTCCACAAAGTTCCAAAGAACTTGGTTTACATGCTAATTGCACATATCTTTCAAGGACAATTGACCATTGAAGGATTAAAAGTAAATAATAGGTAGGTAAAACTTCTTGAGGTAGTTCTAAAAAATATTCTCTTTCAAGACAAGTGGAATTGATGTGTACCCCATTTGGTTTTGTATTTTTTAAAGCTTCGTAGAATTAGTTATGAAATTTTGAAGTTGGAATGCCCCAGGGCCGTCCGATCGGACGGCCACAGTGATCGGACGGCCCCGAGGACGTCGAGGCGGACAACTCCGACGAGGTGAGGCGGACGGCCGCGATCGGACGGCCACTGCGATCGGACGGCCCCAAGGACGGCCCCGAGGACAACGAGGCGGACGGCCACGACGAGGACGACGCGGACAGCCCCGGTCGGACGGCCAGTGCGATCGGACGGCCCTAACGAGGCAACGCGGACGGCCCCGATCGGACGGCCAGCGCGATCGGACGGCCCTAACGAGGCGACGCGGACGGCCCCAATCGGACGGCCAGCGCGATCGGACGGCCCGGACGAGGCGAGGCGGACGGCCCCGACGAGGCGCGGCGGACGGATCGGAAGGCCCCGACGAGGTTGCGGACGGGTCGGTCCGTCTGCAAGGTATAAGATAGGCGGACGGCCCGTCCGCAACCGCATTCTTATCTTCCCCCTTGTGTTTCACAAGAGAGAGCGGAGAGCTTGGTGGTTAATCCTCCATTGGCTCCTTTCTAAGGGAAGTTAGGAGTGGGATTTAGGGCCAACTTGTTGCCCTTTTTTTGTATATCTTTTGTGCATTGTGCTTGAAATCAAGAGTTTTTAAACTCTTATCATTGATTTGATCACGATGCCGAAAGGAAAGAAGGTAGCAAAGGCAAAACCGGTAGCGCTAGACATTGAGGACATGCCTTCGGATGATTGCAAGGCATATGTCATCCGTATCATAGTGCAGTTTTATGAGGAGGAGAGCACTGCATCCCTTGATACCAAGTACATCCGATACGAAGAGGAGTGCATTGAGAAGTTCAAATCGGATATGACGAAGAGGATGACGGATGCTCTCTTTGTTCCAGGATGGATTCATGAAACGGAGAAGAGAGGCTTCCAAAGGTTTCTGCAGAACAGGGTGCAAGATTCATTGTGGAATGCCAAAGTGGTATTGACAAAGTACAGGAAGGAACATCGGTTGGATGATCCCACATTTGAAGAAGTCATTTTGAAGGCGGACTTGTTTGTACAACGATGTGCTCCGTTTACAAAGAATGCTAGGAAACGGAAGGGACAAGGATCATTGGGGTGGTGGAACACGGATGAAGGAGCTCTAGAATTGCAACGTGGGCGGCGGCATCTTGTGGCATTGCCCATTACCGCAAGGGTGATTCCACAAGACAGTACGGTCTTGAAGGGGGGCTATGCAGCAATCCAGAGGGTGCAAATTGAAGGATGTGCTGAGATACCTGCCTCTTGGGAGTTTGCAGCGAAGGTATCGCATCAACAACGCTTGAGGCCTCAACTCGCAAAGTTGGAACACCAGAACGAGTCAATGGCAGTGCGGATTCCACATGACGGAGTTATACGATTCGCAGCAGTCCATGGAACAAACAATGAAGGGTACATGTATTGGTGGAATGGTGGAACGTTGAGGCAAATGTTGAACATGGATAGGGACTATCCAGATGACATTCACATTCGATTGGCTTATTCCAAGCCATCACCCGAAGAGGTGAATCAAGCATTCTTTCTAGCTCGATGGAGAAGGAAACGAACAGAGCTCGCATGGGCATTGGTGCACATTTTGCATGCGGTGCATCAAGTTGGGCATCTACACAACGATCTCTCGCCGGACAACATCATGTTTCACTTTCCGGATGATGAGTCACGTGTATATATTGGGGTTTGCGATTGGGGCATGACTACCGTACATAGTGATCCACCCAAATCCTTGTACACTTTCACATCTGAAAGTGAGAAGAAAGAAGCTTTGCAAAGAAGATGGTGGGTGGATTCGTCTATTGTGTATGTACATAAGAAAGATGTAGATGTGGAAACGATTCCACATTTATCACGTAAATCAGAGGAGTTTGCGGTTGGTAAACTAGCTCAACAGATCAACAAGCAATGCATGTCCAAGGAGTACGCGGCGCTCCATCGTGATAACAGAGGACATACGAAGTGGAGCCACCATGAGTTAGGACTTGTGTTTCATAATTATTTGGAACTTTTGTGTTCTACAGATGTAGAGAGGGTAGTAAGTTTGACTAAAATCGTCCAACGATTTACTGGCCCAGGTTACAATTGGCCTATTGTCGTAGCACAGGAAAGCACAATTCCTTCTCTAAGGCTTTAGAATGCACTAAATTAGCCTTAAAGTGACTCGTGTATCGTTCCCAAGAGATTTGGTCGAAAGTTGACGAAAGACCGGAATACGTTAGTGGTTATCACAACAAAACCCAAGCAAAAGACTGATCCGGTCTTGGTTTCCAACGTTCCTAAGATTTCCTTGGACCTGATTACCAGATCAATCCTTTATCCTTCCAAACTAAGTCTATCTATCTATACCTGTATGTTCACCACCTTGATGCTTACGCTCACTAGATATGGGACTAAAGACCGGATACTAGTAGCTGGTCCAATCCCTAGTATGGTAACCAAGTGTAAGTTTAACCTCGATAACAAGAGGGATCTGCTTGTTTGGGCGTTTAGGAAGGAAGCTTACTCCTACCCTTCAAGTTTTAAAGTGTCAGAAGTTCCACTTATGAGTAAAAAGAAACTACTACTACAAACAGACCGGAATACCTCACAACTGGACCGGGACTAATCCGACCCAGCAGGTCACGCAAGCACTCCTGCCTAATCCTAACAAAGACTACAACGACGGAAGAACCAGTTAGTCTAATCCCTGGTAGAATAAGGGCGGTAACTTATGCAAGAGAGCTGAATTTCCTCACTTAGTCCTTCTTTCTTTTACAGAGACCGGATCACCATTCAGTTGGCATTTGGCCGGACGCTCCCGATCTCAAGCCCAGACTCTACAAGTGTCTATCTCTATCAAATACTCCCTAGACCAGTTTCAGAAAGCACTGTGGGATCCTGCACAAATTCCCTATCAAAACCGAATTCACTTTAAGTCCAGAGACCGGATAAACTGACCATCCGGGCACACACTTATCCACACAAGGTTGCAATCCTAACCATCACCATAAGACTTTGACAAGGTCCCATGCACACAGTCCACTTCAGAGTGAATCAGAAAGGTTCTGACTTGTATTTGCAACACAAAAACTTGTGAAAGTAAGATAACATAATGCGCGCCCGGATTCAATTACGAACCGGGTTTAAATACTAAACTGCAAGAAAACCTAAAAGTGCAAATGGAATCAACACCAGCCGCCAAGTATGCCACCTCACATTCCTCTACAACTTGGGTAGGTTGACTTCCACAAAACTACAAAAATACCAACAAAATAGGATCACAGATCCTACATATCTGGATCCGGTCTAAGTTCAAAAGTTCCTATCCTAAATATAACTTAGTTTAGCCGCCTTCCTATCTACCTGTAATTAATGCCCCCTATTTCCTCGCCTTCTTGAGAGGCGACGCACCTTTCCGGGCTGGCTGCTTCTTCAGAGACCGGTACATCTTGATGGGCTTGGGTTTCGGTTTGGTCTTACCCCGCGCCCTGGCCCTGGTCTTCGTGGTCTCTGCCAATGCCTGGTCCGCATCTGAGTACTGTTCCGACTCATCACCGGAGTCGGTCTCTTCCTCCGAGTCCTCATCTTCCTCATCTGACTCCTCTTCCTCTTCATCCCGGGCCTTCCGCTTCACCTTGGATGTCTCCGCGGTCTTCTTCTTGAATCCGGTGATGGGCGGGTGGTGCACTATCTTGCTTTGCGGGGTCTGCTCCCCCACTCTCTCGGCAGTCCGGGCTGGTCCCTGGCTTGGTGACCCGGATCCAGATCCGGTCTTCAGTATAGAGCGGACCTGCACCGTTGCCTTCGCTTCCCCTCCGGTCTTTGGTTGTGTGATGACCGTGGGTGATGACTTGCTTGGAGAATCATCCAACAAGGTGATGAACTTGGTCTTCTCCCTTGGTGGTGTAGTTCCCCGGATTATCTCCCTCAACACAATCGGCTCGGGTTCCGGCTCCTTGGTCTTCTCGGGTTGAGAAACCCTGGGCTCTTCAATCCGGGCCGGTGGGACAGATTCCTCCTCCACCGCGTCGGTCCTGGTTCCCTCTTCCTTCGCCGGTTCAGATATGCCGGCTTCTACCTCAACAGCTGCTAGTGGTGGCTGATCCTTCGGTTGCTCCTTCTCCATCTTTGTCTCTTCCGGTCCTGAGACCGGAGCAGAACTAGCTTGGACCTCCGTGACTACTGACCGCCACTTTTCCAGCGCTGCCTCCATTTTCTTGTTGTAGGCCACCAGAGCTGTAAGCATCTGAGGACCCACCATCTTGCCTGCTTCCAAGACCTTCCTGTCGAAAAGCATGGCTTTGTTGACGACTTCACCCGGATGCGTGATGAACTCTCGGATTTCTCCGAGTGTGTTCCGGGCCTGCGTGGTGAGTCGTCTTTCTTCATCCAGCTCCTCCTGAGTGTGATGGAGCTCCCTCCTCAGGGCTGAGACCTGATTTGTTAGCCGGAGTACCTCCTCTCTGTCCCGACTATCATGAGCCTCCTGAATCAATTCTCCCAACACCTCCATGATCTTGGAGGGGGGAATAGAGCCTAAGGCTTGGCTTATGGCCCGCAATAACCCTCTCTCCTCTAGGTGGTGCTTTCTGAAATCTTCCAGGTCTCGCAGGATCCTTAGCAAGGGATCCTGTTCCCAGACCGGATCTAATCTCTGGGCTTCCCCGGCTACTACAGGGGTTTCTAGAGGTGGATCCTCTCTTCCTACCTCTGGAACCTCCTCTACTTCTTGTGTGCCTCCTTGATGCCCCTCCTGACTCTCATCCTCGGAGTCCTCCTCATCCTGGTCATTTTCCGCTTCCGGGTCTGCAATCTCATACTCTATCAATGCAGCCCCTACCTCGTAAGCTTCCATCTCCTTCTCTCTCAAGAGGTCTAACGAATGATACAGATGAAACAGGAATGGTGAAATGGGAGAGGGTTTAGATTTCCCAATTCCTTTCACCATTCGGTCCATCCGGTCCCTCATAACTAACCCCCAATCTATCTTCCTGTCTCCCGACAGTGCACCAAAGACAGTGTTGGCCACGGTGACCGTAATCCTACTAGGTCTATCCGGGTTCAAGATCGCCATCATGAACCGCAGTAGCCTCTTGTGTCTAGCAGACACACACTCTGCTACTGTAAAGCCGTCCTTCGGGTTGGTGGGCCTGCGGAACTTCCCTTGGTGGAATTTGTCCGTCCGGGTGCCCGTCGCATCTCCTCCTTGCTCGAAGGCGTACACCTTGCGCCACATCGCTGCACTCCACTCCTTTGGCAGCGCCCGGACCGTCCCTTTCCACTCGTTGGTCTGGCCGGCCAGTAGCTCCTCCACCATCGCCTCATCCTTCAGGTTCCAGGGGTGAGCCATGAACCCCTCGCAGCCCATCTGCCTGAGGTCTTCCTCCAGCTCCCTCTTGTCTTGTGCGTCAGTTGGCACGACCGGATTCACATTCCGGAAGGCTAGAATCCTTCCTTCCTGCACCTCTTCTGCCATCTCTCACTTGACGCCTACACAATCTAGGCGCGGTCCAACTTAACTAAACCTCCCGCGCTCAAGAACCTGTCAGCTAGCGTAGTGCTATTCGCTCAACTATGTACCAGACCGGATTGACAGTTTATCTATCCCTTCTCTCTGTCTGTAGACCGAATACTCTATCTCTGGCCGGAAACCCTTTCTCGAACTGCGTGCAAGAAAGTGGCAGGACCTGGCCCTACTTCCCTGGTCTTATACTTTTTCCCCCGGCATTAATTACTGACCGTTAGGTTTAAACCAGTCTGGTCACGTGGGAGAGATCCCGACGATCTCTAGACTCGGTAGCCACTCATTACCTATCCGGTCTCGGTCGCTAGGTGGGCGGAATCCGGGATTTCATACGCTGTCCCTTAACGTAGTTTCTGGTTTACGGTCTAGGGTCTTCCGGTTTTCGGTCTTGGTCCCAATTATGTGTAGAAACTAAGAAAAAAAAAAAAAAATGGGGATTGAATAGATCCCTCTTCCCGTATTTTGCTTAAGAACCTGCTTAGGTGAATTCTAGGTTGCCACACCTATCCCAGATGAACATTTCCGCCATTCATATTAGTATTTTAGTGTTTTACGTAGAAGTACATAAGTATTGAATAGATGTACCGGCAAGGAAATATATCCCTATGTACTTCAAGTCCTCAACTATATCTTAAAAAGATGTGTGCATCACAAATTTTCCCAAATATATGTGCAATTCACTTCTATCTCACATTTGTTTTTGCATGTTTTGGTCTTTTGGAACCTGTCATGATGAGTTGACCCTTGAAGCCTTGAAGTATTGGTTCGTTAGATTTTGATCTACTTGGAAAGTTTTGAATAATTCCATTTTGATTTGTAAGATGAACATTAGGCCCTATGGGACTTACTAATTTTTCTGGAATTTTGTGTACATCTCCCAATTGGTGCACTAGAAGATCTTAGGGTTACATGTGTCACTTCTAGTTTAAAATTTTAAAGTATGACCCATGGTTACATCCATATCGATAACTCTATTGCTATGTCAATTAGATTTTTAAAATGAAATTGTACATTAATTGGGAAATCCTTCTTACCCCTAAAGGACCAAGGCCTTCTTTTTGTCAATAAACTCTCGAAATTGCCAATTCTGTTGCATTCATCGAAGAAAATAAAAAATAAAAAAATTTAAGGATCTAACCGTAGGATCTTGTACTTAACTTGATTGAGATTAAGTGGTAAAAATTTCATGAAGTTTGACCATACAGATTGGAAGATATGAGCATTCACAGTGGGAAATACAAGTTTTTTGAACTGCGGTTTGCAATTTCAAATGACTTTGACTGGAATTTGTATTAAAAAATCGCATTGAAGACTTTGAATCTATAATTTTTTGTGTCAAGAAATTGAGTTGAGAGTCTAGGAAAAAAATTTCACACAAAAACACTTGATTTTCATTCTTTTGCAATTGTTAAGTAGATGTAGGTCCAAGATTGAAAGAAAAAACGAATGGTTAATAACTCTAAGATGGGATCTAAATACAATAATCCCAATGGTGAGATTGTTTTAGAAAGTAAACCTTACCCTGTCCAACAATTTGTTTTGAAAAATAGTGAAAACTGCATTTTTAAATGAATCATGTATTCCTATAAGTTATTTTTTCAAGAAATTGTTTAGATTGACCGAAAAACAAGATTGTCCATAACTTTCTCATTGTAAGTCCAAAAAGAATGAATCAAAGCTTCACATGTAAGCAATATTATATTATTTTAGAAAAATTAAATAAAAAAATTAAATTCTGACTTTTTGCAAAAAATAAAATTCTGCCCGGCGAATGAAAATTTGGGCTTTTTGTAGTATAACGTTTTCTCCCGGTCACCAATTGAAATAAAATTTACATTCCCATGAAGCTAATCAGTTTTACTATCTTATGAGAAATTTTCAAAAAGATTCATTAGAAATTGAGGTCAAACAATTATTTAAATAATTTTAATCTTCATAATAATAACATAATAGTTTCTAAAATAAATAAATAAACCTCATATGGTTAAATTTAAAAAAAAATTATTGTGTTTAACAATTTGAATAAATTTAATTGTTTACTTGCTAAAAGTTACCATTACAAATAGTTCATATTTTTCTACTTCATTGTTGGGAACTTGGGAGTTGGAATGTAAAAGGAATTTCCTATAGACCAAAGAACGCAACATTTGGATACTATATTATATTTTTATGTTTCAAAATAGTTTTATTAAAATATGCTAGTCTACTTTTCAAGCTACTATTTCATATCTTATTGACTTTTCAAAGAATTTGAGCTCCTTCAAACAATTTTCAAAAAATTGTAGGAACTAGGAAGAGTGAAGTTGAATTTGGCATTTGATTGAAGTCATTTTATATTTTCGCATAAATCAATTCTGTAAATTAGTAGCACATCAAATCCTCCATCTTCCTTTCAAACATCTAAAACCTCTTTCTATAGCCATTCTAGTGCTGGTCTGCTAGATAGTATGAAATTTCAATGAATTTTTTTCCTTGATAGTCCATCTTATACATCTTTGAATGGTCTAATTAAATTTGCACCACCTCCCACTAATTTGGAAGGTAAAAAATTTGTAGAAAAACAATGTTTTTATTTTGGAAGTAAAATAAATTGGAAGAAAATAGAGAAACACAAACAAAAATTTTGTTGTTTATTTTTCTATAAAGATTAGAGGTAGAGAAAAGATAAGCACGCGTATTTTTAAGTTTTTAAAATTTTTTTTAATTGATTTCATTGAGCATTGAGAGAATCTAAGAGAACATGAATTAGAAATTGTGCCCTAGAATCCAGCCCAAGGGGTTTATATTAACTAGGGCCGAATGGGAAAATTAGGGCCGGATAGAAGGCCGGATTGAAGGCAAATCCGGCCGACTTTCCATTCGGCCCCAGGCCCAATATAAACTGGCCCTTAATACCTTGTGCTGTTAGAGGTTGAATATTTTGCATTTCTTTATAAGTCAATAAAAAACAGAATTTACACCAATCAAGAAGAATTTCGAACCGTGACAAACTGACAATCGAAATAGTATTTTGGTGAGGTATTGAAAGTTTATATTCAACATTTATTTAAAAATAATCGGAATTTTTTCTTTACTTCGATTGGATGTGTACTGTCTTTTTTTTGTGCTTTACATTATCTTCTAATTCTTCTTTGATACTAACTTCAAAACAATCGTAATGTTAATATTTTATAACACATTTGGGTTTTGTCCTAACCCATTGGGGTTATAGGGGTTCAAAATGTATCGGCCTTTTGAACTTGTTCATTATTTGTTAAAAGAAAACAATGTGAAGATCTACTAAAGTACTAATTCTACAGTCTCAGGAGTCCTATATATTCAAGGACTTTGGAAGGTTTGGGATATTGAAGTGT
Source organism: Thuidium tamariscinum (assembly GCA_947034885.2). NCBI lineage: Eukaryota > Viridiplantae > Streptophyta > Bryopsida > Hypnales > Thuidiaceae > Thuidium > Thuidium tamariscinum. The sequence continues at coordinate 29,245,250 of OX344753.2, read as the reverse complement.
TCAAGAAGTACACTTCAACTAAATTAGTGGCAACAAATTCTGGGCCTTCTTCGGTATGGGAAAATTGATCGGGTTTTTGGTAATATAATTTTATTTCAATTGTAATTTGAGAGAAAATTTATTCCCCCTAAGGCCCAATGTAGGCAATAGAAAGAAAAACAAGCATGATTTTGAAAATTACATTTTTTTTTTAATAGCAGTTTTTTCTACGTAGAGAAACTTAATTTATTTTCATTGCCTAGGACGTTGTGACGGCTATGAATCTTCTTGTTTTTCAAGCAATAACAGTAGACTTTTTAGAAGAAGAAGCATTACATCCATTGTAATAGTTGAATAGAGAATTGCATAATTTTTTTTTTTTTTTTTTGAAAACGGTTTCACCATTGGAATTAATGCGTTTCAATTTGATGCAAGACCTGTCACCAATTTAGTTTTTGTGTCCATTTGAAGCTTTGATTCATCCTATTTGGACTAATAATGAGAAAGTTATGGACAGTCTTGTTTTTTGGACAATGTACGCATCCTCAACCCTAAACAGCTTGTAGAATTTATTTTTGAGTGCAATTTTAAATTTGTACCATTATTTTTTTCTTAAAGCTTAAGTTTGTTTTCAAGAACAATCCCACCGTTCGGATTATGGTTTTTTTATTCAATATAAGGGCTATTAAGAATTCAGTTTTTTCTTCAACTTTGGACCTACTTCTACTTAACAATTTTTTTTAATGTGGAAATCAAGTGTTGGCATTGTAAAATTTTTTTTTACGAACTCTCAACTCAAATGCTGAAGATAAAAAATTTTGACCTCATGGTGTGTACTGCAAAAAAAATCCAGAAATGGCCATCAAAGTCACCTGAAATTGCAGGGCGTAGTTGAAAAAAACTTTGTTTTCCAACTTTGAATGCTCATATCTTCCAATCCGTACGGTCAAACTTCATGAAATTTTTACCACATGTTGTTAGAGAAGTGAAGTACAAGATCCTACGGTTAGATTCTAAGAAAAAAAGTGTTCTTAGGTTTCTTGAGTGATTGCAGCAGAAATGGCAGTTTTCAGTGGTTTGATAGTCAGAAAATGCCTTGGTAACTTAGGGGTTAATTTGTTTTTGGGGCAAACATAATGAACACACAAACTCACAGCTTTGGAAATAAGGAGGAAGCATAGAAGCTTCACAAAGAAAATGGGACATAATTGGATCGGAATTTACAAATAGGCATACTGAAAATTTATATTCAAAAAATGGCGAACATCCTCATATCGTCCTTATGCCAATCTATATCCTATGGCAAGAATATACAAAAATCGATTGCTAATTACTATATTTCTATTTTAAAGCAACCATTGTTTCGCTACAATCTTCCAAACCCTAAACCCTCACTCAGATTCCGAATCGGTGTCATCTTTGCGAGTTGGGCCAATTGAACCAGATCCAAAAGTCCCGAGAAATGGTCCACCACCCCATATGTCTCCAGATCCGCTTGATGCACCTCCATGCCCATAATTTCCATAGTAAGGTCCTCCAAAAGTTGGAGGAGGAATTGAATCATCACGCTGAGATCCCCTGTGCCGTGTATCATTATAAGAACTACTTCCAGAGAATCCAGGATAGTATTGAGAACTACCTTGGTTGGAACCATAATCACGTGTGGTTCCTTGGCTACCTTGGTAGTTGCCATAGCCACCTCGAGGGTCATTACTGTAGTGTGGATCACTTTGGCGATTTTGGGTCCCATAAACACCATGGTCATGTTGATACGATCCATGATGCCCATGTGGTCGACCACGATCCTCGAGACTTCGTTGCATTGCATCTCGCATTTCTTGCTCGTATTGGATGTCTTCGCGTTCTTGTCTACGCCGAGGTATCTCTCCAAATGACACAGGCGCTGAAGCATCCTTCTCCTCCTCCTCCTCCTCCGACCAATCATCCTCAGCATCCGGCAATACAACCGGTGCATATCCAAGTTGGCCTCGGTTAGACCACTCTGGCATACAATCACTTATACCAGTCCAACTCGTATAAATAACAGCATCAGTACAATGCAGTTCGTGGACATTTTTGCCGTAAATTGTGCGCCAATCCACATCTTTGTGGAGCACAATCTCTGCCCAAACCATAGCCATGTTGGAGTAGTTCATCACATTCGGTTTGGAGTCACGTATTTCAGCTGACCGTGTGACTTCCTCATACCGGTGGACAAAGTGCTTGCTTAGGCACGTCGAAATTTGTCCCTCCCAACGACGAACTTGCTTTTCAGCACGTTCTCTTGACCACATTTTTGAGAGGTGCGTCATTTTGACGTACTTCTTGCATGTTGTGCAGTCCCAAGATTTCTTCGGCTCCTCCTCCCATCCAGGTTCTGCTACACACAAAGGGTTTGCCCAATCCTCCCAATTCATGTCTTGGGATTTGCCCTTGGAACTAGATTTTGGTTTATCGTTGCGAGGCATGGTAATAAAATTACCCCAAAGTCCAGAATTAGGGTGATGGGAATTTCGGGGCCCGCAGAAGCAAATAATAATTAAAACTCAATACTATGAAAGTATTCAAGTTTTAATCACAACCATCTCACCAAAATGAAAGGGGCTCACAGAGCTCGAGGCACTGGATTACCCACTTCGGAAGGCGGACGATTGTGCCTGAATGAGCCGTCCGCGATGCTACTTATACTTGCGGACGGCGGGCGACGTCTCCATCGAGATCGGACGGCCTTCAGAGCGGACGGGAGATCGTGCGGCCAGAAGTTGTCGTCGTCGGTGTGGACGGCCTGCGGACACGCGGACGGCATGCGGACGGCGGACACGCGGACGGCCTGCGGACGGCGGACACGCGGACGGCCTGCGGACGGCCTTCCGGACAGGCGGACAGGGTGCGGACGGCCTGCGGACGCTATCCACACCATCCGCCCGTCCGCACGACATCCGCAGTCCGTCCGCACTCTGTCCGCCCGTCCGCAAGCCGGCGGCGTGCCCGTCCGCACTGTGTCCGTCCAAAATGCCGTCCGCAGAAGTGTCCGGTCGTCCGTCCGCTGGACGTACGTAAAAAAAAATTTCAAATGTCAATAGACGTCCGAGGGTTAGCGCCTACGTCCCGTGGACGTCCGGACGTCCCGTCATCCCTGATATGTGACATTTGGGAATGGGTGCAAAGAACGGCAGGGTGCCCTTTTTTGAGAAAACAAATAGAAAATTGACAATTTCAACTTGAAAGTCGAAATTTGGCATAGAGCATGATTGTTCTATAACATTGCAACTTACACATATTTGTTTTTTTGTCTCCTCGTCATGTTCCTTTCCAATCAGATGTGGCATTTGGGAATGGGTGCAAAGAATGGCAGGGTGCCCTTTTTTGATAAAAAAAATAGAAAACAGACAATTTCAACTTGAAAGTTGAAATTTGTCATAGAGCATGATTGTTCTATAACATTGCAACTTACACATATTTGTTCTGTTTCCTAGTCATGTTGATTTCCAATCATATGTGGCATTTGGGAATGGGTGCAAAGAACTGCAGGGTGCCCTTTTGTGAGAAAACAAATAGAAAACAAACAATTTCAACTTGAAAGTTGAAATTTGTCATAGAGCATGATTGTTCTATAACATTGCAACTTACACATATTTTTTCTGTCTCCTAGTCATGTTGATTTCCAATCATATGTGGCATTTGGGAATGGGTGCAAAGAATGGTAGGGTGCCCTTTTTTAATAAAACAAATAAAAAACAGACAATTTCAACTTGAAAGTTGGATTTTGTAATCGAACATCATTGTTCTGTACTATTGCAACTTACACATATTTTTTTTGTCACTAATTCACGTTGATTGCAGATTCATAGCTTGCATTTCGGAATGGGTGCAAAGAATGGCAGGGTGCCCTTTTGTAAAAAAACAAATAGAAAATTGTCAATTTCACCTTGAAAATTGAAATTTGTCATAGAGCATGATTGTTCTATAACATTGCAACTTACACATATTTGTTTTTTTGTCTCCTCGTCATGTTCCTTTCCAATCAGATGTGGCATTTGGGAATGGGTGCAAAGAATGGCAGGGTGCCCTTTTTTGAGAAAACAAATAAAAAATAAAAAATTTAAACTTGAAAGTTGAAATTTGTCATGGAGCATGATTGTTCTATAACATTGCAACTTACACATATTTGTTTTGTTTCCTAGTCATGTTCATTTCTAATCATATGTGGCATTTGGGAATGGGTGCAAAGAACGGCACGGTGCCCTTTTTTGAGAAAACAAATAGAAAACAGACAATTTCAACTTGAAAGTTGAATTTTGTAATCGAACATCATTGTTCTGTACCATTGCAACTTACACATATTTTTTCTGTCTCCTAGTCATGTTGATTTCCAATCATATGTGGCATTTGGGAATGGGTGCAGAGAATGGTAGGGTGCCCTTTTTTGATAAAACAAATAAAAAACAGACAATTTCAACTTGAAAGTTGGATTTTGTAATCGAACATCATTGTTCTGTACCATTGCAACTTACACATATTTTTTTTGTCACTAATTCACGTTGATTGCAGATTCATAGCTTGCATTTCGGAATGGGTGCAAAGAATGGCAGGGTACCCTTTTTTGAGCAAACAAATAGAAAATTGACAATTTCAACTTGATAGTTGAAATTTGTCATAGAGCATGATTGTTCTATAACATTGCAACTTACAAATATTTGTTTTTTTGTCTCCTCGTCATGTTCCTTTCCAATCAGATGTGGCATTTGGGAATGGGTGCAAAGAATGGCAGGGTGCCCTTTTTTGATAAAAAAAATAGAAAACAGACAATCTCAACTTGAAAGTTGAAATTTGTCATAGAGCATGATTGTTCTATAACATTGCAACTTACACATATTTGTTTTGTGTCCTATTCATGTTCATTTCCAATCATATGTGGCATTTGGGAATGGGTGCAAAGAATGGCAGGGTGCCCTTTTTTGAGAAAACAAATAGAAACTTGACAATTTCACCTTGAAAGTTGAATTTCGTAATCGAACATCATTGTTCTATAACATTGCAACTTACACATATTTTTTTTGTCACTAATTCATGTTGATTTCCGATTCATAGCTAGCATTTGGGAATGGGTGTAAAGAATGGCAGGGTGCCCTTTTGTGAGAAAACAAATAGAAAATTGACAATTTCAACTTGAAAGTCGAAATTTGTCATGGAACATGATTGTTCTATAACATTGCAACTTACACATATTTTTTTGTTTCCTTGTCATGTTGAATTCCAGTCATCTGTGGCATTTGGGAATGGGTGCAAAGAATGGCAGGGTGCCCTTTTGTGAGAAAACAAATAGAAAACAGACAATTTCAACTTGAAAGTTCAAATTTGTCATAGAGCATGATTGTTCTCTAACATTGCAACTTACACATATTTTTTCTGTCTCCTAGTCATGTTGATTTCCAATCATATGTGGCATTTGGGAATGGGTGCAAAGAATGGTAGGGTGCCCTTTTTTGATGAAACAAATAAAAAACAGACAATTCCAACTTCAAAGTTGGATTTTGTAATCGAACATCATTGTTCTATACCATTGCAACTTACACATATTTTTTTGTTTCCTTGTCATGTTGAATTCCAGTCATATGTGGCATTTGGGAATGGGTGCAAAGAATGGCAGGGTGCCCTTTTGTGAGAAAACAAATAGAAAACAAACAATTTCAACTTGAAAGTTGAAATTTGTCATAGAGCATGATTGTTCTCTAACATTGCAACTTACACATATTTTTTCTGTCTCCTAGTCATGTTGATTTCCAATCATATGTGGCATTTGGGAATGGGTGCAAAGAATGGTAGGGTGCCCTTTTTTGATAAAACAAATAAAAAACAGACAATTCCAACTTCAAAGTTGGATTTTGTAATCGAACATCATTGTTCTATACCATTGCAACTTACACATATTCTTTTTGTCACTAATTCACATTGATTGCAGATTCATAGCTTGCATTTCGGAATGGGTGCAAAGAATGGCAGGGTACCCTTTTTTGAGCAAACAAATAGAAAATTGACAATTTCAACTTGAAAGTTGAAATTTGTCATAGAGCATGATTGTTCTATAACATTGCAACTTACACATATTTGTTTTTTTGTCTCCTCGTCATGTTCCTTTCCAGTCATCTGTGGCATTTGGGAATGGGTGCAAAGAATGGCAGGGTGTCCTTTTTTGATAAAAAAAATAGAAAATAGACAATTTGAACTTGAAAGTTGAAATTTGCCATGGAACATGATTGTTCTATAACATTGCAACTTACAAATATTTGTGTTGTGTCCTAGTCATGTTCATTTCCAATCATATGTGGCATTTGGGAATGGGTGCAAAGAATAAGAGGGTGCCCTTTTGTGAGCAAACAAATAGAAAATTGACAATTTCAACTTGAAAATTGAAATTTGTTATAGAGCATGATTGTTCTATAACATTGCAACTTATACATATTTGTTTTTTTGTCTCCTCGTCATGTTCCTTTCCAATCAGATGTGGCATTTGGGAATGGGTGCAAAGAATGGCAGGGTGCCCTTTTTTGAGAAAACAAATAAAAAATAAAAAATTTAAACTTGAAAGTTGAAATTTGTCATAGAGCATGATTGTTCTATAACATTGCAACTTACACATATTTGTTTTGTCTCCTAGTCATGTTGCTTCCCAATCATATGTGGGATTTGAGAATGGGTGCAAAGAATAAGAGGGTGCCCTTTTGTGAGAAAACAAATAGAAAATTGACAATTTCAACTTGAAAGTTGAATTTTGTAATCGAACATCATTGTTTTATAACATTGCAACTTACACATATTATTTTTGTCACTAATTCACGTTGATTTCCGATTCATAGCTAGCATTTGGGAATGGGTGCAAAGAATGGCAGGGTGCCCTTTTGTGAGCAAACAAATAGAAAATTGACAATTTCAACTTGAAAGTCGAAATTTGCCATGGAACATGATTGTTCTATAACATTGCAACTGACACATATTTGTTTTGTGTCCTATTCATGTTCATTTCCAATCATATGTGGCATTTGGGAATGGGTGCAAAGAATGGCAGGGTGCCCTTTTTTGAAAAAACAAATAGAAAATTGACAATTTCAACTTGAAAGTCGAAATTTGTCATGGAACATGATTGTTCTATAACATTGCAACTTACACATATTTTTTCTGTCTCCTAGTCATGTTCATTTCCAATCATATGTGGCATTTGGGAATGGGTGCAAAGAATGGTAGGGTGCCCTTTTTTGATAAAACAAATAAAAAACAGACAATTTCAACTTGCAAGTTGAATTTTGTAATCGAACATCATTGTTCTGTACCATTGCAACTTACACATATTTATTTTGTCACTAATTCACGTTGATTGCAGATTCATAGCTTGCATTTCGGAATGGGTGCAAAGAATGGCAGGCTACCCTTTTTTGAGCAAACAAATAGAAAATTGACAATTTCAACTTGAAAACTGAAATTTGTCATAGAGCATGATTGTTCTATAACATTGCAACTTACAAATATTTGTTTTGTCTCTTATTCACGTTGATTTCCGATTCATAGCTAGCATTTTGGAATGGGTGCAAAGAATGGCAGGGTATCCTTTTTTGAGCAAACAAATAGAAAATTGACAATTTCAACTTGAAAGTCGAAATTTGTCATAGAGCATGATTGTTCTATAACATTGCAACTTACACATATTTGTTTTTTTGCCTCCTCGTCATGTTCCTTTCCAATCAGATGTGGCATTTGGGAATGGATGCAAAGAATGGCAGGGTGCCCTTTTTTGATAAAAAAAATAGAAAACAGACAATTTGAACTTGAAAGTTGAAATTTGTCATAGAGCATGATTGTTCTATAACATTGCAACTTACACATATTTGTTTTGTCTCCTAGTCATGTTGCTTCCCAATCAGATGTGGGATTTGAGAATGGGTGCAAAGAATAAGAGGGTGCCCTTTTGTGAGAAAAGTCAGAAAACAAATAGAAAATTGACAATTTCAACTTGAAAGTTGAATTTTGTAATCGAACATCATTGTTTTATAACATTGCAACTTACACATATTTTTTTTGTCACTAATTCACGTTGATTTCCGATTCATAGCTAGCATTTGGGAATGGGTGCAAAGAATGGCAGGGTGCCCTTTTGTGAGAAAACAAATAGAAAATTGACAATTTCAACTTGAAAGTCGAAATTTGTCATGGAACATGATTGTTCTATAACATTGCAACTTACACATATTTTTTTTGTTTCCTAGTCATGTTGATTTTTAATCATATGTGGCATTTGGGAATGGGTGCAAAGAATGGCAGGGTGCCCTTTCGTGAGAAAACAAATAGAAAATTTACAATTTCAACTTGAAAGTCGAAATTTGTCATGGAACATGATTGTTCTATAACATTGCAACTTACACATATTTTTTTTGTTTCCTAGTCATGTTGATTTCCAATCATATGTGGCATTTCGGAATGGGTGCAAAGAATGGCAGGGTGCCCTTTTGTGAGAAAACAAATAGAAAATTGACAATTTCAACTTGAAAGTCGAAATTTGTCATGGAACATGATTGTTTTATAACATTGCAACTTACACAAATTTGTTTTGTCTCTTATTCACGTTGATTTCCGATTCATAGCTAGCATTTGGGAATGGGTGCAAAGAATGGCAGGGTGCCCTTTTGTGAGAAAACGAATAGAAAATTGACAATTTCAACTTCAAAATTGAAATTTATCATAGAGCATGATTGTTCTATAACATTGCAACTTACACATATAAGGCCATATTCATTAAAATGAGAAAATTAGGAGTCTCTTTTTAATTATGATTCTAAATTTAGTAAAAAAAAGGTTTATTAAATTAAGACAATTCAATAAATTGAGACTACAAAGAACCAGAAATGATAAGGAGAAATGCAAAAGTACAATAATTTCAACAATAAAGCAAGTCCAATACAAAGTAATTACATTAACTTTAGAACCATTTAACGTAGAATACAGAAATATATTTTTTTCAAAATAAAGAAGTTTGGACAACAAAAATGCAATCAACAAAAGCAAAATGCACAATACAATATAGTCAAGAAGAATATGGATTTATTACATCGAGCTCCATCCATGACATTCATGTCTAAATGTAGATGAATACAAACAACTAAAGTAACCAATACAAAAAGCGAAATATTTTTTTGAATGTAATCTATTTTTTTGGCATTTCCCCCTCTCTTTTTTCCCTTAAAAAGAATACAAAAGTAATACATAAACTAGAAATTATACTAACAAACTAATTTTTTTTTTCATTTTTCATTTTTTTTCATTTTTAATCAATTTTAGAATAATAGAGCAACTAACCTATAAACATCAAACTATAACTATTTAGTTTAGGATCCTACAAACTAAACATCTTTATGTCGAAGATGCATTATTGCCTTCACTTGAATTGTACGCATCTACCGATGCTTTGATGATAGCAATTTGTATCTTTGGAATTTTGACCTTGGGATCTGCAGTTCCAATTCTCACACGTGGCTTCCAAGCAGTCATGATACAGTCTGTGTGTGTCCAACTTGAAGAGATGGCCTTGTCCTCGCACCACACATTCCCTTGTTTTGTATCCCATCCTACATAGGTCTCTTCATCAATGTGTTGAAAAGATGTAGGTGTCCAATATTGTAGCTGAATTGAATTGATATGCGTAGGGTCCGGGTTTGGATTTGTAAGTGCTCGAGCAAGCCAAAATGGACGGAGATCGCCATCAACGGGTCGCACCACAACAAAGTAACCTGCATATACATCACGACCAACACAGAATGAAGGAGGTGGACGATCGCGCCTGCGCCCAACAAAAGGTGCATCCTCTGCAAATTCTTCACGCATTGTCCCATCATCCAAGTATTGGTCTACCTCATCATTGGAGGCAATAGAATGTGGCCAAAATCCATCTCTTAAAGTCTCACGTCTCACAAGTGGCTCAAGCAATGCATTTGCCACACCTTCCCAATATTTTTTTACCGGCTCAATCTTCCTTCGAAACTCTCCAGACAAGTCTTGATTGGCCATTGCACCCCATAAATCAATGTAGCCATCTAAACCCTTACGAACCTCATCAAAGCAACGCATAAGTTGAGGAGCCAAAGGTTTAGGACTGCCTCTTGGAACTTTAGGGCGCCCATCTGTTGTCTCCTTCCACAAACGAATCCCTCCACCTTCTTTTGGCAACCAATCACCATCAGTACAAAGAATTTTGTACTGCATCATAGGCCATCCATTTGAGTCCTTATAAAATTTGAATTGTTGAGCCTGAGAATGACCTTGTAGAAAATCATCACCTGTATGTAAGTATCCCTCTACATATCCTTTAAAATCAGGAACCTCTTCAATGAAATGCGGAATCACAGGTTGTGTTTCGCAATCCATGAACGACTTCATTAGCCTGGGAATAGTGAGGTAGTCATTTGTCTTTAATTTGTTGCTCCATCGACCAAAAAGGGCATCAATGTCTTCATGAGTGTGTCCAACAATGAGGAAATTGATGTATACTTCACGAAATATAGCTCTGTACACAAGGAGAGAGCAAAATGCAAAAACCCAATGATTTTTGTTGTCACCAGACGCATTGTCAAGTTGCAGAGTCAATGTTGGAGGAAGACTTTGAGCCGGAATGACCTCCTCTGGACAAGGAGCAAGGGAGTCTTCACAAATTTGTGACCCCTCCAAAATTGCAACCGATAAAGGATGAATAGGATCATCCTTCTCGAACACTTTTCGAGATGAAACTTTTGGTTCGGACTCCAAATCACGCAGCAACTTCGCAATGGATCCAACTGTGTGATTCGAATCTGTGGGGAAGATATCCAATCCATAATGAGCATAACGAACATCTCCATGTCCATGAGCTATCATGCCAGTAACAGCAAGCGGCATCTTCATAAAAGAATCAGTCCCCTTGTTCTTGTGAGAATAATGTGGAGATGCTGTCTTGGAGTGATCCATTTTGTCATGGATGATAGTCAGTATCTTCTCAGGGCACTTCTCAGACAAAATTCGATTTGCATAATATAACTCCCTATGTGCTTGCTGCCCTGCAAGGTGGACTTTCAATTTCTTTGTCCATACTTCTTGAGCATGTGAACGTGGAGTACAAGCATTTCTGAGCTGCTTCAATCTATCACATTGTCCACATCGAGCGAAACTGTCACCCCGAGCTTTAGGAGCGTACTCTGGAAAAGAAACACGACGAATGTTGCTCAATCCACTTGAAGAAACAGGTAGTAGCTGGAATGAGGAATTAACACTATTGATCTCGGGCAACGTCTCTCTCCACTTGAATGCTGAAGGGAGAACCATGGAAGGAACTTTCTCTCCTGACTGAAGGGTCCTCGATTTGTGAGGCATTTGGTCTGCATTACTTTCAAGAAGCATTCGTAGCGTGGCAGTTGCCTGTACTGTATGCGTCCTTGGCTTCTTCAAGCCAATGTTACCATGGTGTTCAGGTTGCTTATCATTCCTTGCCTGCTCTCTGTACCTATAGTAAGTAGACTTATGCACTCCATGTATGGCGTACCAGGCAGTAGGGCAAACTTCACGAGATGCCAAGGTGATCATCTCCCTTCCGTTTGAGTCATGGTGAATTTGTTTGTGCACACCCAGCAGACATGATTGACGGTGGTAAACACCACCATGGACATACAGTTGGGATCGAATGGCTTGAATCTCCCCACGAGGGAATGGTTGTAGACAGTTCTTGCGGCAGCAAACCATAGTAGAAACTTCAGTGATTGCTCGCGTCGTAAGAGCTGTTTCTTTCTTGGGAGGATGGTTTGGATCTTTCTTCTCACGAGAACTATCATAGGTACGAACGCCTGTTCGAACACGCCGTGTGGACGCATTGGTGGCAGTCTTGAAGATGTGTGTCTGATCATGATCATATAGACTGACACCTCTCAGAAGAACCCTCGAAATGGGCCAAGAACGCATGGACCACATCCAAGCAGAGGGAACATCAACCTCACTTAGAGACTCTGCAATCTGAACTGCGACGCGGTCGTCACCAAGGCATTTTCCGTCCATATCGATGACAAGATGGGCGTCAACACTGTGACAAATTGCTTTCGCAACCTCCACTCCTGAATCGCTTGTCAGGGTCACAGCTTTGGTAATCCACGAACTGCGAGGAATACCCTCACACGGGGCAACACTGGCTGGTAAGGTTGGCAACGGAAGAGAGAATTCATTCGATCCAGGTAAGTCCATTCTGCACAAAATAAAATATCATAACTTTCAGAACCAAGTACATCCTCGATTCGAAGATAACATATTTATGTTTCACAAGGATTCCAAGTATTCTCCTTTTCATTCTAAGCAATATTGACTACAATGAAGAACTACCTGCAACACAGAAAATGGTTTTAGCATATGAACGCAGAAGTACATTCGACTTCAATAATCACAGTGATGTCTGTAATTCCGTACATCACACAATGATAAAACTCGAGGTCCACTACTATCTCCGACTCGAGGATAACGATGAAGATGAACTCATTATGTAATCCATTAATTATTATTTGGATCTAACAAAGATGATAATGACATTAATTATTTTGAAGGCAAATATTTTCTAGTAGTAGTTTCTTAAGTACCATTCAACTAGAGAAAGATATTTTGTAGGGGACGAATTCATATACTGTGATAATATCCTTTGTTCCGGCAGTCAACTTTGCCTCCATTTGATAATAGTTGATGGCTCTTCTTGGTTCGGAAGTGCTCTGCAATGTATCTTCGACTCGACGATAAAATACTTGTGGTCGACAAGAGCAGTAACAGTCTAGTCATATATGTCCAAAGATACAGACTATCGAACGAATTTCTAACTTCATGAAATTTTGAAACTGTCATAAAGATTATTAAAATATAAGACTACGTTGATTGACAGCATCAACACTTCTTAATTTCTGACTATCATGAACTTAATTGATGATCACCAACTATCTTCGAGTCGAAGATAGGGATACTTCAACATTCCATATCATCGATTTCCATGAAATCCAATAACCAATGTTAGCCTTTACATTTTTGTTCTTTTCACACACTAACTAGGTCAAGAAGAAATGGGAAGATTATCTTTGAATCGAAGATAATTTTTTAAGTGAGGCAAAATAAAGGAAACCAATACTTCATTAATTATTTTCTCAGTGTAATAGTCTTAGTCATGGTGGTACTTTTTTTGGTATTTCTGTTATTTTCAAGTCCACGACACTCTGCAGCTCTTTATCCTCGAGTCGAAGATAAATGCTGGAGTTACTCCTAATTCAGGAAGGCGCTGCTTAACGATGTTGCGCAAATATAACGCCCGAGATTTACGGCGCAAAAGTCGCTGGTACTATGTCCGACTCTCTGATGAAGCAGGAAGAGTAATCCCCTCCGTCAGAGACCCACGCCGAGTGCAAGCTCATTCACAGTATTAACATTGATTAAAACCATTGATTCTCTTACGCTACGGGAAACCAGAAGCACACGCAGTGCAAATCAGTGAGTGCATGAAGTGAAGATCGAAGATTACAACAGATCATACGCACTGGAAAAGCAATGAAGGCATGAAATCAAAATAACGGAATACAACAGTGCAAACAAAAGCTAGTTCAACGTACGAGAATGCGTATGCAACGAAGCTGTAGAGATGCTAATACGTCGGCCAAAACTGAAAGAAAAATGGCAATGCAAAACTAGGCGGAGGCGGCGGAGCAACACGAGCTTCAGGCGGCAAGTGATCAAAAAATGAAGCGAAGGTGCTGGTCAGGGGAGAGACGATGCAAGCAAGAAAGCGGGAACAAATGAGCGGGAAAGGTAACGGCATTTCAAAGTTTCAAGCTATTTCAGAATTAGGGGAGAAGTATCTCCTGGGTTTAGGGGGCTTTTAACATTTTTCAACACCTGTAAATGGTATTATCTCTAAATACGCGACGACTTTTTATTATTTGGGGTGGAATCATTCAAGTCACTGACGTCCTGCACTTATAGGTAGGGGAATTTTACTTTACCGCCTTACTCTCAGCCGCCATTTTTTGCGGTTCGTGGATTCCATCATGAGTCTGCTTCTGGATTTGGAATAAGTCATTCCCTTCAGTTGTCGCGTTCTGCATTTTATCTACATCTGTGATTCGATTTTCTGAATCGTCATCGGACAATGGTTAATGCATGTGGCAGCGCGTAATTTTGGCAGCCGAATTCTGAGATCGAGTCTCCAGTTCGTAGGGCTCTTGTATATTAATAGAACCTTTTTGTGAAGGATGTGAGATACTCCATTAGATTCTGATGTTTGTGTTCTGGAGTTTGGACGCGCAGGGAGAAGTGCCCCCCTCGTTCGGCCACTTGGGTAAAACGATGTAATTTTTTTTTTCACAGATTTTTTTTTGCAAATTTTGAAGTCATATATGCGATCACAGACCGCAAATTAGGTAGGGGTGATGAAAGTTGGGGTGATCACGGCCCAAACTAGGGTTTTTTTTATTTTGATTGCACCTTTGGTAAAACATGGTAAGGCTCAGCGAGGGGCCAATTCACTTGGATCATTTAGGATTGACTACAATTCGGTAGTGCCATAGTCAAAACAAAAAATATTTTTTTTTAATTCCCTAAATCCTGTAAACTTGATAAGTAAAAAAATTTCACTTCATTGTTACAAACACTACAAAACCAAGTGTATACAATTCTTCTCACCAAATGCTACCAAGAATTTGACTACAAAAGGGAAAAAGTTATTTTGTTCTTTGTAAGAACAAAAAAAAATCAACTTAGAATTCCTATAACTTTTACAATGTACTTTCAATTTGACCCAAAAAATGTTGTATAATCCCCCCTTCTATTTCTACTATAAAGTATAGCATGCTTGTATAAGCTTTAATCATTCGAGATCCATTTCTGTTCAATTACAAAGGTACAATGAATTCATCTTCATTTTGTAAAATACAAGAATAAAATATATAAAGTTACATGTATTCCATGAAGAGTCATAAATCTTTATTTAAATAAATGAGTAGGAGTATAAAAAATTTGAAAGTTCAAATTTAGAAAATACAGATACATTTAAAAACTATTCCATTAAATATAATCATACTACTGAATGGTATGAGATCAATGTTTGGAAATATTCTATGTATAGTACTAAATACATAGTTACAACAACTATAATATATAGATATATGTACATATGTATATGTATGTATGTGTATGTATGTGTATATCTATGTAGGTATCTGTATATATGGATGGATGTTTGTTTGTATGTTTGTATGTATATGTACATGTGTAGATATTTGTAGATATATATATATATATATATATGTAGATGTATTTATGTGAGGTCAATAGAATACCTTCAATTTCAATGACCTAAAATTCACACTTGTGATAGAAGTTTAGGAAATTTGTAAATGTTTACTAATGTTTCACTTTTAGTGTGTGTTTACTATAATTATTACATACTCAACAAATGTGGTTCAAACCGCTCTTTAATTTTCAATTAGATAGAAGTTCTATCTAAATTTTAACAATCAGCAATTGTTTTATCTTTATTGTATACTTCTAGAATTCCTTTTTAATCTTTCTCTTTTATTTCATATGAATGTGATGCAATAATTTATATTAGTTATTGACTTTAATTATTGGCTTCAAACTTTTAGTTATACACTTCAATTATTGACTTTTACAATTTCTTTAATTATTGACTTCAATAATTGGCTTTAGTACCACTAGAGTGTGGCTTAATAATGTTTTGGACGCTTTGACAGAATATGAAGAAGTAAGTTTTTGCATTCAAATATAAAATACATAATTATTCTATATCATGCATTCAGATTTAGGGTGCCTTCGAAATCATTTTTCGATGTACACTCATCTAAGAACCATAATTTAGGGAATTTTTTAGAAACTTTGTAGTATTTATTAGCTTTTAGAAGGTGCCTTAGATTTATAAAGATTACTTGGAAGTAAGCCTACAAGTGCAAACTTACTTGGTTGACATCTTCTAATGTAATTTGGCTTTTCTTGTAATGTAATTCGTAATTTGGCTTAATATGTAATTTGGATTTTATCTAGCTTTTTCTTTTTCCACTATGTTGACAAATTATTATTTGGATTTTGTTTAGGAATTTGTATTAAATCACCATGTTGTTCCTACTGTTTTGTTTAAGGTATTTCTGCCATTTACTAATTATATTCCCCATTTTTAAATTTTGTTTTATCAAAGTGTCATTGGCATTTTCTCATTATACTCTCAGGCACTTTTTTCCACCATTTTTTTCCAAAGTATCAATGGCATTTTCTCATTATACTCTCAGGCACCTTTTTTCCCCATTTTTTTCCAAAGTATCAATGGCATTTTCTCATTATACTCTCAGGCACCTTTTTTCCCCATTTTTTTCCTAAGCATCATTGGCATTTTCTAATTATACCCTCCATTTTTGGTCTATTGGTTTTTTTTAAGGTATCTTTGCCATTTACTAATTATACTCACTGTTTTTTTTCATCTTGTTTTCTTTTTAGGTATCTCTGCCATTTACTAATTATACTCCCCATTTTTTTTCCATATTGTATTCTTGTAAGGAAGCAATTGAAAATTAGAAACAAAGTTTTTCCAACTATGACTTTGCAAATGCAATGTTCATTTACTAAAAGAAATGATAACAACATTTTGTGTATCCTATAACTTCCTCAAGTTTGGGATTTCTTAGAATTTGATTTTAGATTGATTCTATAGTCAAGAGATATCAATTATACAAGCTTCTTGTTGCCCTTACTAATCTTTACTGATAGAAAATATTAACCTACACATCCTCTTGTAACTATTGATTTCTAGTCTATGAAATTCATGTTCCAGTCAAAGCAATCATTGTATGTATTTCTAAAAAAAAACCTAATAGGAAAATTAAAAAATTTCATCACATTCAATTCTTTATTAAAAACATCAAAGTCCGAAATAGGCCACTCAATTCTTGAAAGGCTTAACCTTTGAAAGCCCAGTGAAGGGCACTTCTTTTGGAACAAAACCCACTGAAAATTGTCATTTTCGTTGCACTCACCCAAAACTACAGATTGTAAGACAATTTTCAAGACCAAAAGAACCACGTTCCCAAAGTTCCTTAGTTACCCCATTATTTCAAATGCCTGAAGAAAAATGTATGATATTATCATAGACTGATATTCCAATGTACTAGTTCATTGTTTAAAATTAAGTATAATTACTAATAAAATATTCTACATTTCTGTCCAAAATTATTCCTAAAAAGTCTGCTTGGTCGTCTACACTCCGTAAAAATGCATGCAGAACGGTAATTTCCTCTAAATACTCTTGAGGTGCATGGTCTTGTTTCCAATTCTCCGCCCTATTCTATCAATCATTCTATCGAAATCTTCATTTCTTTTTTAAGAACCATTTCATACACTTTACTATGTCATTCATAAATTCTGAAATCAATTGGCCAACTTGCTACTAATTGCCGGTACTTATCATATATTGCTATAAATGAACCCAAGAAACCACTTTCAATATTAAATATTTTTGTGGTCCATCTGAACAACCTTATCCAAAAATACAGTCCACAAAATAATAAAAGTAAATGCGATAAAATACTTTCATATCTTTAGAACGTGTAAATAAATAAAAAAGAAATGTTGGAAAATGTAGTGCTATATTTCCTAAACACATAAATGAACTAGTACGATTTTTTTTTTCATTTGGAGGAAGTGCCATAGTGGAAATTTGAAATGTTGTAGTGGTACTCTAAATTGCAACCTATATCCACTTATTCATGGAAAGCAAGGTCTTCAATCACAATCATCCCATTTCATCTAATAATTTTGATTAGATTTAGAACTTCTTTAGCAATGTCATATAAGTTTATAGGTATTTCATTTTTGTTAAACAATTTTTTCTTATCGAGCTATGTGGCACTGAAGAGTCGAAGAACTTAGTAAACCGCACCTACAACTCTAGAACCCAACCTACAGGTTGAAGGGAATTCAGGAAAAATCGCCCAAGCTTTTGCAAACATCTAGTAAAAGGCTGTGAAGTAGAACTTCATTGTGCTTAAATGAATTCCCAAGTACATTGGAGCATGATAAGAGTTTGTTTTTTTCTTTCTTCAATGGATGGTTATAGAGTCATAGTGGCTTCATTCTCAATTAAGTGAATAAAATAAGACTTGGTTGTTGAACTCCTTTCTTACAAGTGCTACAAAATCTGAGATGAAGATTTATTGAAGCCTTTAGAAAGGAACACATTAAAAACCACCTTGATTACATTTTCAAAATTGCAATGCTAGTTCTTGAACAAAGCTTTATTTATTTACAGACAGTGCATGTATGAGTTTGTGAGGCCAATTAATCACAAATAGGGCCCTATGCTAGACTGCATTTGAAAATTAATAACTAATTCAGTATTGCTTCAAAGAATATGAATCAACTTGTGTTAGATTCCTAGGAAATTTGTCTTTGACAAAAACATAAGTCCAAAGTATTTGCGTCAAAAGAAAAACATGGAAAATAGAGATAAGCTCTTAAGTCTTAAATGAGCGGTTTCAGGGTACTCCGAACCTGCATTAGGTTTGGTTACTCAGCTCCGGTCTGGAGCTAACCAAACCTAGCTGTTAGGCTCGGGTGCGGGCTGGGGAGTCATCTCCTTCCCCGCGAGGCGGAGTGCTCTCGTTTGGCGCGCATTCTTTCAGACTTCGGCGCTTGTTTTCTTTATATCTGTGCTTTGTTGTGGTGAGGCAGGTTTGTGTAGCTTTGTGTCTGTACAGTGCTAGTGAGTCGGGATTGAGGGAGTGGGCGCTCTTGATCGTTTAATGTTGTGGAGAGACCGGCAGTTGTAGTGCGGTCCGTGTACACAGTGATTTCGAAGTTTGTGTGGAGAGCGTACGAGGTTGGAGTGAGAGTTGTAATGTTTGTTTGGAATTTCGCTTCTTGCCTGCGCTTGTAGTTTAGGGTTCAGTGTTTGGAGATCTTGTCTTCCTCCCGCTCTTCAGGGTTCAGGGTTTACGCTCTCCAGGGGTAGTCGTGGTGAGAGCTTCGAATCTGGGGATTGGAAATCCCGTGGACTTGCACGTCAGGTTTTGT
The DNA here is from genome assembly GCA_947034885.2 of Thuidium tamariscinum. NCBI lineage: Eukaryota > Viridiplantae > Streptophyta > Bryopsida > Hypnales > Thuidiaceae > Thuidium > Thuidium tamariscinum. The sequence continues at coordinate 29,226,167 of OX344753.2, read as the reverse complement.
CCATTTCCGATCGCTGAGGTACGTCTTCTCACAACCTCGAAGTTCCATGTCGTTGCTCTGTGAAATTCCGACATTGGTCTTGAAATTGCAAATCGTTTCTCTGTCAGTTTCCAAACCGTTGCTCTAGAAGTTTGAAATCGTTTGTGCGTACACGGTGTGCGTAATCAGTTCCCTCTCCTCACACAGAAGTAGGGTTTTATTGTTATATGTAAATTTTGTTGTCACAACAATTTAGACTTAGAATTCATTGACACAGAATGCTCTGTTGTTTCCACAGAGGGTACTATCTCCCATTCAGAAGTCTAGGTTCCCAAAACTAATCTTGGTCTTCTCAGACACTGTGAATTAGCATTTTAACAGCAGTAATACCAAAATTAGGGTTTTCGCATATAATAGGACCAGTACAGTCCAAGGACAACGTGCGTTCCATCCGATCCTAGTTATCTTCGACTCGAAGATAAATATCAGTGAATCGAGGATATTTATCCTCGGGTCGAAGATAACCAGCGTTTGAAAGTATTGAGTATATATCAACAAACGAAAATTTAGAAAGACCAAAAACTACGATGAAAACATTAGATGTAAACACCAGAAAATGCGTGATATATCAAAAACTCATAGATGGTAGAATAGTACGAAAACACACATACAATTTCACCTAGAGTACTACGAAAATAGACGGTGTTTCAAATAATACAGGCTGTAGAACAAAGTAAGCAACTGGGATTCTCTCGTCAGTGAGACAATTATCTACGACCCGAGGATAATACTCTCAAACCACAACAGAAACAGCGAAGCATCAGACATTACGGATACCAGAGAAAAACAATGGATACACATTGCAAAGCTCAATTATCCTCGGATCGAGGATAAGCAACTCTGACAAGCTTACTAACTTAATCACATGCGGATGCAGATCTGAAGAACATGGCTGAGGACGACTCATACGATTACTCTGCAACGAAGCCCTTCATCGAGTCCTTGACCTTATGGCCAGGACCGGAGCCCTTCATCACCGAAATGGTAGACCTCTACGGTACTCTCTGGTAGTTCAAGTCCGTAATAGACTCCTCGACCTTCGGAGTGAATCGATTTAAAGATTATGTCTTCCTTCGCTATAAAGTGAAGGGTACCGGGATGTATGTAACATGGAACATGAAGGAAAAGGTTGCCCTTGTCGAACACCATCAGACGCACTACATTGTGACCACTCTACAGGCTCTAAACGACAAAGGCGAAGAAACCCGACATACTCACTCCCTTGTCATGTTCGAGGGAGACGACAGAGCAGTTTTTGACCTTGATGAGTTAATCAGGTCACTACAGGAAGCCAGCAAAGAAGCCTTGGCAGATGAGATAAGCGCCCAGTTCCATCCATGGGTAAAGAGCGATGCTGGCTCAGTGGCGCGGAGAATGAACCTGATATTTCGAAAGCTAGAGAAGCACGCAATGCAGAATGTGGAGAAGCCCAATCCTCCAGTGCGAGCAGGAAGTCAGAAGAAAACAGAGTCCCAGCCTTCAGCTCAGCCAGTCTCAACTAGCCGAGGGGCATCCGGAAGTAGAGGAAGTGGACGGGGACAAGGAAGAGCACAGGCGCCGAAGAGGAAACCAGCGGCTCCCGCAAGTGGAGAAGGAAGTGGGAAGCGCCAAAGAGGAAGCGCGGCAAGCCGAGCTACGGCAGTAGGTAGTTCTGGCTCAGCCCTGACAACTGTGCAGACTGGGGGGAAACGCGATGCACAACCGTTGGCGAAGTTTGAGATTGCGGCTTCCTATCAACAGGATTTCTGGGACAGGTGTAAAGACTGCTTCATATTCGACCCCGACACGTTTAACGTCTCCATAACCCAGTGTTTCCTGGCAAGACCCAAGTACGTTATCAGGAAACTTGAGTCCACGATTGTGGACGATGTGAAAACGCAGCTCGTGAACCTTGGGGACATCAGGCAACGTCAAACAATATGTTTGACCCCAATGGATGCGAAGAAGCGTCTGCTATCCGCGGCCCCGAAGACATGGGATGAAATTAAGAATGGGGACTTCTACATTATCAATGGTCAGCACAGCATCACAACCGCTAAGCAACTACAAAACGGCGGCGTATGTGAGAAGCGGAAGCTGGAGCTGCAAACTTGGAAGGCAACGATTGTGTGGTCGCTGAGCCCTGAGAAGCTGACACAGATCTCGAATTGGTATAATAAGACAAACCATCTTCGACATAGTCAGCCGACGTGGGGAAATCAGATCTTCTCTTGCAGAGAGATTTGGGTCGCCGCCAAGCGACCAACAGCCCTTGAATCCGAGCCACGGAGGAGAAACAATGACTCCACATGGGACAAGGATGCTTACTGGGTAAGTAGTACTTACTTTGTTTATCCTCGGATCGAAGATAATGCTTGACATTTAGGAAATTAGAGTTCAGTTTGATTACATTCGTTCCTTCCTTCGTTGTTATCTTCGGGTCGAAGATAATGCTCTTGCA